>CM042163.1:34973346-34975846 GCA_023376005.1 Doryteuthis pealeii
CGTGAGTGGCTGAACAGACCGATCCTCGAATGGCAGTCTCTGGTTGATAATAGCCATAATATATGGTCAAGAAATTGATATAAAAAGTATGAGTCTATATAAACAAATAGAACACTTACTAAAGATATAACCAGATGTTTGCAATCTGAATAATTTGATGATACTCATTATCTTTTAACATTTAACAATAAAGGTGAGTCATTCCAATGGAGCACTTCCTTAAAACCTCATTTAGTGTAATAAATAGCAATTAGTTGCAAATCATAATAAAGAAACCAAAAATAAAACAAAATAAAATAAAAATGAAAAAAAAAAAAAAAAAAGAAGAGAAATAATTTGATAGTTGACCCAGAATTTAGAGTTTGTCCTCAACCCCTATTCCCCAGTAGGTGACCCCCTCGGGGTTCCAAACTGATTGCCCTACTTGCTTTGATCCTTATTAATAAAGCAAGTCAGTTAGTCAGACCTAAGCATCTATCCTCTTTAGCCAGGGAGTTATTAACATTTGGACCTGGATAATCCCTGAAAAGGAATTAACAAAAAGAGATTAGATATACAGACTGATTATATTTGCAGAACAAAGAGATGAGAGAGAGAGAGAGAGAGAGAGAGAGAGAGAGAGAGAGAGAGAGAGAGAGAGAGAGAGAGAGAGAGAGAGAGAGCAATGATCTCTCTCTCTCTATCTCTCTCTCTCTCTTTCTCTCTCCGCCCTCTCTCTCTTGTTCTATGCATTCGTTTCAAGCAAAGTGTCTCATAATAGAATAAACTTTTAATTTGTTGGCTGCCAGAATAGCCCAACCTTAACAATTTCAGTTATTCTTGCAAAAAATCTGTTTCTTTTTTGTTGTTTTTTTTAGTCAGACATGGTTTTCATAAGTTCTCATAGCAACTAGTTACATGTTTCTTGCTCTGGATTCAGGTAGAAATTACTAGAATATTCAAATTCTCGAGAATTTTTCCACAAGCTGCATATTAAGGGTCACAATCTATGATTTGGCCACCCCTTTTATATGTGATGTTATTCCTTCCACTTGACCAGTGTCCTGGGTACGGCACTAAACTGCTTCCAGTGGTAAGGCTCCAGTTCAGGATTCTGGGGAGTAGAGAGTACCTTTTCATTGCACTTAAGTCTACACTGAGTGGTTTTATCTATTAGGGTCCCAATTGGGGGTGAAATAGATCTGTGTGTAAATTATTTGTATTAGATAGAAATACTTGATTCCATGTAGCTGTTTGCATATGATTATCATAAAATGAATAATTTCTTAAAGCCATATAGCTGCTTACAAAAAATACTGACTTCAGTTTTAAATAACCCAATAAGAGTTGAAATGCCATAAAACCAACAGACAGTCCACCTAAACAATGCTGGATAACACTTCTAGTATATAAATCAAAATATGTTTGTGATATATTTATATTCTATATAAATATATTTACCAACCCCTCCGCATGAGCAGGATGTGACACAAGGTCAATTTCTTAAGCGAAGTTCAGCAGGTTTGAATTCAGAGTTTTCCTTCTCTTAGACCAGTTGCCTAACCAAGGTTAAAGAGCCCAGTCTGCCCTACTATTTACCCATAGCTGGAGGGAGATAAGAATTCATACCTTTCCCAAGGATATTAGTGTTAAGTGAAATGCAATTACCACGTCCAGGATTTGAACTCGGGGTGACGTGTCAATTTCCCATGACTTTAACCATTATACCACGCGCTTCCTATATATTCTATAAAAAATGTATAAATAATACTTGTGTTCCTTAATCTTCTGTCTGTTATCATCTTGCAACACGCTCTGGTTAAAAATGAGACTGTCCAAATCATCCAAGATGAAATGCAAAAATGTAAATCCTGATTATTTTTTGTCGCTTATCCACCGAATTCTTATTTCTTATGAGTGTTGTCACCTCAGCTAAATAATGGACCCTTCTGTTTTTATTAGAAAGAAAGAGTAGGAGAAAGATAGAGATAGGAGATGAGAACACAAAAACAATAATGCTAATCTGTTTCAATTGATGATGAAAAGAAGGAAAGAAAAAACAAAAGAGTGAGAGAGAGTTAAATCAAGATTATTATACATTTTACATATTGAACTAAATGGAAATGGACTCTATATATCAATACTGATGTTCCTTAATTTTCCAACCGTTATCATCTTGCAACACTCTCTGGTTAAAATGAGACTGTCCAAATCATCCAAGATGAAATGCAAAAATGTAAATCCTGATTATTTGGTGTTTCTTATCCACCCAATTCTTATTTCCCTCAAGTGTCATCACCACAGCTAAATAATGGACTATTCCGTTTTTATCATAAAGAAAGGACATGCTACATAGAAAATATATAAGAAAGAGAGTAGGAGAAAGATAAAGTGGGGGGGGGGTAAGAACACGAAAACAATAAGGCTAATCTGTTTCGATCGAACATAATGAAAAGATGAAAAGAAAGAAAAAAAGAAAAAAGAGGGAGAATGAGTTAAATCAAGATCATTATACTTTTTA
>CM042163.1:34978346-35005217 GCA_023376005.1 Doryteuthis pealeii
ATATACTACCAAACATCAACCAGGAAGAAAAAAAATTTTTGAAAAAAAGAAAGGACCAAGATATTCGTACCAACAAAAAAATAATCTATTGGTACAGTATTTGACCAAAAGAAAAAACAATTTATATGTATATATATGTATATAAGATATATATATATTCATATAACCGCTAGGAGAAGCTAATATGTAAAAAGTGCTCGATACCTAAGTAGAGCCAAGTAATAAAGATAATCTAATGAGTCAGATGAACCTACTATTAGTTTCGCATAAAGCTCTTCAGGGCTAAAATCTGACTCATTTTAGCCCTGAAGAGCTTTATGCGAAACTAATAGTAGGTTCATCTGACTCATTAGATTATCTTTATATATATATATATATATATATTATATATTATATAGTCATCCAGAGACAGACACTATGTTTCGGCGTATCATGTCTCTTCAGTGTGGCAAGACATTTGTAAGCTACCTAAGCCGGGTTAGAAAGCTGATTCATCATCAGTCGGGCTGCTTAACCACTTGGCCATCATCACCTACAGATTTTAACAGGAAGGGTATTTTAACTGTTAAATACACACATCTGTATATATGTAAAACTCCAGCCTTTTTATAGGAGAGCGTTGCATTTATATTTTTCTACTGGGACATTATAAAGTGATATTAGTGGAAATTTATACAGTGAAAACATACATCATTTTGAGATATGACCACGAAGGAAGTCATTGGCCCTGGGTTACACATCTCAGGGACGGGGGCAAAAACTCCACCCCAATTTTCTTTGATTGGTGAGCAACTCAATAATATTTTTATTATTGTGTTAATGGCCTTGTACCAGACTTTCCATAAATTGTACTTTAGCTGACATAATTTACGCATTGGTCATACAAGACTAACGCCCTCCAATATACTCAAACAAGAACAACAACCACAATGTGGAACATGTCAAACACCTTTGACAGTTAAACACTTATTCATGGAATGCACGTTTCTTTGCTCACATCAGAAACCATTATTTTAAAGCAAACAATATGAAAGATCTGTTTGAAAATGTCAACATGTAGGTTATTCTCTCTTTTTTGAGGGAAATAAAATTATAGACATGAAACAAATCAATACCATACAACATAATCCCCAATAATGCTAACACATTGTTAAAACCAATTACTAAAAAGTATAAATATAAATACACAACATATATTACTTCCTAACTGTTAGACATGACATAACCCCAGACGGGTTGATATACCATAGAATATAGACATGAACCTAATCAATACCATACAACATAATCCGCAATAATGCTAACACATTGTTAAAACCAATTACTAAAAAGTATAAATATAAATACACGATATGTATAACTTCCTAACCGTTAGGCATGACATAACCCCAGACGGGTTGATATGCCGTTAAAATCAATAAACAAACAAACAAACATGAAATTCATTTTTAGAGTAAAAGCATCTGAAAAAATAAGAATGTTATTAATACACTCTAATCTTCTATTAATAATGGAGATTCACTTCCGGTTTTTGTCTGTAACAAAAACTGCGTCACTGCTTACATCACATTACCCAACACATAATCCAACGTCATATCATAGAATAAATATACTCAAAATGTGAGCATGCAACGTTAGACAATTCTCATTGTTTCAATAAATAAATGCCCGGCATTATATATTTCTATATAGATTGTTTTATTCTAATATAATATTTAAAGTTATCGGAACTGTTTCCATTTCAAATTGTCTTTCTTTCTTTCTTTTTTTTTACTCCTTTAATAAATTTGACGATTTTACATACTTATGGTACACACTCTATGACATTGAATTTTCAGCTCCCATCCCCTCAGGCAATATCTTTCAAAAAATGATTTTTACATCGCCTGGAGGGTGCCTTTTTATTTTGCTAGTATATATAATGATAATACTTAAAGATTATATTTTGTTTTCATTTACCCTCAAAGATTATATTACCTTTTTATCTATATTTGATACTTTATTATGTTTACAATATATATATATACATATATGCTCCCCATTTTCCTAGTAGAGCACTGTAAGGGAAACTTTAGTTGAACTTTCACCGTTTAGCGTAAGGCATTTACTTGCCTGTTGTTTACAGACTTGAGTTCTCTGGTGATTGTAAAAACATACATCCTGTAAGAATGTATCAATTAATTATTCAACTTTGACTGACAGTCTCCGATGGCCATAAGGGTAAGGAGTTTGACAGATGAAAATTCTGTTGGGTTTCGCTCCCTGCTAGAGGTAGCTGTTAAAAAAGTCGAGCTGCACTGATGAGATGTAAACATCAAAACATGTCTATGGATGACTTTTATATATATATATATATATATATATTGTTGATAATAACTCTACCTGTTCTCACAACTTTGCTACGTAATATATATATATATATATATTTTTTTTTTTTACTTCCACATCTGCGGATTTTACACATTATTCCTTGTACAAACATTAGTGTCACAGTATGCTTCTCTGATGAGACGTGACCGAAAAAAAAGATATCTTTTTTCAGAAGGAAAAAAAAAAAAAAATTTGTGAAATTGTATTTATTATAACATCTCACAATGCACACGCTTTTTAAAACCATTTTCAAATTTTGCTCGTACCACAATCTATTCATATATGTATATATATATATATATATATATAATATATATATATATATATATATATCAGTCATCCACTGACATGTGTTTTGATGTTTACGTCTCATCAGTGCTGTTAAGTAATGAGCTGATGGTAGGTGTGGTGCTTTACTACTTCCATCCTATAATATCTACATAGTTTTCATGTACTGCTCAGTCAATAGAGCGTTCGGCTAGAAACCACAAGGTTCCTAGTTCGATACCGGCCCTCACCAACTCAGCATATGAGTAGCATAGGGATCTGTGTGGTAAATTAAGGTGCTGATGGTAGGTGTGGCACTCCATCTCAGACGCAAAACCAATCTCCTTGGTCTAGTGCTATTGAAAAGGGGATAGACTTCCTCACTGATTGGCTGATACCGACTTTAGGCCACCCCGACTTTACTTTAAATCTGCAGGTGCTATTTGTATATATATAAAACTTTAAAATCAAAAGATTTTAGTTTAATAACAACAAATCTCTTTAACAGTGAATTTTTGGTTAAATATAATTTACTAATTTGAACCATATCAGACTGATAATTGATAAAGAAATAAGAGGCTGGAGAGAGAAAGAAACAAACAAACAAGAGGCTTGAGAGAGAGAGAGAGAGAGAGAGAGAGAGAGAGAGAGAGAGAGAGAGGGAGAGAGGGGGAAACAAGAGACTGGAGAGAAAGAAAGAAAGAAAGATGCTTGAGAGAGAAATAAATAAATAAATAAACAAGAGGCTTGAGAGAGAAAGAAAGAAAGAAAGAAGAGACTGGAGAGAAAGACAGAAAGAAAGAAAGAAACAATATAAAGCAAAAAAGAAAAAAAAGAGACTAGAGAAGAAAGAAAGAAAAATCAGTAATTTCTCTATTTTCAAAAATTTTAATTTAATCAAAAATGGTTTATCTAAAATTTTCTCGTGTGAAAATTTCTGGAGAGTCCCCTTTCAATATATATATATATATATAATATATATATATATATATATATATATATATATTCATTGCAACTAGCCAATAATTAAAATTACTGGTAAACTGAATAAGATTTTCAACTCTGTACATGTTAATATGAAGAGTGAATTGTAAGTTTTTTTAGGTTACTCTTTTTTACTTTTCTTTTTTTAATTCTAAAAATAAGGAATAAAAAATATTTAAAGTGGGAAAAAAATTAATATTTTTTATTTTGAATAATTCTTTTTTTTTTGTTCATTTATTTATTTATTTTTTTGTTCCATTTTTTTTTTTAGGGAAACATGGAATTTTTGGTTACAGTCAGAAAGAAGAGAGACTAAAAGCGAAGAGGAAAAAGATTTAAAGAAATGATAAAATGAAGTTGAAAATAGTAAAAAAGAAAAATGTGTGGGAGATGTCATTGTTTAAAAAGTACAAAGATTTAGACATTAAGAGAAAAGGAAAGGAAGGGGAAATTAAAAAAAGAGGATGAATTAAAAGCAGAATCCTTAGTGAAAAATAAAGAAGAAAAAAAAGAAAAAAAAAGAAGAAAACAAAGAAAAGACAGCAAAGTAAGGAAGAAGTAAAGAAAAGAAGAAGAGGGAAGAGAAAAGAAAGAAATAAACAAAGATATAAAGAAAAGAAATAAACAGAGAAACAAAGAGACAAAGAAAAAAAGAAAAGAAAGAACTAGAAAAAAAATGAATGAAAGTGAAGAAAAGATAAGAGAAAATAAACAAACAAGAAAAGAAAGAAGGAAAGAATGAAAAAAAGAAAGAAAGTAAGGAAATAGGCAGGAGAAAAGAAAGAAAGAAAGAAAGAAAGAAAGAAACAAGAATCAGGAGAGAAGAAGAAAGAAGGAAAGTAAAAAAGTAGAAAAAGAAATAAAGAGGCAGGAGATAAGAAAGATAGATATATAGATAAAACATGACTACAAAAAGAGATAGATAGAAAGAATGAGTTTAGAGAGAGAGAGAGAGAGAGAGAGAGAGAGAGAGAGAGAGAGAGAGAGAGAGAGAAAGAAAGAAAGAAAAAAAGTGACTGAAGAGAAGAAAGATAGAAACGGGAGCAAAGAAAGAATTTCATTAAATGAATGAAGATAGTGTGAAGCAATAAATGTAAGCAAAAATGAAGGAAAAATGAAAAATGAATTAATTAATGTGGATAGAGAAAAACAGAAGTAAGAAAGAAAAAGAAAAATTAAAGAAAAATAAGGAAAAGAAAAGAGAGCATAAAAAGATAAAAGAGAGATTGTAAGAGATAAAAAAGAGTGCCGTGAAAGAACAATAGTAAAAAAAAAAATTTAAAAAAAAAGGTAGAAAAATCCAAGATTGTAATTTAAAAAAATAAATAAATAAATAAAACTTGAATAAAGGGAGATAACAAAGACTCCGACAAGATGCTAAAATTGATTGACAGCTGTCATCTCATAAAACCAGACAACCAAAACATTCAAACTTTCTTTTTATTTTATTCTTTATTTCTTGTAAATTAAAAAAAAAAAGGCTGCATTCATTTGAAATCTTTGCATGTTTTCTTTACATTTTTTTTATTGTTCATTTTCTCTGTTTTAAATTTAGAATTATTGACAATGAAATATGTTATTGCCAGTGCACAATCCAATGCCTGTCTTTTATTATTTTCAGCAATAATTCCGTTAGTGATTCAACTCACCTCAAAAGTGCATTCATAGCAGAAAACAACAACAATAGGGCTTCCATCCCATAATACTTAAATAGTTGTGATTTACTATTTCTATCCCATAATACTTGTGATTTACTACTTCTATCCCATAATACTTGTGATTTACTACTTCCATCCCATAATACTTAAATAGTTGTGATTTACTACTTCCATCCCATAATACTTACATAGTTTTCCTGTACTACTTCCATCTCACAATTGTTGTTATTTACTACTTCCATCCCATAATAGTGTTATAAATACCATATACTTCTTTCATCCCATGATACTTAAATAGATGTGATTTACTACTTCCATCCCATAATACTTAAATAGTTGTGATTTACTACTTCCATCCCATAATACTTTCATAGTTTTCCTGTACTAATTCCATCTCACAATTGTTGTTATTTACTACTTCCATCCCATAATAGTGTTATAAATACCATATACTTCTTTCATCCCATAATACTTAAATAGATGTGATTTACTACTTCCATCCCATAATACTTAGATAGTTGTGATTTACTACTTCCATCCCATAATACTTAAATAGTTGTGATTTACTACTTCCATCCCATAATACTTAAATAGTTGTGATTTACTACTTCCATCCCATAATACTTACATAGTTTTCCTGTACTACTTCCATCTCACAATTGATGTTATTTACTACTTCCATCCCATAATAGTGTGTTAAATGCTGTATACTTCTTTCATCCCATAATACTTAAATAGTTGTCAATTTACGACTTCCATCCCATAATACTTAGATAGCTGTCATGTATTACTTTCATCCCATAATAGTTTGTCATATACTACTTCCATATCATAATAGTTGGATAGTTGTCATGTACTACTTCCATCTCATAGTAGTTAAATTGTTGTCATGTACTATTTCCCATAATAGTTAGTTGCAATGTACTACTCACATCCCATAATAGTTACCATTTACTATTTTCATCCCATAATAGTTGTCATCTACTACTTTCATCCCATAATAGTTGGATAGTTGTCATAAGCTACTTCCATCCCATAATAGTTAGATAGTTGCAATGTACTACTTCCATCCCATAATAGTTGCAATGTACTACTTCCATCCCATAATAGTTGTCATCTACTACTTTCATCCCATAATAGTTGGATAGTTGTCATAAGCTACTTCCATCCCATAATAGTTAGATAGTTGCAATGTACTACTTCCATCCCATAATAGTTGCAATGTACTATTTTCATCCCATAATAGTTTAGATAGTTGTCATTTATTACTTTCATCGATTTTGTACTTTTTATTTTTTATTCATTTTTCTTAAATTTTGAATTATTGACAATTTGATATGCAAATTGCCTGTGTACAATCTAACGCCTTTCTCTTATTAATTTCAGCATCTGTTTGTGATTCAATACATCTTAATAGAGAATTCATTGCAGTAACAGCAACAATAATTATTGTCATTTACTACTTCCATCCCATAATAGTTAAATAGTTGTCATTTACTATTTACATTCTATAATAGGTTGTTGCACTTACACAAACCTGTGTTTCATTAAAAAAACGTTAAAAAACACTGAGACTGGTTCTATTTTTAAAATAACATAGATCATTTAGTCTTAGTCTAGATGTTTAGACATCATCACTTTATACATACATATTTGCCAACCCCTCCGCACAAGCAGGATGTGACACAGTGCAATTTCTTAAGCAGAGTTTAACAGGTTTGAATTCAGAGTTTTTCTTCTCCTAGACTGATTGCCTAACCAAGGATAAAGAGACCAATCTGCCCTACTATTTACCCATAGCTGGTGGGAGAATAGTTGGATGCATACCTTTCCCAAAGTGTTGCATCCCTCTTTCTTACTTCTTACTTCTTGTTGTATTTTCTATTCTGGCTGGCTTGGTCTGGCCTAGCGTCTGGTGTTGACTTGGGGATTCCGGTCTGGTCTTCTATTGGGGATTTCTCTTTATCAGAAGCCCTGTGTCATTGTTAGTTTTTTAGGTAATAACACAAGACTTCGATTTACTTTGATCTTCGTTTATTTTTAAATCCCCAAACCAGACATCTGCGCAGGTGAGACTTACATCCTACGAGCTCGGCTCCTACCTTCTAACTGACTGAGACTTACTTACTATCCTTAAACCAGAAGACAGGGTCTTCTATGCCTTCCGGTTCTCACGATTTATCTCCGGAAGGCAAGGTGAGAGTGAGGTCAAGTGCCGTCACTCACTCTCAAGGCCATCACCTGCACTAATCGCCATTATGTTTCTATACTACCTTAGGGATCTAATAATTATGTAACAAAAGGTATTAGCAGTATGTGAAATAAAAAAATGCCTTGTCCAGGATTTGAACTTGTGTTGATGTGTCCATTTCCTACAACTCTAACCATTACACCACACACCTCCACTTTATAAGTTGATCATCTAGGTACACATTGAGATTTTAATTTTGATTTGTTTGGTTTGTTTTGTTTTACGGCATATCAACCTCAGTGGGTCATTTAATGCCGATAAAGTTTTGAAATAAATCAATTCTTAATGGATAATACAATTTTTTTATAAATACATTTTTCTATTTAACCCATAGATGGGACCCTAACAGGTACTACCACTCCGGGTCAGAGTGGACCAGGGAGCAATGGTGATGAAGGGGTTCTCCACATTCCCAAACCTCCAAAACTGGAACCTCACCATCAGATAGAGTTTAACGTCATTCCCAGGACATGTAGACCTGCAGCCACCACCTTCTAGCACCCATATAATAAAAAGGGGTTGGGGCTTGCCATAAGGGCAATAGGGTTGGGAAAATCATATAGGTGCTAGGGCTTGACGTGACCAGCTGATTGATTGGAGGGGACCTCTCCGACTGCCCGTCTAGCCCAAGATAGGGCCAAAGTGGAGTATTGCATGTCATGAACTGCTCATCCACCTGGGTTCTATCCTTAAGCATCACGGGTCGCCACCCACGGCCAACAGGTGACCCCATTGGGGGAGTCTTACCCCTCTGCAGAGGTGCAGTCGGTGCATTCTAACGCCCCACTGACAGGGCGGTTTTAATTTTGAAATAGAAAAATTAAATTATCTTGATATTTTTATCACACTATATATGTATGTAAGTAAATTCGTCGGGGTGGCCTAAAGTCAGTATCAGCCAATCAGTGAGAGAGTCTATCCCCTTTTCACTTGCACTAGACCAAGGAGATTATTTTAGCATCTGAGGTGGAGCGCCATACCTACCGTCAGCTCCTTACTTTACTGCACAGATCCCTGTGCTACTCATACGCCGAGTTGACGAGGACCAGTATCGAACTAGGAACCTTGTGGTTTCTAGCTGAACGCTCTACCGACTGAGCTAACCCGGCCCATTGTATGTACTTACTGTTTATTACAAGCAGGAGTGACACAAGGTCAATTTTTAAGCAGGGTAAAGATAGTTTGAATTCAGAGTTTTCCTTCTAGATTGTTTGCCTAACCAAGGCAAAAGAACACAGCTTGTCCTACTATTTACCCATAGCTGGGGGATGAACAGATGGATCCATGCCCATTCCAAGGGCATTAGCGTAAAGTGAAATGCAAATAAATTCATCCAGGATTTGAACCCAGGTCACCAATTTCATTTCCTACAATGGTAAAAATTATGTTAAGCACTTAGTTGGAATGGGCATAGATCCATCTGTTCATCCCCCAGCTATGGGTAAATAGTAGGGCAAACTGTGTTCTTTTGCCTTGGTTAGGCAAACAATCTAGAAGGAAAACTCTGAATTCAAACTAGCTTTACCCTACTTAAAAATTGACCTTGTGTCACTCCTGCTTGTAATAAACAGTAAGTATATACATATACAGAGTGTGATAAAAATATCAAGATAATTTAATTTTTCTATTTCAAATATAGTAACTCTAACCGTACAAAAATAGCGCATCACCCGGAGAATTTTATTACATGGTACATTTAGAATTCTCTAACTTTGAGAATAAAGCAATTTCCAGTCCATTTAGCAATAATTCAAGGATAATTCTTTTTTTTTTCCTTCACAGTGAACATCATCTTTTATTCAACCAAATTCTCAATATAATGGAGAGAACTATGAAATGTTAGTAAGAATCATTCACTCCTTTCTAAATAGAAGCATCAATATCATCATGGACTGCTGTTAACTATGAAATGCTAATTGCAATCCTTCACTCCTTTCTAAAAAGAAGCATCAATATCATCATGGACTGCTGTTAACTATGAAATGCTAATTAGAATCCTTCACTTCTTTCTAAATAGAAGCATCAATATCATCATGGACTGCTGTTAACTATAAAATGCTAATTAGAACATTTCACTCCTTCATAAATAGAAGCATTAATATCATCATGGACTCCTGTTAACTATAAAATGCTAATTAGAATATTTCACTCCTTCCTCAATAGAAGCATCAAAATCATCATGGACTCCTGTTAACTATAAAATGTTATTAGAATATTTCACTCCTTCCTAAATAGAAGTATCAATATCATCATGGACTACTGTTAACTATGAAATGCTAATTAGAATATTTCACTCCTTCCTAAATAGAAGCATCAATATCATCATGGACTGCTGTTAACCATAAAATGTTAATTAGAATCCTTCACTCCTTCCTAAATAGAAGCATCAATATCATCATGGACCACTGTTGACTAAGAAATCCTAATTAGAATCCTTTACTCCTTCCTGTTACTAGAGTAATACACTTAAAATGCCCTTTATGAATACAGCAACTTCCAGTCCAATTTGCAATAGAGCACTAATTTTGTGGGGTCTGTGTCCACACAGAATGTAATTTTTTTTTTAATCATCCAAATTCTTGTTATAACCCGAAATAATTGAACTGCTAATTAGAACATGTCACCACTCCCTAAATAGAAGCACCAATATCATGATGGACCGCCATGTGTTCAGAGATTATCTAGCTAACAATTTTCACAGAAATGAACTATTTTTAATTTTGTAGTTGCCTTTCATCCAACTTCAAAAGAGAAATTTGTCCCCCTTTTTTTTTGCTCACCCCTATCCCTCACACCCAGTTAAAAAAAAGAAGAAAATTCTGGAGTATTATGAAGCATAAACAAAAAAGAAGTTGTCAAAATATGATTTCTCATAATACAGCTGTCTGCACTTTTAAAATCTTTCATTACAGATTGTGTCTTTTTTTTTATTTGCTATTTTTTTTTGTTTTTCTTTACTTTTTTAATTGAAGAAAAAGTAGAACACACATCTTGTAAGAAAATTTATTATAGATTCTTTTTTTGTTTTCTTTTTCGATGGTAAACAATAATTTTTAGTAACATGGTAAAAATATTTTTTTAATCTGATGCTTATTCAGAATTGCTCAACCATGAAATATATGTGATTCCTGCAGTTATATATATATATATATATATATATATATATATATATATATATATATATATATATTCATTTAAGTCACCAATACAAAGTTTGTCTTACCAATGGTTTTGGATGTTTATCCGTCATCAGAGACATTGACTTAAAAAAAAAAAAAAAAAAATATAGATGACAGGAGATAAAATTTTTTTTTTTATCTCCTGTCATCTATAAAACATCCATCAATTTCTTCATCCCATAATACTGATGAAGGTTTAAAGAAACCGAAACGTTTAAACGTCAATAAATAAATTCATCTTATTTTTGGAACCCTTGTTTTTTCAAATTTCTTAATATTGTCGGATTTATTTCCATATTTACTCCCATATATATATATATATATATATATATATATATGTATATATATATATATATAAGTAAATCACCAGATTAGTTGGTGTTAGGGCTGATTCTAATATGGGTCTTTTTAACAATGGAATTTTAAAATTGGGATGGTCCAAGTTGTGAGCTCAGTGTACAATAATTCAAGAATTATATACAGATCAATATATCAAGTAAAGAAAATTATATCCTGCTCATGTGACGAGGTTAGGTAAATACAAATACTTTGAGAAAGGTATGAACCCCCTTATCCTCCAGCTATGGGTTAAATAGTACCACTACTGTTCTTCTACAAGGATGGCTTTGGTATTAAATAACTGTCATATAGTACTTAAATAATGAGAATGGAATCATCGGTTTTTCCTATAAATGATGCTAGATGAAACCTAAGAACTCATAGAACACATTAATTCAACTTAGCAATTGCTAATTACTCTGTTCACCTTGTATCCTTACTTAGTGAACCTTTTTCCCTATCCTTGATACTCATTGTGGTTCTTCCAATTATTCCTCTGTTAACTCTGATAATCGATTTACAACGATAATCCACGAAGGTTAATATGTTATTAAACAAAGAAACCAAACCAAACGAAAGGTACATTTAAGTTTAAAAAATGATATATTCGCCCATCATAAGTTGACACCTTCTTAGTTTTAGAAATGTAACACAGTGAGCTTTTCTTTTCTTTCTTGTAGAAATCGGGAGCCATCACTGAACTTTGAACCTAACCCTTTATTTAGTCCACTGGGGGGGGGGGGGGTAACCTGTTCTCATTCCGCTAACTGGGGTAGTTGTGTTAATTATTTTTCTAACTGCCTTCACTCAGGATTGAACTTGGGTTTCAGAGATAACTGTCACTTAGAACTGTCTTAACCTAACTACCTTATCCACTAGGCCATGTGTCCAATTGGACAATTGAGTGTGAATTGAGTGTGAATTTTGGGAACTTATAAACCTAATGTCTTGATTTGTCTAGAATATCTACCTATTTACTTATGTATGATTTTTTACCTAGACTCATATTGTGTTTTTGTTTTTTTTCCCGAGTCCGAGAAGGTTCCCGAGTCCGACAATAAATACCTGAAGAAGGCCGGAGGGCATATCGGCTGAAATGTTGTACAAATAACAATGAAGATGGAGACAATAGTCTGAATAACGCAGATAATACTATTCTTAAAAGAGGTTTGGCTCCCCAGCCTTGGTATTTCCGTGTATAGTAAACATACTTTTTTTTATACTCTATGACTTCATCGAGATTTAGCCAAGCACTGGGTATCCATCATGGAGTGAACAACAAGTTGAAACCTTTTCTTGATATTATTCCTTAAACTATCTTCAATGACACTTTTCTTAGGACATTTATCTATCTTGTTTTGTATTCTTTCTGTTGGACTTTGCTCAGACAATAAAGTCTACTTGTTATAACTCTTTGTCAGGATTTGCTCAATTTATATGTCCTACGTAGAGATAACCTAATACATTAGAAGAAATTGGTGTTAGCTAATGAGTTAACACATTGCAAGTTCTTAGAAAAGTAACTAAAAAAACTGCTGCATATTCGATTCTCACTATTAAATGTTTAGAAATGCCATAATTATTTACGTCAAGTAATAATGTTTTTTTTTAACAGGAACATATTAAGATTTACATTGTATTCAAGGCCGGTTTAACTCAGTCAGTAGAGGGTCTGACTAGGAACCACAAGATTCCAGATTCAATGCCGGTCCTCGCCAACTCGGCGTATGAATAGCACAAGGATCTGTGCAGTAAAGTAAGGAGCTGACAGTAGATGTGGTGGTCCACCTCAGATGTAAAAACAATCTCCTTGATCTAGCACTAATGAAAAGGCGATAGACTCCCTCTCTGTCTGGCTGATACCGACTATAGGCCACCCCGATGATTTTACTTACTTACTTACTTTTTAAATGTTTAGAAATGTCATAAATATTTACATAAAGTAATAATATTTTTTTTAAAACAGGAACATATTGGGATTTAAATTGTACACAGGACTGGTTTAGCTCAGTCGGTAGAGTGTCCAACTAGGAACCACAAGGTTCTGGATTCGATACTGGTCCTTGTCAACTTGGCATATGAATAGAACAGGGAACATATTGGGATTTAAATTGTACACAGGATGAATAGCACAGGGATCTGTGCAGTAAAGTAAGGAGCTGATGGTAGGTGTGGTGGTCCACCTCAGATACAAAAACAATCTCTATGGTCAAGCATTAGTGAAAGGGAGATAGACTCCATGTCTGGCTGATACCGACTTTAGGCCACCCCAAAGACTTTACTTTTTTACTTTACATTGAATTCAACGTTTTGCTTCCTGTTTGTGCGGAGGGGTTGGGTAAATACATACATTGTCTTCAAACTGAATAATCCAAAATAGGCCGAGGAATTTCCTGGGATCTCGGAAAATGTTTGTGTATACTGAAGACAAGCAATCACACTTTGTGCAAGCCGTACAGCTCATGGCATAAAAACAAGATGACTAATACGGAAGGGCAATGGGGGAGCCCCCAAAATGTGTATGGAGGGGGAGGGGCAAAAGAAACTTTATACCTCCTGATAAATCTTCTCTCAGAGGACTTGTCTATAAATTTAAAACTGCATTATAAGGAAGGGAGTACATCAAGTCATTCCATTTCTCACTGAGTGCTCCATAATCCTGGCCTTGTGCCAAACTAAGCTAAGCTTAATAAATGACTGCTCTGATTTATACCTTTGAGTTAACTCATATATATATATATATATATATATATATATATATATATATATATGTGTGTGTGTGTGTGTGTGTGTGAAGAAAAAGTGAAAGTGAATCCTACAGTATGTGATATTGTAAAAAATTTGGAAAAACACAAGTTTATAAATGAGTAATGTTTATTTCGCCAATGAAATAAACATTATTCGTTTATAAACTTGTGTCTTTTCAAATTTTTTACAATATTACATATATATATGTATATATATATATATGAGGAAAAAATGAGTAAAGAAAAGAAATGTAGATGGATAAAAATCGATATCACTTACACATGTGTTTCGGTCCGTTTAATCAGATGGAGTTGAAATGATGATAATAATAATAAGAAGAAAAATGTAAAAATATTCCGTACACAGAGATATTTTTTACGACCTTTGTCAGAGTGAATTTTTTTATTTTTAAAATAAAAATAAAATAACATTTTTTTATTTAAAAAAATAAAAAATTCACTCTGACGAAGGTCGTAAAAAAATCTCTCTGTGTACAGAATATTTTAACATTTTTCCTATTATTATCATTATCATCATTTCAACTCCATCTGATTATTTTAATAATAATAATAGCGTAAATCCGTATACATTTTGATAAACGGACCGAAATACATGTGTAAGTGATATCGATTAAAAGTGATATCGATAAAATTCATTTTTATCCATCTACATTTCTTTTCTTTACTCATTTTTTCCTCATATTGTCGGATTCAATTCCCTTTCCATTCTTACACACACACACACACACACACACACACACACACACACACACACATATATATATATATTTTTTTTTTTTTTTTTTCCTTCTTCTAAACTCTACCGATAACTCAGTTTGCAAATAAAAAATTTATAAACTGATATCTGTGAAAAAAAATTTGAAAAAAGAAAAGACCAACACACCTGTACTTTCTGTAAATAATCATCAGTATGGTAAGGTAGCGGCCCAAAGAAAAAAAACACCTAAGGAGTTTTCTAAATTATATATGTAAAAGGTGCTCAAAGCACTAATTAGAGCAAAATTATAAGGACCTAATTGAGTCAGACTTTATCTGCCTAAGTTTCATCCTAATTGTTCATCAGGATAATTCTTACTTATATTACAGTTAAACCTAGGTAGATAGTGTCTGACTAATTTGGTCCTTTGTATATATATATATATATAATATTACAGTGTGTATAAAAATAACCTTCTCGAGATTCACCATAAGGATTTTCAGGGTTAAATCCACTGAATTAATCAAGATATTGATTAAGTTATTGAAACTTGAGTAGGTTATTTCTATACACACTGTAATACTAAATCTGCTCTCCTAACATATCGAGCACTTTATATTTGTTATAACACTGACTTATCCCATTAACACTTGTATCAATCAAATATTGAAATCAACCCAATATTTTTTTTCATTCCAAATATATATATATATATATATATATATATATATATATATATATATATATATATATTAAATTTTTACTTGAAGGCACTTACAACGCATGTATCGCATAAAATTCGATACTTTTTCTTATAGAAAATGAACTTGACAAATGTAATCTCAGATTAAACAGAATATCAATTTGATATATTATCAAGGTTTAAATATTGTGAAAATATTTTTGGGGTGTATTATTTGGAAAAGTATTTTCATTTTTTCCAGACCTTTATTCCAAACCTTATTTTATGTACTCATCTAAAAACGATGTATAATCTTACTTTATTATCTGTAATATTAATAGAATATGACATGAATGCATGTGTTTGAAGATGTGTCATAACCGTAGATAAATAATGGACCTTTCTGATTTTATTGTGAAGAAAGAAAAGGATGAAAATGAACACAGTACATGAAAGAGAGAGAGAGAGAGAGAGAGAGAGAGAGAGAGAGAGAGAGAGAGAGAGAGAGAGAGAGAGAATAAATTCAAATATGATAACAGAAGAAAAGAAAGAAAAGAGAGGATAGAATGGAAGCAATATAATAAGAAAGAAAGAGAAAAGAGAAAAAAAGGAAGAAAGAAAGAAAGAAAGGGAAGAGAGAGTCGAAACAAATATAATATGAAAGAAAGAAAAAAAGGGGGGGGGAGTAAAGTTAAATAGAAGAAGATAGAAAGAAAGAAACAAATTCTGGAAACAACACCACACAAGAAAGCAACTGTATGGCTACTGACCCTCTATCCCACAAACCATCTGAATAAGACAAACAAGAAATGCTGGACACTAATAGAGAAGCAAGGATGCACTCTGGTGACATTCTCCAGTGGAAACCTGCACATAAGCATACCAGTGTGGGCCTTCCAGCAAGGACTTACATAGATCAGCTCTGTGCTGCACAGAGGACCTCCTGGGGCAATGACTGATAGGGATTGTTGGCGAGAGATTGACATGGATATCTGTGCTGCAAGCATGACCTGATGATGATAACAATGATTATTGCTTGTGAACTTATCTTATGAAATTAATAATGTTCTGTAAACATTTCTTCTGAGAAATGTGTTGTAATTTAAGTCACTGATACTCAAGAGATTTATCAATCTAAACATTTTTGTTTTTTACCTTTTTATTATTGTTGTAATTAAAGTGAGTAGTACTCAAGAGATTTATCAATCTAAACATTTTTGTTTTTTACCTTTTTATTATTGTTGTAATTTAAGTCACTGATACTCAAGAGATTTATCAATCTAAACATTTTTGTTTTTTACCTTTTTATTATTGTTGTAATTAAAGTGAGTAGTACTCAAGAGATTTATCAATTTAAACATTTTTGATTTTTTTTTCCTTTTTATTATTTACATTTCCAGCTCTACAATTACCCATAAACCTAATTCAGAATTTCTAATAAAAAAAAATGATTATTTTAATAAGGTAAATTTCAATCGTGATGGCAATGAATTTCAATCGGTTTGATGTCTTTTGCATTCCAAAACTAAAGAACTGCATAAACTTGACATTTTCTGGTTGCATCAATCAGAAAGCTCCATAAGAAACGACTGCCAGCTAAGACTAGGCATGGAAGTGAAATGTACACAAGGGCAAGCGCAGGCTCAGGTGCATACACAACAAATTTTTTTCTTTTTTTTTTGAAGTCAGGAAATTAAAATTCTACATAGCTTGCTATATATATATATATATATTTACCAACCCCTCCGCACGAGCAGGATGAGACACAAGGTAAATTTCTTAAGTGGAGTTCAACAGGTTTGAATTCAGAGTTTTCCTTCTCCTAGACCGGTTTCCTAACCAAGGTTAAAGAGTCCAGTCTGCCCTACTATTTATCCATAGCTGGTGGGGAGAGTATGATTCATACCTTTCCCAAGGGTATTAGCGCTAAGTGAAATGCAATGACCACATCCAGGATTTGAACTCGGGGTGGCGAGTCCATTTCCCATGACTTTAACCATTACATAGCTTGCTATATGTTACAGAAAACATGAGGGAGAGGGTCCACATGGCATAACGTGCTGGACTCCAACATGACATAACGTGCTGGACTCCAACATGACATTGTAGTAATCGACTTTGAACTCGAGTTACGCTATTATGTTCACTTTCAGACTAATACCCTTGGGGAAGATATGAACACCCTCATCCCCCATTCAATTATTGGCTTTGCAGTCTTGGAAGACTATATAGTTCTTGTGCCCCTGAAGTTACAGCGCCTCCTGTGACTGTGAAGTCCGATGTTTGAAAAACATTCTCGATCACAGATGTCGCATGTGAAGGCTGTCCCTGAAGATGTTGATGTGTCGGTGCTTTCTTCTGGACCTCTAGGTTAAATAGTACCACTACTGTTCTTCTACAGTGATGGCTTTGGCATTGGATACCCCACGAAGGTTTACATGCCATTAAATAAATAAACCAAACCAAACTTAACAGAAACATGGTTCCCTGCTGTTGATTGTTTATAGCTAGAAACCCTTTTCAATGAGAATCCCCTCCCAAAAAGGAACACATTTTTAATGTTAAATCCTTCCCATGGTTTGGTTTCTTTGGTTTCTTAAGGTTTTCATATATATATATATATACAAGGCGGTCTTCCTATCTATAGCTCTGCTGATGAGGCCTAATAGGCCGAAATATACATACAGAGATTGATTTTTCTCGATTTGTTTAGCCTTACATTTAAATAGATATGCCCGCCAAATTAATTAATTATTTATTAATTAACTTTCAAAAGGTATTAACTTTCAGTCAGGAGTTTATCCATGTGTACATTATTCTATCTATTATTATTTAATTTCATTTTGTTATTTAAAAATAATAATAGATAGAATAATGTACACATGGATAAACTCTTGACAGAAACAAGCATAAGTTAAATTAATTAAAATATCCTATTTTATCCATTCTATACTTTCTTTCCTTTATTTCTCTTTTCAACATACCGTCGGATTCACTTCCATTTTCATTATACATATATATATATGTGTGTGTGTGTGTGTATGTGTGTGTGTGTGTAAGATGATATGCATGTGTAACTTCCCCCTTTGTTTTTTCACCTTTTGGTCCATCTCTGTTTTTTTTAGTCTTTGCTCTGACCATAAAACAAAAACAAAAACAGCCTGTAGACCACAGTTTAGAAATAACTATAAATCAGGCAGGCAAGGCTTAAATTACCAGTTGAGTGTGGCTCTTAAATGCAATGCTGACCAAGTCCTACTGCTGCTGCTGCTGGCTGCTGCTGCTGTTGGCTATGTTTGAAGAGTTAGCCAACAGAACTTCCGGGATTCTATTGATTGGTAAGGGTAGTGTTGGAAACAAATACCATGACCAGGTGCCTTGCATGGAAATACCAGATGCTCTTCAAGAATTGCTGCTAATTTATTTCAACTAAATAATCTTTGATGATTTCTTTTTTTTTTCTTTTTTTTAAATTTTGTCCCCCTCACTTATTTGGCTAAGCTGTTCTTTAATTAAACTTTTAAATTCTTTTTTGTTTGTTTCTATTTTGTTACTTCTTTCTTTTTTTTTCTTTCTTCTTTTTTTTTTTCTTTCTTTTTTCTTTCTTTTTTAGTCTCTTTTCCATCAGGTGCTTATTCTTTTTTCTTTCTTCTAATTTACTCTCTTCTCTTTCTTTCTGTTTTAGTCTCTTCTTTTTTTTAGCTTCTTCTTTTCTTTCTTTCTTTCTTTCTTTCTTTCTTTCTTTAGCCACTTTACTTTCTTTTTTATTTCAGTCCCTTTCTTTTATTATGCTCTTCTTTCTTTCTATCTATCTTTTTTTTTTCTTCCCTTTCTAATTCAATCACATCATCTTTTGGTTCTTTATTCTTTTATTTTCATTCTGTCTATTTTAGTCTCTTCTTTCTTTCTTTCTTTCTTTCTTTCTTTCTAATTTAGACTCCTCATTCTTTTGGTGCTTTCTTGTTCCTGTGTTTCTATTTAGTCTCATCCACTTTAGACTGTTCTTTCTTTCTTTCTTTCTTTCTTTCTTTCTTTCTTTTCTCTGTCTATTTTAGTCTCTTTCTTTCTTTCTTTCTCTCTTTCTTTCTTTCTTTCTATTTTAGTCTATTCTTTCTTTAGCCTCTCTCTTTCTATTTCAGTCTTTTCTTTCATTTGACTTTTCATTTTCTTTCTTTCTTTTTTTCTTTTTTAGTCTATTCTTACCTTTTGGGCTTTTTCTTCTTCCTTTTTTTCTTTCTTTTCTTTAAGTTTTTGTATTTCTTTCTATTTCATTCTTCTCTTTCTTTCTTTTTCTTTTTAGTTTCTCTTTTCTTTTCATTAGCCTTTCTTTCTTTCGGTTTAGGCTCTTTTTTCTCTTTTTTCTTTCTTCTTTCTTTTCTTTCTTTTAGACTCCCTTTTTTTTCTCTCTTTCTATTTTAGACTCCTCTTTTTCAAATTCCCTTTTTGCCCTCTTTTTTTCTCTATACTTCTTTCTTTTGTTTTGTTTTTTTTTTCATTCTTTTTTCTTCAAATCTTTCTTTATTTCACTCTTCTTGAGTCTCTCTTCCATCTTTTCTTTTCTTTCTTTTTGACCTCTTTTTTTAGGATATTCCCACTTTTTCTTCTTTTTTATATTCTATTAGCCTTTTCTTTCTTATAGTTTAAATCTCTTTTTTCTTTCTTTCTATTTTAGGATCTTTTTTCTTTCTTTTTTAAGTCTCTTTTTTTAGGCTATTCTCTCTTTTTCTCTCTTTCTATTTTAGACTCCTCTTTTTTCAACCTACTTTTTGCTCTTTTTCTTTCTCTTTCTTTTCTTGTCTTTCTTTCTTTTTCTTTTGGTTCTTTTTTTTTCATTTCTTTTTTTCTTCAACAAACTCTTTTTTTTTATTTTTCACTCTTCTTTTCCTTCTTCTTTCTTTTCTTTTGTTTTAAGTTTTTTTTTTTCTTTTCCCTCTTTTCTTTCTTTGTTTTTCTTCTTTCTTTCTCTTATTCTTCCCTCCTTTTCTTTCTTTCTATTTCAGTCTTTTTCTTTTAATTAAGCTCTTTCTTTCTTTCACCCTCCTTTTTTTTTTATATATCTTCTTTCTTTCCTTCTTTTTTATCCATAATTGATTATTTTTCTTTAAATATTTGATTTAAATGAAGACTAAAACATTTTTTCTTTAAAAACATTTTCATTATATTCTTTCCTTTCTTCCATTTTTCTTTTTTTAATATAATTTTTGTTTTTTTTCTCTAAAAAAAAAAAAAATCATTTTTTGTCCTCATTCCTTCTGTTTCCTTCTCCCATACATTTTCCCACAAAACAAATAAATTAATCACGGACAAGACTGTCTTTTCCTGTCATGTTCTACTAAAAAAATTTATCTAAGAAAACAAAGAGGAATTATTTTTTATCTGTTACTGCAGTTGACTCATCAATTGTTTGGGTTCCTGGAGGCGACAGGGAGTCCCATAAATGATCTGTTGATTCTTTTCTATTTCATGAGAGTGAAAATACTTCTAATAACATATTGTTTAGTTAAAGCAGTCCATGTGATATTGAATGCTTCTATTTATGAAGGAGTGAAATGTTCTAATAACATTTTAATAGTTAACAGCAGTCCATGATGGATATCTGATGCTTCTATTTATGAAGGAGTGAAATATTCTAATAACTATAACTGTTAACCTATAAAATGTTATTAGAACATTTCACTCTCCTAAATAGAAGCATCAATAATCACACCATGGGGAACTGCTGGTTAACTTAATAAATAAAAAATGCTAACTAGAATTTTTCAAATAAACTCCTTCTAATAGTAAGCATCAAATATCAATCATGGGACTGCTGTTAACTATAAAAACGCCCCTAATTAGAAATATTTCACTCACTTCCTAAATAGAAAAGCATCAATATCATCATGACTGCTAGGTATTGAACTAATAGAGTGCTTAATTAGAAGTCCCTCATCTCACTCCTTCCCTAAATAGAAAGCATGCAATATCATCACTGAATTCTCTTCACTCCTTCATAAATAGAAAGCATCAATGATCAATCATGGACAAACTGTTTAACTATGGAATGGCTAAATTAGAATCCTTCACTCCATGTCCTAAATATGAAAGGCATCAATATCAATCAATTGGACTGGTGCGCTGTTACTTATAAAAATGTTATTTAGAAATAATTTCAACTCCTTCATAAATAGAAAGCATCAATATCATCATGGACTGCTGTTAACTATAAAATTGTTATTAGAACATTTTCACTCGTTCATAAATAGAAAGCATACAATATCATCATGGACAAACTTCACTGTTAACTATGGAATGCTAATTAGATATCCTTCACTTCATTCCTAAAATAGAAGCATCAATATCATCATGGGACTGCTGTTAACTATAAAATGTTATTTAGAATATTTCACTCCTATCATAAATAGAAGATCAAATATCATCATGGACTGGCTGTTAACTATAAATGTTATTAAGAAACATTTTCAACTCCTTCATAAATATGAAGCATCAATAAGAATTCAGACCATGGACTGCTTGTTTAACTTATAAAAAATGTTTATTAGAGTATAGTTAACAGCAGTCCATGATGGATATTGAATACTTATATTTACTGAGTAGTGAAATATTCTATAACATTTTATGAGTTAACAGCAGTCCATGAAATGATATTCTGATGCTTCTATTTATGAAGGAGTGAAAGTATTCTAATAACATTTTAATAGTTAACAGCATCCATGATGATATTGATGCTTCATTTTATGAAGGAGTGAAATCATTCTAATACAACATTTAATAGTTAACCAGCAGTCCATAGATGATATTGATCTTATATTCTATGACGGAGTCAAAATATTTTCTAATACACATCTTTATAGTTAACAGCAGTTCCATTGATGATATTGATGCTTCTATTTAGGAAGGAATGAAGGATTTCTATTAGCTTCAATAGTTATACCAGTAGCCATGATGATATTTGATGCTTCTATTTATGAAGGGAGTGAATATTCCTAATAACATTTAATATGTTTAAGCAGCAGGTCGCATGATGATTTGATGCTTTCTATTAGGAAGGAAGTGAAAATTAATTCTAATTAGCAATTCTAATAGTTAATAACCAAGTCCAGTTGATGATATTGGGATTACTTCTTATTTAGGCGAAGGAGGGTTAAGGGAGGTTCATGATGATATTGGTGCTTATTCTCCTATTTAGGAGGAGGAAAAATTTCTTTCTTAGTTAGAGGCATTCTATAGTTTAAATACCAGTCCATGATGATATTGATGCTTCTATTTATGAAGGAGTGTGAATATTTCTAATAACATTTATAGTTACACAGTAGTCCGCATATGTGATATTTGATGCTTCTATTTAGGAAAGAGTGAAGGATTCTATTAGGCATTTCAATCAGTTTAATAGCAGTCCATGATGATATTGATGCTTCTATTTTATGAAGGAGTGAAATATTCTAAATAACAGTTAATTAAAAGTTAAACCCAGCTGTCCATGATGATTATTAATGCTTCTATTTAGGAAGGAGTGAAAGGATTCTAATTAGATTTCATTCTTATTTCTGCGATGGTTATATCTTAATTTGAATGCAGACGCTACAAATATCATTTTATTTAGAATTGACTGGAAATTTCTGTTGTAGTCGTCGAGGTGAAAACACTGAATATACAGAAGGAAATTGAGTGCTTAATGTATTTATTCAGTAGTAGTATCCCGGTGCTAACGGACACATAATAAAAAAAAACATAGAACAATAACTAACTAACAATTTAACTAAGACAAACTTACAAGAAATTCGAAGGAGGGTCAAAAAATTTGCAATGTATATAAGCGCAAACGGCAAGTAAGATCAATCACAATTATGGGGCTGGTTTAGCTCCTCAGCTAAGAGGCATCTGATAGCAACCACAGGTTCCCTGGTTTCGGATAAACCCGAGACTCGCCAACGTTAAGCATATTGGAGTAGCACAGTATCTGTGTGGTAAAAGAGAAGTGGAGGATCCTGAATGGTAGGTGTGGCGCTCAACCTGCAGATGCAAAGCATACAATCTCCTTGGTCTAAGTGCTAGTGAAAAAGGGATAGACCCTCCCATCGTTGTCTGGCTGATACCAACTTTTAGAGGCCGCACGCGTCGACTTTATTTTAGTTATTAATACGCACTGTTGAAGGTCCTGTGGGATCTAAAATATATATGAAAATAAAAAAAAATTAAAAAAAAACGACAAACTCCCTATGAGGGGCCCATTGACCCGGAAGAAATACTTTGTGCCTATGTCCGGATAAAAAAAAGGACTGACCTCCCTTCCCAAAAAGAATTCCCAGTCATGCCGGCCATTCGACTGAGGCTGTAATTGGGGTCCAGTAAGGTCCTGTTAGCCAGGGAGATTTCCCTCGCTACTAGGGCCACTATGACGGTACAATAAAGCCGTAAGTCATAAAAGGCCTTTTGTCTCTTTCCTTTTCGTTCCTGTTCGACCTAAGTTCCATTTCAGGTGAACCAGCCTAGAAGAACGAAAAGAACCACAACTTTTAATAGGGACAAGATAACTAGCACCCAACTAACCTTAACATAGTCCCATAAATGGTTACCTCGACGTTACATACACAAAATAATACATCAAAAGAAAAAAAAAACAAAAAAAAATGAAAACATAAAACTAACAACAATAATATAACACAAATTAGATAAAAACAATACAATTAAACAAACAACAAAGCAGAAAAAAACAATAGCAAGAACAGTACACCGGTCAATAACTTTCCTTTTTTTTGTATTTTGTATATATAGCATGAGTGTTGGGGGAGTTAGCTTGTGGGGATTAAAAAATAATGAAATAAAAATAAAATAAAAAAGAACAAACTCCACGCGAAATAATCACCAGATCTGCACATGCCGCGGCAAAAGGACTGACCCCCCTACCCCGCCCTTAAAATACATACCTTGGTTCCATTCGAACTGCGGCCGAAAATAATTGGGTCCAGTTGGTCTTCTATAGCGCAGGGAGAATTTTTCCGCTTGAGATACAAGCCCACTAATGACCGCCAGTTCAAATATTTTAAGCCTAAGTCGTAAAAGCCTACCTCTTAGCCCTTTTGTCTTCTTTTCCTCTTCATCATTGCCTTTTCGTTCCTATGTTCCATTCCAGGTGACAAGCCTCAGAAGACAAACAGAACCAAACTTTTTAATTGGGGTTAAGATACCAGTACACCACAAATCCTTTAAACCTAAGCCCCCATAAGGTTCGGCTTTAATCATAGGAGGACTATTTACAGGGCTATGAGGCCTAGCCATCTGGTAGAGTAACTGGGAGAGGTGCTAGCTACTCCTAACAACAAAATCGGTTTTATTCCTTAAGATCATTGTAAGTGAATAATTTTAATTGGCTCTAAATAAATCCTCTTGCTAATTGTTGCAAGGTTTAATAATGGCTATATATTTCAGAGATGTCTCCTTGTTATTTTTTTTCAGAGCAAATGTATTTTTAATCATTCATTCTGTAAAAACTTAAATAAATTTGTTCAAGCAACAATTTTTGGGAAAAGAAAAAAAGAAAAAAGAAAGATTTATATACAATGATATTCAATGAAAACATATTGTATGAATTCTGGCTTAATAAGCAATATAAGTATGTATATTAGGTACATATTATTTGTGAAAAGATAGAGAGATAGGATATATTAGATTTAACATAAAACAGATAGATTTGAACACCAAAAGATTTATACGAGAGGTAGATGATAGATAGATATGAACTTAAAAAATGAGAGAAGAATTGAAACTAAATGAGATAGCTGGTTTACACTCTAATTAGATTAGATAGATAGAATTGAACAAAAAGAGGTAACTATATAATTACGATTTAGATAATTGAACAAAAAGAGAACAGTAGATAGATTGACAAAATGAGCTTATATAGAATAAAGAGTATGAACAAAAAGAGATAGCTATAAATATTGTAATATACTATATAATATATGTATCACTTAGGTACATCTTATTTTGTGAAAAGATAAGAGAGAGAAAAATGATAGATTTGACATAACAGATAGAAATATGAAAACCAAGAAGATATATATTATAGAGAGAGATAGACAGAGAGATAGATAGATAGAATAGCATAGATAGATGAATATGAACTTACTGAAAAGATATGAACTTAAAATGACGATAGCTGGTTAATCTAATTAGATAGATATGAACAAAAAGAGAAACTAATAGATTTAGATAGATACAGATTATGAACAAAGAGACAGATAGTAAGATTCATGAAAACAAAAAGAGACAGAAGATAGATATGACAAAAAGAGAAGATAGATGAAATATGAACAAAAAAGAGATCAGATAGAATAGATCTGAACAGAAAGAGACAGATAGATAGATATGAACTGAAAAGGATAGCTATACTAAATAGATAAGATATGAACATAAATTAAATATATATCATAGAGATATATGAAGATATGAAAGACTGAGATATGAACAAAAAGAGATAGATAGATCGACTAGATCAGATATGGACAGACTTGAGGTAAAAATAAATATGTAATACAAACTGAGGGATAGATGTGAGAGTGTTGTGTGTGTGTGTGTGTGTTGTGTGGTGTGTGTGTGTGTGGGTGAGGAGAGAGAGAGAGAGAGAAAAGAAGAGAGAAGAGAGAGAGAGGATGGACAGAACTGAGTAAAATGAAATATGGAAAACGAGATAGATAAAATAGGGTTAGTTCAGTTGGTAGAGCATGATCGGCTAGAAAACCCAGGTTCCTAGTTTCGATATACCAAGGTCCTGCGCCAAACTCAATCGTTATGAGTAGCACAGGATATGCTGTGGCGGTAAAAGTAAGGAAGCTGATGGTAGGTGTGGCGCTCCACCCAGACGCTAAAATAATCTTCCTTGTCTAGCACTATTGAAAAGGGGATAGACTCCCCTCCTGATTGGCTGCTACTGACTTTAGTAGGGCGCCCCGACAACTTTACTGCTTTACTCTTTAACTTTATTATTCTTACTTGCATAAAACAAAGAAGAAAAACAAAACAAAAACAAATGTAAGTATTTTGTGATAAACGCCTGGCTTATAGCTGGTTTAGTCCTCAAGTCAGATTGAAAAGCCGCAGTACATAGGTAGACTCAAAATTAAGCAATGATAGCCTTCTTCACTACTTACTTTGATGGGTACTATATCGTAATAATGAGATGAATGAATGATTAATTAGGTAACAGCAGGTATTTTACTTACTGTGTGCCAGACTAAGAAAATCTTAGAACCCACTAAAACAACGTCTCATCTTTATAAATTATTAGTTAAATCAGAAAGAGACAGTGGAATGACAATGTTTAAAGTACACGAAGAAGAAGGAAGAAGAAAGAAATAAGATTGGTGGTGCTTGCTGAAACTTAAAATCCAAACAGATAGCTTGTGTCTTTTTTTTTTTTATATTATTTTATGGTTTTTTTAACTGTGAGCCCTATTTTTGTAGAACATGACACAGAACAAGCTGACATTTTTAAGATCTGGGCAATATCGGAGAAACACAGGGGAGCATTGTGTTCATGCATTAAGCCATTAAGCCGTTTGAACAACATACGTATGCAAACAGACGAGGGAGATATGACCATAGAAAAATAGATAAATAAAACAAGTTTTCTTAATTTGTTTATTTTCTCATTTCCCTTATTTACCTGGTTTTACT
>CM042163.1:35005317-35064606 GCA_023376005.1 Doryteuthis pealeii
GAGGTTTCCATTCACCTTGGGTGTATGTATAGCAAAAAAAAATAAAATACCTTATGGGTCGGGTCAGTTTGTGATTTGTAAAGGGCAGATTGATAGTAACCATGTAAAATAAGGATGAGAAAATAACCAAATAAGAAAAACTTGTTTATTTATCTATTTTCTTTATGTGGAATCTCCCTCGTCTGTTGCTACAGTATGTGTTCATACGCTTAATGCTTAATGCTAAAACATGGTGCCCTGTTTTCTCCGAGATTCCCAGATCTTAAAAATGCAGCTGTGTTTGTGTCATGTTCTACAAATAGGGCTACAGTAAAAAAAAAAAAAAAAAAAGACACAAGCTATCTGTTTGGGATTAAGTTTCCAGCAAGACAATCTTATTCTTCTTCTTCTTCTTCTTCTTCGTGTACTTTAACATTTTCATTCACTTTCTCTTCTGATAAAGAGAGACGTGTTGTTATTTACTAAGATTTTTCTTAGTCTGGCACACAGTAAGTAAATACCTGCTGTTACTGAATTATCATCATCATCATCATTATTATGAATAGTCACCCATCAAAGTAGTGAGAAGGCTAATCATTGCTTAATTTTGATCTACCATGAACTGGTGCTTTCAATCTGACTGAGACTAAACCAGCTATAAAGCCAGGTTTATCACAAATACTTACATTTGTTTTTGTTTTGTTTTTTCTTCTTTGTTTTTGCATTAGAATAATAAAGTAAGTAAAGTAAAGTTGTCGGGGCGGCCTAAAGTCAGTATCAGCCAATCAGCGAGGGAGTCCCCCTTTTCAATAGTGCTAGACCAAGGAGATTTATTTTAGCGTCTGAGGTGGAGCGCCACACCTACCATCAGCTCCTTACTTTACCGCACAGATTCCTGTGCTACTCATAACGATGAGTTGGCGAGGACCGGTATGAACTAGGAACCTTGTGGTTTTCTAGCCGAATGCTCTACCAACTGAGCTAACCCTATTTATCTATCTCAGTTTTTCCATATTCATTTTACTCAGTCTGTCCATCTCTCTTCTCTCTCTCTTTCTCTCTCTCTCTCTCTCTCACACACACACACACACACACACACACACACACTCACTATCTATCTCAGTTTTTACATATTTTTATTTTACTCAGTCTGTCCATATCTATCTAGTTATCTATCTATCTCTTTTTTGTTCATATCTCAGTCTTTCATATCTATCTATATCTCTATGTATATATTTAATTTTGTTCATATCTATCTATTTATATAGCTATCTCTTTCTGTTCATATCTATCTATCTGTCTCTTTCTGTTCATATCTATCTATCTGTCTCTTTTTTGTTCATATCTATCTATCTGTCTCTTTTTGTTCATATCTATCTATCTGTCTCTTTTGTTCATATCTATCTATCTATCTATATGTCTCTTTTTGTTCATATCTATCTAATTAGTTAACCAGCTATCTCATTTAGTTCATATCTTTCTCAGTAAGTTCATATCTATCTATCTATCTATCTATCTATCTATCTCTCTGTCTATCTCTCTCTATATATATATCTTTTGGTTCATATCTATCTGTTACTGTCAATCTATCTATCTCTCTCTTATCTTTTCACAAAATAAGATGTACCTAATATACATATATTATATTATATATTATATATTATAGCTATCTCTTTTTGTTCATATCTATCTATATAGCTATTTTTGTTCATATCTATCTATCTGTCTCTTTTTGTTCATATCTATCTATTTATATAGTTATCTCTTTTTGTTCATATCTATCTATCTATCTAATTAGTTAACCAGCTATCTCATTTAGTTCATATCTTTCTCATTTAGTTCATATCTATCTATCAATCTACCTCTCTATATCTTTTGGTTCAATCTATCTGTTACTGTTAATCTATATATCTATCTCTCTATCTTTTCACAAAATAATATGTACCTAATATACATATCTTAATATTGTTATTAAGCAGAATTCATACAATATGTTTTCATTTTGAATATCATTGTATATAATCTTCTTTTCTTTTTTTCTTTTCCCAAAAATTGTGCTTTGAACAATTTATAATTTTAACAGAATGAATTAAAAATACATTGCTCTGAAAAATAACAAGAGACATTCTCTGAAAATAGCCATTAACCTCAATAGCAAGATTTTATTAGAGCAATTAAAATATCACTTACAATGATCTTAAAGAATAAAACCATTTTGTTGTAGAGTAGCTAGCACCTCTCCAGTACTCTACCAGATGGCTAGCCTCATAGCCTTAAATAGTCTATGATTAAGGACTTATGGGGCTAGGTTAAGGTTTGTTGGTACTGGTATCTTAACCCCAATAAAAGTTGGTTCTTTGTTCTTCTGGGCTTGTCACCTGGAATGGAACATAGGAACGAAAAGGCATGAAAGAGGAAAGAGACAAAGGCAAGAGGTAGTTTTAACGACTTGGCTTTATTGAACGGGGTCATAGTGGCTTGTATCAAGGGGAAAATCTCCCTGGCTAGAAGGACAACTGGACCCAATTATGGCCGCAGTTCGAATGACCAAGGTATTATTTAAGGGGAGGGGTCAGTCCTTTTTGTCGGGCATGTGCAGATGGTATTTTCGGTTGAGTTTTGTTCTTTTTTATTTTATTTATTTTTCATATTTTTAATCCCCACAGCTAACCCCCACAACCATGTATATATACAAAATACAAAGGAGTTTGCCTGGTGTAACGTCGAGGTAACATTTATGGACTATGTTAAGGTATGTTGGTGCTAGTATTGTCCCTATAAAAGTTTGGTTCTTTGTTCTTCTAGGCTGTCACCTGAAATGGAACTTAGGATCGAAAGGAACGAAAAGGAAAGAGAAAAGGGCTTTATGACTTAGGCTTTATTGACCAGGTCATAGTGGCCTTGTAGGCGAGGGAATCTCCCTGGCTAACAGGACCTACTGGACCCAATTACAGCCTCAGTCCGAATGGCGGCTGAGGGATTCTTTTTGGGGAAGGGAGTCAGTCTTTTTATCGGACATGCACAAAGGTATTCTTCCGGTCAAGGCTCATAGGAGTTTGTCGTTTTTTTATTTTATTTTTATTTCATATATTTTTAATCCCCACAGACTTCAACAGTGGATTAATAACTAAATAAGTCGACGGGCGGCCTAAAGTGGTATCAGCCAGACAACGAGGGAGTCTATCCCTTTTTCACTAGCACTAGAACCAAGGAGATTGTTTGGGCATCTGAGGTTTGAGCGCCACACCTACCATCAGATCCTCACTTTACCAACGATACTGTGCTACTCATATGCTAAGTTGGCGATGGTCGGTAATCGAACAGGAACCTTGTGGTTGCTAGTCAGATGCTCTACTGATTGAGCTAAACCAGCCCATATTTGGATTGATCTTACTGCGTTTGGCTTATACTGCATTGACCCTCCTCAATTTCTTGTAAGTTTGTCTTGTTACTTTGTTAGTTAGTTATTGTTCTATGTTTTTGTATGTGTCCGTTAGCACCGGATACTACTACTGAATAAATACATTAAGCATCAATTTCTTCTGTATATCATTTCACCTCGACGATACAAAGATTTCCAGTTCAATTCGTAAATAAATGATATTTTTGTAGGGTCTGCATTCAATTAATGATATAACCATCAGAAATAAGAATGAAATGCTAATTAGAATCCTTCACTCCTTCCTAAATAGAAGCATTAATATCATCATGGACAGCTGTTAACTTTAAATCTGTTATTAGAATATTTCACTCCTTCATAAATAGAAAGCATCATATCATCATGGACTGCTATTAAAACTATGAAATGCTAATTAGAATCCTTACTCTTTCCTAATAGAAGCATCAATATCATCATGGCTACTGTTAAATATAAAATGTTATTAGAATATTTTCACTCCTTCATAAATAGAAGCATCAATATCATCATGGACTGGTATTAATTATAGAATGCTAACTAGAAATTTTTCACTCCTTCCTAATAGAAGCACCTAATATCATCATGCACCTCCCTTAACTCCTTCCTAAATAGAAGTATCAATATCATCAGGGACTGGTATTAATATAGAATGCTAATTAGAAATATTTCAACTCCTCCAAATAGAAGCATCAATATCATCATGGATGCTGTAACTATAAAATGTTATTAGAATATTTCACTCCTTCAATAAATAGAAGCATCAATATCATCATCGGACTGGTATTAATATTGAATGCTAATTAGATGAATCTTCATTCCTTCCTAAATAGAAGCATCAATATCATCATGGACTGCTTGTTAACTATAAAATGTTATTAGAATATTTGGGACTCTTCATAAATATAAGTATCAATATCATCATGGACTGCTGTTAACTATAAAATGTTATTAGAATATTTCACTCTTCATAAATAGAAGCATCAATAATCATCATGGACTGCTTTACTATAAGAATGTTTATTAGAATATTTCACTCCTTCATAAATATGAAGCATCAATATCATCATGGATGCTGTTAACTATTAAATGTTATTAGAATATTTCACTCCTTCATAAATATAAGTATCAATATCATCATGGACTGGCTGTTAACTATATTCTAATAATCATTTATAGTTAACAGCAGTCCATGTGATATGATGCTTCTATTTATGAAGGAGTGAAATGTTCTAATAACATTTTATAGTTAACAGCAGTCATGATGATATTGATGCTTCTATTTATGAAGAGTGAAATATTCTAATAACATTTTATAGTTAACAGCAGTCCATGATGATATTGATGCTTCTATTTAGGAAATGAGTGAAGGATTTAATTAGCATTCCATAGTTAACAGTTGTCCATGATGATATTGATGCTTCTATTTATGAAGGATGAATGTTCTAAAAACATTTTATAGTTAACAGCAGTCATGATGAATATTGATGCTTCTAATTATGAAGGAGTGAAATATTCTAATAACATTTTTTTTTTTATAGTTTTTTAAAACAGGCAGTCCATGATGATATTTGATGCTTCTATTTAGGAATGAGTGAAGGATTCTAATTAGCATTCCATAGTTAACAGTTGTCCATGATGATATTGATGCTTCTATTTATGAAGGAGTGAAGGAGATTCATGATGATATTGATGCTTCTATTTTAGGAGGAGTGAGGGATTCTATTAGCATTCTATAGTTAATACCAGTCGCATGATGATAATTGATGCTTTCTATTTAGGAAGGAGTGAAAATTCTAATTAGCGTTTTATAGTTAACAGCAGTCCATGATGATATTGAATGCTTCTATTTTAGGAAAGGAGTGAAAAATTCTAGTTAGCATTTTTAATAGTTAACAGCAGTCCATGGTGATATTGATGCTTCTATTTATGAAGGAGTGAATATGTTCTAAAAACATTTTATAGTACAGTTATAGGTTATTTAGAATATTTCACTCTTCATAAAATAGAAGCATCAATAATCATCATGGATGCTGTTAACTATAAAATGTTTATTAGAACATTTCACTCCTTCATAAATAGAAGCATCATATCACCATGGACTGCTGTTAACTAATAAATGTTATTAGAATATTTCACTCCTTCATGAATAGAAGCATCACATCATTAGGACTCCTGTCGCTCCAGGAACCCAACAAGTTGATGAGTCAACTGCAGTAACAGATAAAAATATCCTCTCTTGGTTTCTTAGATTTTTTTTTAGAACATGACAGAAAGACAGTCTTGTCCGTGATTAATTTATTTTGTTTGTGGGAAATGTAATGGGAGAAGGAAAACAGAAAGGATGAGGAAACAAAAATGATTTTTTTTTTAGAGAAAAAACAAAATTATTAAAAAGAAAATGGAGAAAGAAAAGGAATAAATGAAAATTGTTTTAAAGAAAAAATGTTAGTTCCCTTCATTTAAATCAAATATTAAAGGAAAATATCAATTATGGATAAAAGAAGGAAAAAAGAAAGATATAAAAAAAAAGGAGGTTGAAAGAAAGAAGAGCTTAATTAAAGAGACTGAAATAGAAAGAAAGAAAAGGAGAGAAAGAGAAAGAAAGAAACAAGAAAGAAAAGAGGGAAAAACTAAATCAAAAGAAAGAAAGAAAGAAGAGTGAAATAAAAAAACGAGTTGAAGAAAAAAAAGATGAAAAGAACAAAAAAAGAAAAGAAAAGAAAGAAAAGAAGAGAAAGAAAAAGAGGCCCAAAAAGTAGGTTTGAAAAAAAGAGGAGTCCTAAAATAGAAAGAGAGAAAAAGAGAGATAGCGCTAAAAAAGAGACTTAAAAAGAAAGAAAAAAGATCCTAAAATAGAAAGAAAGAAAAAAGAGATTAAAACTATAAAGAAAGAAAAGGCTAATAGAAATATAGAAGAAGAAAAAGTGGGAATATCCTAAAAGAGTCAAAAGAAAGAAAGAAAGAGGGAAGAGACTCAAGAAGAGTGAAAATAAAGAAAGATTTGAAGAAAAAAGAATGAAAAAAAAACAAAACAAAAGAAAGAAGTATAGGAGAAAAGAGGCAAAAAGGAGATTTGAAAAAAGAGGAGTCTAAAAATAGAAAGAGAGAAAAAAAAGGAGTCTAAAGAAAAGAAAGAAAGAAAGAAAGAAAAAGAGAAAAAAGAGCGCTAAACTCGAAAGAAAGAAGAGGCTAATGAAAGAAGAAACTAAAAGAAAAAGAAAGAAGAAGAAGATGAAATAGAAGAAAATACAAAAACTTAAAGAAAGAAAGAAGAAGAAGAAAAGAAAAGCCAAAAGGTAAGAATAGACTAAAAAAAAAAAGAAAGAAAGAAAAATGAAAAGTCAAATGAAAGAAAGACTGAAATAGAAAGAGAGAGGCTAAAGAAGAATAGACTAAATATGAAAGAAAGAAAGAAAAGAAAGAAGAAAGAAAGAAGAGACTAAAATCGACAGAAAGAAAGAAGAAAGAAAGAAAGAAAGAAGAAAGAACAAGTCTAAAGTGGGATGAGACTAAATAGAAACACAGGAACAAAGAAGCACAAAAGAATGAGGAGTCTAAATTAGAAAGAAGAAAGAAAGAAAGAAAGAAGAAGAGACTAAAATAGACAGAATGAAAAATAAAAGAATAAAGAACCAAAAGATGATGTGATTGAATTAGAAAGGAAGAAAGAAAAAAAGATAGATAGAAAGAAAGAAGAGCATATAAAAGAAGGGACTGAAATAAAAAGAAAGTAAAGTGGCTAAAGAAGAAAGAGAAAGAAAGAAAGAAAGAAAAGAAGAAGCTAAAGAAGAGAACTAAAACAGAAAGAAAAGAGAGTAAATAGAAGAAAGAAAGAAGAATAAAGCACCTGATGAAAAGAGACTAAAAAGAAAGAAAAAAAGAAAGAAAGAAAAGAAAGAAAGAAAAAAAAAAGAAGAAGTAACAAATAGAGAACAAACAAAAAGAATTTTAAAAGTTTAATTAAAGAACAGCTTAGCAAATAGTGAGGGGGACAAAATTTAAAAAAAAGAAAAAAAAAAAAGAAATTTTCATCAAAGATTATTTAGTTGAAATAATTAGCAGCAATTCTTGAAGAGCATCTGGTATTTCCATGCAAGGCAACCCTGGTCATGGTATTTGTTTCCAACACTACCCCTTACCAATCAATAGAATCCCGGAGTTCTGTTGGCTAACTCTTCAAACATAGCAACAGCAGCAGCAGCAGCAGCAGCAAGCAGTAGCGAAACTTGGTCAGTTGCATTTAAGAGCCACACTCATGGTAATTTAAGCCTTGCCTGCCTGATTTATAGTTATTTCTAACTGTGGTCTACAGGCTTGTTTTTGTTTTTGTTTTTATGGTCAGAGCAAAGACTAAAAAACAGAGATGGACCAAAGGTGAAAAAAACAAAGGGGGAAGTTTACACATGCATATCATCTTACACACCACACACATACACACACACACACACTATATTATATATGTATAATGAAATGGAAGTGAATCCGACGGTATGTTGAAAAGAGAAATAAAGGAAAGAAAGTATAGAATGGATAAAATAGGATATTTTAATTAATTTAACTTATGCTTGGTTTCTGTCAAGAGGTTTTTTATCCATGTGTACAATTATTCTATCATTATTATTTTTTAAATAACAAAATAAAATTTAAATAATAATAGATAGAATAATGTACACATGGATAAACCTCCTGACTGAAAGTTAATACCTTTTGAAAGTTAATTAATAAATAATTAATTAATATGGCGGGCATATCTATTTAAATGTAAGGCTAAAGCAAATCGAGAAAAATCAAATCTCTGTATGTATATTTCGGCCTATTAGGCCTCATCAGCAGAGCTATAGATAGGAAGACCGCCTTGTATATATAATATATATGGAAAACCTTAAGAAACCAAAGAAACAAACCATGGGAAGGATTTAACATTAAAAATTGGTCTTTTTGGGAGGGGATTCTCATTGAAAAGGGTTTCTAGCTATAAACAATCACAGCAGGGAACCCATGTTTCTGTTAAGTTTGGTTTGGTTTATTTATTTAATGGCATGTAAACCTTCGTGGGGTATCCAATGCCAAAGCAATCACTGTAGAAGAACAGTAGTGGTACTATTTAACCTAGAGGTCCAGAAGAAAGCACGACACTCACAACATCTTCAGGGACAGCCTTCACATGCGACATCTGTGATCGAGAATGTTTTTTCAAACATCGGACTTCACAGTCACAGGAGGCGCTGTAACTTCAGGGGCACAAGAACTATATAGTCTTCCAAGACTGCAAAGCCAATAATTGAATGGGGGGATGAGGGTGTTCATATCTTCCCCAAGGTATTAGTCTGAAAGTGAACATAATAGCGTACTAACTCGAGTTCAAAGTCGATTACTACAATGTCATGTTGGAGTCCAGCCACGTATGTCATGGTTGGAGTCAGCACGTTATGCATGTGACCCTCTCCTCATGTTTCCTCTGTAACATATAGCAAGCTATGTAATGGTTAAGTCAATGGAAAATGGATCGCCCCCCCCCGAGTTCAAATCTTGGATGTGGTCATTGCATTTCACTTAGCGCTAATACCTTGGGAAAGGTATGAATCATACTCTCCTTCTCCCACCAGCTATGGATAAATAGTAGGGCAGACTGGACTCTTAACCTTGGTTAGGAAACCGGTCTAGGAGAAGGAAAACTCTGATTCAAACCTGTTGAACTCCACTTAAGAAATTTAACCTTGTGTCTCATCCTGCTCGTGCGGAGGGGTTGGTAAATATATATATATATATATAGCAGCTAATGTAGAATTTTAATTTCCTGACTTCAAAAAAAAAAAGAAAAAAATTTGTTGTGTATGCACCTGAGCCTGCGCTCTGTTGCCCTTGTGTGTCATTTCAGACTTCCATGCCTAGTCTTAGCCTGGCAGTCGTTTCTTTATGGAGCTTTCTGATTGATGGCAACCAGAAAATGTCAAGTTTATGCAGTTCTTTAGTTTTGGAATGCAAAAAGACATCAAACCGATTGAAATTCATTGCCATCACGATTGAAATTTAACCTTTTTAAAATAATCATTTTTTTTTATAGAAATTCTGAATTAGGTTTATGGGGTAATTGTGAGCTGGAAATGTAAATTTAATAAAAAGGAAAAAAAATCAAAATGTTTTAAATTGAATAAATCTCTTGAGTACTACTCACTTTAATTACAACAATAATAAAAAGGTAAAAACAAAAATGTTTAGATTGATAAATCTCTTGAGTATCAGTGAACTTAAAATTACAAACATAATAAAAAGGTAAAAACAAAAATGTTTAGATTGTTTATAAATCTCTTGAGTAGCTCTCACATTTAATTACAACAATAACTAAAAGGTAAAAAACAAAATGTTTGATTTGATAAATCTCTTGAGGTATCAGTTGACCTTAATTAAAACACTTTTCTTTCTCAAAGAAATGTTTACAGAACATTATTAATTTCATAAGATAAGTTCACAAGCAATAATCATTGTTATCATCATCAGGTCATGCTTGCAGCACAGATATCCATGTCAATCTCTCGCCAACATCCTATCAGTCATTGCCCCAGGAGGTCCTCTGTGCAGCACAGAGCTGATCTATGTAAGCTCTTGCTGGAAGGCCCACACTGGTATGCTTATGTGCAGGTTTCCACTGGAGAATGTCACCAGAGTGCATCCTTGCTTTCTCTATAGTGTCCAGCATTTCTTGTTTTGTCTTATTCAGATGGTTTGTGGGATAGAGGGTCAGTAGCCATACAGTTGCTTTCTTGTGTGGTGTTGTTTCCAGAATTTTGTTTCTTCTTTCTATCTCTTCTATTAACTTTACTCCCCCCCCCTTTTTTTCTTTCTTTCAATTATATTTGTTTCGACTCTCTCTTCCCTTTCTTCTTTCTTTTCTTCCTTTTTTTCTCTTTTCTCTTTCTTTCTTATTATATTTGCTTTCCATTCTATCCTCTCTTTTCTTTCTTTCTTCTGTATCATATTTGAATTATTCTCTCTCTTCTTCTCATCTTCTCTCTCTCTCTCTTTCTCCTCTCTCTCTTCGTCTCTCTCTCTCTCTCTCTCTTCATGTACTGGTTCATTTTCATCCTTTTCTTTCTTCACATAAAATCAGAAAGGTCCATTTATTTATCTACGGTTTATGACACATCTTCAAACACATGCATTCATGTCATATTTTATTAATATTACAAGATAATAAAGTAAGATTATACATCGTTTTTAGATGAGTACATAAAATAAGGTTTGGAATAAGGTCTGGAAAAAATGAAATACTTTTTCCAAAATAATACAACCCAAAAATATTTTTCACAATATTTAAACACCTTGATAAATATATCAAATTGATATTCTGTTAATCTGAGATACATTTGTCAAGTCATTTTCTATAAGAAAAAGTATCGAATTTTATGCGATACATTGCGTTGTAAGTGCCTTCAAGTAAAAATTTAATATATATATTATAATATATATATATTATATATATATATATATATATATAATTTGGAATGAAAAAAAATATTGGGTTGATTTCAATATTTGATTGATACAAGTGTTTTAATGGGATAAGTCAGTGTTATAACAAATATAAAGTGCTCGATATGTTAGGAGAGCAGATTTAGTATTACAGTGTGTTAGAAATAACCTTACTCAAGTTTCATAACTTAATCAATATCTTGATTATTTCAGTGGATTTAACCCTGAAATCCTTATGGTGAATCTCGAGAAGGTTATTTTTATAACCCACTGTAATATTATATATATATATATATACAAGGACCAAATTAGTCAGACACTATCTACCTAGGTTTAACTGTAATATAAGTAAGAATTATCCTGATGAACAATTAGGATGAAACTTAGGCAGATAAAGTCTGACTCAATTAGGTCCTTATAATTTTGCTCTAATTAGTGGCTTTGAGCACCTTTTACATATATAATTTAGAAAACTCCTTAGGTGTTTTTTCCTTTGGGCCGCTACTTACCATACTGATGATTATTTACAGAAAGTACAGGTGTGTGGTCTTTTCTTTTTTCAAATTTTTTTTCACAGATATCCAGTTTATAAATTTTTTATTTGCAAACTGAGTTATCGGTAGAGTTTAGAAGAAGGAAAAAAAAAAAAAAAAAATATATATATATATATGTGTGTGTGTGTGTGTGTGTGTGTGTGTGTGTGTGTGTGTGTAAGAATGGAAAGGGAATTGAATCCGACAAATATGAGGAAAAAATGAGTAAAAAAGAAAAGAATGTAGATGGATAAAAATGAATTTTTCGATATCACTTTTAATCGATATCACTTACACATGTATTTCGGTCGTTTATCAAAATGTATACGGATTTACGCTATTAATTATTATTAAAATAATCAGATGGAGTTGAAATGATGATAATGATAATAATAGGAAAATGTTAAAATATTCTGTACACAGAGAGATTTTTTTAGCCGACTTCGTCAGAGTTGAATTTTTTATTTTTTTAAATAAAAAATGTTATTTTATTTTATTTTAAAAAATAAAAAAAATTCACTCTGACAAAGGTCGTAAAATATCTCTGTGTACGGAATTTTTTTTACATTTTTTCTTCTTATTATTATTATCATCATTTCAACTCCATCTGATTAAACGGACGAAACACATGTGTAAGTGATATCGATTTTTTATCCATCTACATTTCTTTTCTTTACTCATTTTTTCCTCATATATATATATATACATATATATATGTAATATTGTAAAAAATTTGAAAAGACACAAGTTTAAAACGAATAATGTTTATTTTCTTGGCGAAATAAACATTACTCATTTATAACTTGTGTTTTTTCCAAATTTTTTACAATTTCACATACTGTAGGATTCACTTTCACTTTTTCTTCACACAACACACACACACACACATAATATATATATATATATATATATTATATATATATATATGAGTTAACTCAAGGTATAAATCAGAGCAGTCATTTATTAAGCTTAGCTTAGTTGGCACAAGGCCAGGATTATGGAGCACTCAGTGAGAAATGGATGACTTTGATGTACTCCTCCTTATAATGCAGTTTTAATTTATAGACAAGTCCTCTGAGAGAAGATTTATCAGGAGGTATAAAGTTTCTTTTGCCCCTCCCCCTCATACACATTTTTGGGGGCTCCCCCATTGGCCCTTCCGTATTAGTCATCTTGTTTTTATGCCAATGAGCTGTACGGCTTGCACAAAGTGTGATTGCTTGTCTTCAGTATACACAAACATTTTCCGAATCCCAGGAAATTCCTGCGCTATTTTGGGATTATTCAGTTTGAAGACAATGTATGTATTTACCCAATAACCCTCCGCACAAACAGGAAGCAAAACGTTGAATCAATGTAAAGTAAAAAAGTAAAGTCTTTGGGGTGGCCTAAAAGTCGGTATCAGCCAGAACATGGAGTCTATCTCCTTTCACTAATGCTTGACCATAGAGATTGTTTTTTTGTATCTGAGGTGGAACCACCACCACTACCATCAGCTCCTTACTTTACTGCACAGATCCCTGTGCTATCATCCTGTGTACAATTTAAATCCCAAATATGTTTCCTGTTCTAGTTCATAATGCCAAGTTGACAAGGACCAGTATCGAATCAGAACCTTGTGGTTCCTAGTTCGGACACTCTACCCGACTGAGCTAAACCAGTCCTGTGTACAATTTAAATCCCATTATGTTCCTGTTTTAAAAAAAAATATTATTACTATTATGTAAATATTTATGCATTTCTAATCATTTAAAAAGTAAGTAAGTAAGTAAATTCATCGGGGTGGCCTATAGTCGGTATCAGCCAGACAAGAGAGGGAGTCTATCGCCTTTTCATTAGTGCTGATCCCAGGAGATTGGTTTTTACATCTGAGGTGGACCACCACTAATCTACTGTCAGCTCCTTACTTTAACTGCACAGATCCTTGTGCTATCATTACGCCGAGTTTTGGCGAGGACCGGCATTGAATCTGGAATCTTGTGGTTCCTGAGTCAGACCTCTACTGACTGAGTTAAACGGCCTTGAAATACAATGTAAATCTTAAAATATGTTTCCTGTTAAAAAAAAACATTATTACTTGACGTAAATAATTTGGCATTTCTAAACATTTAATAGTGAGAATCGAATATGCAGCAGTTTTTTAGTTACTTTTCAGAACTTGCAATGTGGTTAACTCATTAGCTAACACCAATTTCTTCTAATGTATTAGGTTTATCCTACCGTAGGACATATAAATTGAAGCAAATCCTGACAAGAGTTATACAAGTAGACCCTTTATTGTCTGAAGGCAAAGTCGCAACAGAAAAGAATACAAAACAAGATAGATAAATGTCCTAAGAAAAAGTGTCATTGAAGATAGTTTAAGGAATAATATCAAGAAAGGTTCAACTTGTTGTTCACGTCCATGATGGATACCAGTGCTTGGCTAATCCTCGATGAAGTCGCATAGAGTATAAAAAAAAGTAAATGTTACTATACAACGGAAATACCAAGGCTGGGGAGCCATAACCTCTTTTAAGATAAGTATTAAAAAATCCTTGCCGGGGTTTTATTTTTTCCCAAACCTAAAAAAAATTTTTGGGGCCCCCTCCATCTTCATATGTTATTTGTACAACATTTCAGCCTCGATAAGCCCTCCGGCCTTCTTCAGGTATTATTGTCGGACTCGGGAACCTTCTCGGACTCGGAAAAAAAACAAAAACACAATATGAGTCTAGGTAAAAAATCATACATAAGTAAATAGGTAGATATTCTAGACAAATCAAGACATTAGGTTTATAAGTTCCCAAAATTCACACTCAATTCACATCTCATTGTCCAATTGGAACACATGGCCTAGTGGATAAGGTAGTTAGGTTAAGACAGTTCTAAAGTGACAGTTTATCTCTGAAACCGCAGTTCAATCCTGAGTGAAGGCCAGTTGAAAAATAATTAACACAATACCTAGTTAGGGCGGAATGAGAACTAGGTACCGCCTTCTCCTCTCCCCCAGTGATCTAAATAAAGGGTTTAAGGTTCAAAGTTCAGTGTGGCTCCCGATTTCTACAAGAAGAAAGAAAAGCTCACTGTGGTTACTTCCTAAAACTAAGAAGGTGTCAACTTATGATGGGCGAATATATCATTTTTAAACTTAAATGTACCTTTCGTTTGTTTGGTTTCTTTGTTTAATAACATATTAACCTTCGTGATTATCGTTGTAAATCGATATCAGAAGTAACAGAGGAATAATTTGGAAGAAGCACAATGAGTATCAAGATAGGAAAAGGTTCACTAGTAAAGGATATCAAGGTGAACAGAGTAATTAGGCAATTGCTAAATTGAATTAATTGTGTTCTATGAGTTGCTTAGGTTTCATCTAAGCATCTATTTATATGGAAAAAACCGATGATCCATTCTCATTATTTAGTAACTTATATGATAAAACCAGTTATTAATACGCAAAAGCCATCCCTTGTAGAAAGAAGCAGTTGGTACTATTTAACCCATAGCTGGAGGATAGGGGGTTCATACTTTCTCAAAGTATTTGTATTTACCTAACCTCACGTCACATGAGCAGGATATAATTTTCTTTACTTGATATATTGATCTGTAATATAATTGCTTGATTATTGTACACTGAGCTCACAACATTGGACCATCCAATTTTAAATTCCACTTGTTAAAAGACCATATTAGATATCAGCCCTAACACCAACTAAATCTGTGATTTACTTATATATTATATAATATATTATATATATATTATATAATATATATATATGGGAGTAAAATTATGGAAAGTAAATCCGACAAATATTAAGAAATTTGAAAAAACAAGGGTTTCCAAAATAGATGAATTTATTTATTGACGTTAAAACGTTTTCGGTTTCTTTAAACCTTCATCAGTATTATGGGATGAAGAAATTTGATGGTGTTATCGTCATCAGAGACATTGACTTAGAAAAAAAAAAAAAAAAATATAGATGATCAGGAGATAAAATTTTTTTTTTTATCTCCTGTCTCTATAAAACATCCATCAATTTCTTCATCCATAAAACTGATGAAGGTTTAAAGAAACGCGAAACGTTTAAACGTCAATAAAAAATTCATCTTATTTTTGGAACCCTTGTTTTTACAAATTTCTTAATATTGTCGGATTTATTTCCATATTTACTCCAGCATATATATATATATATATATATATATATATATGTATATATATATATATATAAGTATCACCAGATTAGTTGGTGTTAGGGGCTGATTCTTTATGGGTCTTTTTACAATGGAAATTTTAAAATTGGGATGGTCCAAGTTGTGAGGCTCAGTGTACAATAATTCAAGAATTATATACAGATCAATATATCAAGTAAAGAAAATTATATCTGCTCATGTGACGAGGTTAGGTAAATACAAATACTTTGAGAAAGGTAATGAACCCCTTTATCCTCCAGCTATGGGTTAAATAGTACCACTACTGTTCTTCTACAGGATGGCTTTGGTATAAATAACTGTCATATAGTACTTAAATAATGAGAATGGAATCATCGGTTTTTCCCTATAAATGATGCTAGATGAAACATAAGAACTCATAGAACACATTAATTCAACTTAGCAATTGCTAATTACTCTGTTCACCTTGTATCCCCTTACTTAGTGAACCTTTTTCCCCTATCCTTGATACTCATTGTGGTTCTTTCCAATTATTCCTCTGTTAACTCTGATAATCGATTTACAACGATATCCAGAAGGTTAATATGTTATTAAACAAAGAAACCAAACCAAACGAAAGGTACATTTAAGTTTAAAAAATGATATATTCGCCATCATAAGTGACACCTTCTTAGTTTTAGAAATGTAACACAGTGAGCTTTTCTTTTCTTCTTGTAGAAATCGGGAGCCATCACTGAACTTTGAACCTAACCCTTTATTTAGTCCACTGGGGGGGGGGGGTAACCTGTTCTCATTCCGCTAACTGGGGTAGTTGTGTTAATTATTTTTCTAACTGCCCTTCACTCAGGATTGAACTTGGTTTCAGAGATAACTGTCACTTAGAACTGTCTTAACCTAACTACCTTAATCCACTAGGCATGTGTCCAATTGGACAATTGAGTGTGAATTGAGTGGTGAATTTTGGGAACTTTATAAACCTAATGTCTTGATTTGTCTAGAATATAATACCTATTTACTATGTATGATTTTTACCTAGACTCATATTGTGTTTTGTTTTTTTCCCGAGTCCGGAAGGTTCCCGAGTCCGACAAATAAATACCTGAAGAAGGCCGGAGGCATATCGGCTGAATGTTGTACAAATAACAATGAAGATGGAGACAATAGTCTGAATAACGCAGATAATACTATTCTTAAAAGAGGTTGGCTCCCAGCCTTGGTATTTCCGTGTATAGTAAACATACTTTTTTTTTTATACTCTATGACTTCATCGAGATTTAGCCAAGCACTGGGTATCCATCAATAGGAGTGAACAACAAGTTGAAACCTTTTCTTGATATTATTCCTTAAACTATTCTCAATGACACTTTTCTTAGGACATTTATCTTATCTTGTTTTGTATTCTTTCTGTTGGACTTTGCTCAGACAATAAAGTCTACTTGTTTAATCTTTGTCAGGATTTGCTCAATTTTATATGTCCTACGTAGAGATAACCTAATACATTAGAAGAAATTGGTGTTAGCTAATGAGTTAACAATTGCAAGTTCTTAGAAAAGTAACTAAAAAAACTGCTGCATATTCGATTCTCACTATTAAATGTTTAGAAATGCATAATTATTTACGTCAAGTAATAATGTTTTTTTTTAACAGGAACATATTAAGATTTACATTGTATTCAAGGCCGGTTTAACTCAGTCAGTAGAGGGTCTGACTAGGAACCACAAGATTCCAGATTCAATGCCGGTCCTCGCAACTCGGCGTATGAATAGCACAAGGATCTGTGCAGTAAAGTAAGGGCTGACAGTAGATGTGGTGGTCCACCTCAGATGTAAAACAATCTCCTTGATCTGCACTAATGAAAGGCGATAGACTCCCTCTCTGTCTGGCTGATACCGACTATAGGCCACCCCGATGATTTTACTTACTTACTTACTTTTTAAATGTTTAGAAATGTCATAAATATTTACATAAAAGTAATAATATTTTTTTTAAAACAGGAACATATTGGGATTTAAATTGTACACAGGACTGGTTTAGCTCAGTCGGTAGAGTGTCCAACTAGGAACCACAAGGTTCTGGATTCGATACTGGTCCTTGTCAACTTGGCATATGAATAGAACGGGAACATATTGGGATTTAAATTGTACACAGGATGAATAGCACAGGGATCTGTGCAGTAAAGTAAGGAGCTGATGGTAGGTGTGGTGGTCCACCTCAGATACAAAAACAATCTCTATGGTCAAGCATTAGTGAAAGGGAGATAGACTCCATGTCTGGCTGATACCGACTTTGGCCACCCCAAAAGACTTTATTTTTACTTTACATTGAATTCAACGTTTTGCTTCCTGTTTGTGCGGAGGGGTTGGGTAAATACATACATTGTCCTTCAAACTGAATAATCCAAAATAGGCCGAGGAATTTCCCTGGGATCTCGGAAAAATGTTTGTGTATACTGAAGACAAGCAAATCACACTTTGTGCAAGCCGTACAGCTCATGGCATAAAAACAAGATGACTAATACGGAAGGGCAATGGGGGAGCCCCAAAATGTGTATGGAGGGGGAGGGGCAAAAGAAACTTTATACCTCCTGATAAATCTTCTCTCAGAGGACTTGTCTATAAATTTAAAACTGCATTATAAGGAAGGGAGTACATCAAGTCATTCCATTTCTCACTGAGTGCTCCATAATCCTGGCCTTGTGCCAAACTAAGCTAAGCTTAATAAATGACTGCTCTGATTTATACCTTTGAGTTAACTCATATATAATATAACTATATATATATATATATAATATATATATATGTGTGTGTGTGTGTGTGTGTTGAAGAAAAAAGTGAAAGTGAATCCTACAGTATGTGATATTGTAAAAAATTTGGAAAAACACAAGTTTATAAATGAGTAATGTTTATTTCGCCAATGAAATAAACATTATTCGTTTATAAACTTGTTGTCTTTTCAAATTTTTTAAATATTACATATATATATGTATATATATATATATGAGGAAAAAATGAGTAAAGAAAAGAAATGTAGATGGATAAAAATCGATATCACTTACACATGTGTTTCGGTCCGTTTAATCAGATGGAGTTGAAATGATGATAATAATAATAAGAAGAAAAATGTAAAAATATTCCGTACACAGAGATATTTTTTACGACCTTTGTCAGAGTGAATTTTTTTATTTTTAAATAAAAAATAAAATAACATTTTTTTATTTAAAAAAAATAAAAAATTCACTCTGACGAAGGTCGTAAAAAATCTCTCTGTGTACAGAATATTTTAACATTTTTTCCTATTATTATCATTATCATCATTTCAACTCCATCTGATTATTTTAATAATAATATAGCGTAAATCCGTATACATTTTGATAACGGACCGAAATACATGTGTAAGTGATATCGATTAAAGTGATATCGATAAAATTCATTTTATCCATCTACATTTCTTTTCTTTACTCATTTTTTCCTCATATTGTCGGATTCAATTCCCTTTCCATTCTTACACAACACACACACACACACACACACACACACACACACACACATATATATATATATTTTATTTTTTTTTTTTTTTTTTTCCTTCTTCTAAACTCTACCGATAACTCAGTTTGCAAATAAAAAATTTATAAACTGATATCTGTGAAAAAAAATTTGAAAAAAGAAAAGACCACACACCTGTACTTTCTGTAAATAATCATCAGTATGGTAAGGTAGCGGCCCAAAGAAAAAAAAACACCTAAGGAGTTTTCTAAATTATATATGTAAAAGTGCTCAAAGCACTAATTAGAGCAAAATTATAAGGACCTAATTGAGTCCAGACTTTTCTGCCTAAGTTTCATCCTAATTGTTCATCAGGATAATTCTTACTTATATTACAGTTAAACCTAGGTAGATAGTGTCTGACTAATTTGGTCCTTTGTATATATATATATATTATAAATATTACAGTGTGTATAAAAATAACCTTCTCGAGATTCACCATAAGGATTTTCAGGTTTAAATCCACTGAATTAATCAAGATATTGATTAAGTTATTGAAACTTGAGTAGGTTATTTCTATACACACTGTAATACTAAATCTGCTCTCCTAACATATCGAGCACTTTATATTTGTTATAACACTGACTTATCCATTAACACTTGTATCAATCAAATATTGAAATCAACCCAATATTTTTTTTCATTCCAATATATATATATATATATATATAATATATATATATATATATATATATATATAATATTAAATTTTTACTTGAAGGCACTTACAACGCATGTATCGCATAAAATTCGATACTTTTTTCTTATAGAAAATGAACTTGACAAATGTAATCTCAGATTAAACAGAATATCAATTTGATATATTATCAAGGTTTAAATATTGTGAAAATATTTTTGGGGTGTATTATTTGGAAAAGTATTTTCATTTTTTTCCAGACCTTTATTCCAAACCTTATTTTATGTACTCATCTAAAAACGATGTATAATCTTACTTTATTATCTGTAATATTAATAGAATATGACATGAATGCATGTGTTTGAAGATGTGTCATAACCGTAGATAAATAATGGACCTTTCTGATTTTATTGTGAAGAAAGAAAAGGATGAAAATGAACACAGTACATGAAAGAGAGAGAGAGAGAGAGAGAGAGAGAGAGAGAGAGAGAGAGAGAGAGAGAGAGAGAGAGAGAGAATAAATTCAAATATGATAACAGAAGAAAGAAAGAAAAGAGAGGATAGAATGGAAGCAAATATAATAAGAAAGAAAGAGAAAAAGAGAAAAAAGGAAGAAAGAAAGAAAGAAAGGGAAGAGAGAGTCGAAACAAATATAATATGAAAGAAAGAAAAAAGGGGGGGGAGTAAAGTTAAATAGAAGAAGATAGAAAGAAAGAAACAAATTCTGGAAACAACACCACACAAGAAAGCAACTGTATGGCTACTTCTATCCCACAAACCATCTGATAAGACAAACAAGAAATGCTGGACACTAATAGAGAAGCAAGGATGCACTCTGGTGACATTCTCCAGTGGAAACCTGCACATAAGCATACCAGTGTGGGCCTTCCAGCAAGGACTTACATAGATCAGCTCTGTGCTGCACAGAGGACCTCCTGGGGGCAATGACTGATAGGGATTGTTGGCGAGAGATTGACATGGATATCTGTGCTGCAAGCATGACCTGATGATGATAACAATGATTATTGCTTGTGAACTTATCTTATGAAATTAATAATGTTCTGTAAACATTTCTTCTGAGAAATGTGTTGTAATTTAAGTCACTGATACTCAAGAGATTTATCAATCTAAACATTTTTGTTTTTACCTTTTTATTATTGTTGTAATTAAAGTGAGTAGTACTCAAGAGATTTATCAATCTAAACATTTTTTTTTTTACCTTTTTATTATTGTTGTAATTTAAGTCACTGATACTCAAGAGATTTATCAATCTAAACATTTTTGTTTTTTACCTTTTTATTATTGTTGTAATTAAAGTGAGTAGTACTCAAGAGATTTATCAATTTAAACATTTTTGATTTTTTTTTCCTTTTTATTATTTACATTTCCAGCTCTACAATTACCCATAAACCTAATTCAGAATTTCTAATAAAAAAAAATGATTATTTTAATAAGGTAAATTTCAATCGTGATGGCAATGAATTTCAATCGGTTTGATGTCTTTTGCATTCCAAAACTAAAGAACTGCATAAACTTGACATTTTCTGGTTGCATCAATCAGAAAGCTCCATAAGAAACGACTGCCAGGCTAAGACTAGGCATGGAAGTGAAATGTACACAAGGGCAAGCGCAGGCTCAGGTGCATACACAACAAATTTTTTTTCTTTTTTTTTTGAAGTCAGGAAATTAAAATTCTACATAGCTTGCTATATATATATATATATATTTACCAACCCCTCCGCACGAGCAGGATGAGACACAAGGTAAATTTCTTAAGTGGAGTTCAACAGGTTTGAATTCAGAGTTTTCCTTCTCCTAGACCGGTTTCCTAACCAAGGTTAAAGAGTCCAGTCTGCCCTACTATTTATCCATAGCTGGTGGGAGAGTATGATTCATACCTTTCCCAAGGGTATTAGCGCTAAGTGAAATGCAATGACCACATCCAGGATTTGAACTCGGGGTGGCGAGTCCATTTCCCATGACTTTAACCATTACATAGCTTGCTATATGTTACAGAAACATGAGGGAGAGGGTCCACATGGCATAACGTGCTGGACTCCAACATGACATAACGTGCTGGACTCCAACATGACATTGTAGTAATCGACTTTGAACTCGAGTTACGCTATTATGTTCACTTTCAGACTAATACCCTTGGGGAAGATATGAACACCCTCATCCCCCCATTCAATTATTGGCTTTGCAGTCTTGGAAGACTATATAGTTCTTGTGCCCCTGAAGTTACAGCGCCTCCTGTGACTGTGAAGTCCGATGTTTGAAAAACATTCTCGATCACAGATGTCGCATGTGAAGGCTGTCCCTGAAGATGTTGATGTGTCGGTGCTTTCTTCTGGACCTCTAGGTTAAATAGTACCACTACTGTTCTTCTACAGTGATGGCTTTGGCATTGGATACCCCACGAAGGTTTACATGCCATTAAATAAATAAACCAAACCAAACTTAACAGAAACATGGTTCCCTGCTGTTGATTGTTTTATAGCTAGAAACCCTTTTCAATGAGAATCCCCTCCCAAAAAGGAACACATTTTTAATGTTAAATCCTTCCCATGGTTTGGTTTCTTTGGTTTCTTAAGGTTTTCATATATATATATATATATACAAGGCGGTCTTCCTATCTATAGCTCTGCTGATGAGGCCTAATAGGCCGAAATATACATACAGAGATTGATTTTTTCTCGATTTGTTTAGCCTTACATTTAAATAGATATGCCCGCCAAATTAATTAATTATTTATTAATTAACTTTCAAAAGGTATTAACTTTCAGTCAGGAGTTTATCCATGTGTACATTATTCTATCTATTATTATTTAATTTCATTTTGTTATTTAAAAATAATAATAGATAGAATAATGTACACATGGATAAACTCTTGACAGAAACAAGCATAAGTTAAATTAATTAAATATCCTATTTTATCCATTCTATACTTTCTTTCCTTTATTTCTCTTTTCAACATACCGTCGGATTCACTTCCATTTTCATTATACATATATATATATGTGTGTGTGTGTGTGTATGTGTGTGTGTGTGTAAGATGATATGCATGTGTAACTTCCCCCTTTGTTTTTTTCACCTTTTGGTCCATCTCTGTTTTTTTAGTCTTTGCTCTGACCATAAAAACAAAAACAAAAACAGCCTGTAGACCACAGTTTAGAAATAACTATAAATCAGGCAGGCAAGGCTTAAATTACCAGTTGAGTGTGGCTCTTAAATGCAATGCTGACCAAGTCCTACTGCTGCTGCTGCTGCTGCTGCTGCTGTTGGCTATGTTTGAAGAGTTAGCCAACAGAACTTCCGGGATTCTATTGATTGGTAAGGGTAGTGTTGGAAACAAATACCATGACCAGGTGCCTTGCATGGAAATACCAGATGCTCTTCAAGAATTGCTGCTAATTTATTTCAACTAAATAATCTTTGATGATTTCTTTTTTTTTTTCTTTTTTTTTAAATTTTGTCCCCCTCACTTATTTGGCTAAGCTGTTCTTTAATTAAACTTTTAAATTCTTTTTTGTTTGTTTCTATTTTGTTACTTCTTTCTTTTTTTTTCTTTCTTTCTTTTTTTTCTTTCTTTCTTTTTTTCTTTCTTTTTTAGTCTCTTTTTCATCAGGTGCTTATTCTTTCTTTCTTTCTTCTAATTTACTCTCTTCTTTCTTTCTGTTTTAGTCTCTTCTTTTTTTAGCTTCTTCTTTTCTTTCTTTCTTTCTTTCTTTCTTTCTTTCTTTAGCCACTTTACTTTCTTTTTATTTCAGTCCCTTCTTTTATTATGCTCTTCTTTCTTTCTATCTATCTTTTTTTCTTTCTTCCTTTCTAATTCAATCACATCATCTTTTGGTTCTTTATTCTTTTATTTTTCATTCTGTCTATTTTAGTCTCTTCTTTCTTTCTTTCTTTCTTTCTTTCTTTCTAATTTAGACTCCTCATTCTTTTGGTGCTTTCTTGTTCCTGTGTTTCTATTTTAGTCTCATCCCACTTTAGACTGTTCTTTCTTTCTTTCTTTCTTTCTTTCTTTCTTTCTTTCTGTCTATTTTAGTCTCTTCTTTCTTTCTTTCTTTCTTTCTTTCTTTCTTTCTATTTTAGTCTATTCTTTCTTTAGCCTCTCTCTTTCTATTTCAGTCTTTTCTTTCATTTGACTTTTCATTTTTCTTTCTTTCTTTTTTCTTTTTTAGTCTATTCTTACCTTTTGGCTTTTCTTTCTTCTTTCTTTCTTTCTTTCTTTAAGTTTTTGTATTTCTTTCTATTTCATTCTTCTCTTTCTTTCTTTTTCTTTTAGTTTCTTCTTTCATTAGCCTCTTCTTTCTTTCGAGTTTAGGCTCTTTTTTCTCTTTTTTCTTTCTTTCTTTCTTTCTTTCTTTAGACTCCTTTTTTTTCTCTCTTTCTATTTTAGACTCCTCTTTTTTTCAAATCTCCTTTTTGCCTCTTTTTTCTCTATACTTCTTTCTTTTGTTTTGTTTTTTTTTTCATTCTTTTTTCTTCAAATCTTTCTTTATTTCACTCTTCTTGAGTCTCTTCCCTCTTTTCTTTCTTTCTTTTGACTCTTTTTTAGGATATTCCCACTTTTTCTTTCTTTCTATATTTCTATTAGCCTTTTCTTTCTTTATAGTTTAATCTCTTTTTTCTTTCTTTCTATTTTAGGATCTTTTTTCTTTCTTTTTTAAGTCTCTTTTTTTAGGCTATTCTCTCTTTTTCTCTCTTTCTATTTTAGACTCCTCTTTTTTTCAAACCTACTTTTTGCCTCTTTTTCTTTCTCTTTCTTTTCTTTCTTTTCTTTCTTTTCTTTTGTTCTTTTTTCATTCTTTTTTTTCTTCAACTCTTTTTTTATTTCACTCTTCTTTCTTTCTTTCTTTTGATTTTAGTTTTTCCCTCTTTTCTTTCTTTCTTTCTTTCTCTATTCTCTCCTTTTCTTTCTTTCTATTTCAGTCTTTTCTTTAATTAAGCTCTTCTTTCTTTCACCCTCCTTTTTTTTTATATCTTTCTTTCTTTCCTTCTTTTATCCATAATTGATTATTTTCCTTTAAATATTTGATTTAAATGAAGACTAACATTTTTTCTTTAAACAATTTTCATTTATTCCTTTTCTTTCTCCATTTTCTTTTTAATAATTTTGTTTTTTCTCTAAAAAAAAAATCATTTTTTGTTTCCTCATCCTTCTGTTTTCCTTCTCCCATACATTTCCCACAAACAAATAAATTAATCACGGACAAGACTGTCTTTCTGTCATGTTCTAAAAAAAAATCTAAGAAACCAAAGAGGATATTTTTATCTGTTACTGCAGTTGACTCATCAACTTGTTGGGTTCCTGGAGCGACAGGAGTCCATAATGATGTTGATGCTTCTATTCATGAAGGAGTGAAATATTCTAATAACATTTTATAGTTAACAGCAGTCCATGGTGATATTGATGCTTCTATTTATGAAGGAGTGAAATGTTCTAATAACATTTTATAGTTAACAGCAGTCCATGATGATATTGATGCTTCTATTTATGAAGGAGTGAAATATTCTAATAACTATAACTGTTAACTATAAAATGTTATTAGAACATTTCACTCCTTCATAAATAGAAGCATCAATATCACCATGGACTGCTGTTAACTATAAAATGCTAACTAGAATTTTTCACTCCTTCCTAAATAGAAGCATCAATATCATCATGGACTGCTGTTAACTATAAAACGCTAATTAGAATATTTCACTCCTTCCTAATAGAAGCATCAATATCATCATGGACTGGTATTAACTATAGAATGCTAATTAGAATCCCTCACTCCTTCCTAAATAGAAGCATCAATATCATCATGAATCTCCCTTCACTCCTTCATAAATAGAAGCATCAATATCATCATGGACAACTGTTAACTATGGAATGCTAATTAGAATCCTTTCACTCATTCCTAAATAGAAGCATCAATATCATCATGGACTGCTGTTAATATAAAATGTTATTAGAATATTTCACTCCTTCATAAATAGAAGCATAAATATCATCATGGACTGCTGTTAACTATAAAATGTTATTAGAACATTTCACTCCTTCATAAATAGAAGCATCAATATCATCATGGACAACTGTTAACTATGGAATGCTAATTAGAATCCTTCACTCATTCCTAAATAGAAGCATCAATATCATCATGGACTGCTGTTAACTATAAAATGTTATTAGAATATTTCACTCCTTCATAAATAGAAGCATCAATATCATCATGGACTGCTGTTAACTATAAAATGTTATTAGAACATTTCACTCCTTCATAAATAGAAGCATCAATATCACCATGGACTGCTGTTAACTATAAAATGTTATTAGAATATAGTTAACAGCAGTCCATGATGATATTGATACTTATATTTATGAAGGAGTGAAATATTCTAATAACATTTTATAGTTAACAGCAGTCCATGATGATATTGATGCTTCTATTTATGAAGGAGTGAAATATTCTAATAACATTTTATAGTTAACAGCAGTCCATGATGATATTGATGCTTCTATTTATGAAGGAGTGAAATATTCTAATAACATTTTATAGTTAACAGCAGTCCATGATGATATTGATACTTATATTTATGAAGGAGTCAAATATTCTAATAACATTTTATAGTTAACAGCAGTCCATGATGATATTGATGCTTCTATTTAGGAAGGAATGAAGGATTCTAATTAGCATTCAATAGTTAATCCAGTCCATGATGATATTGATGCTTCTATTTATGAAGGAGTGAAATATTCTAATAACATTTTATAGTTAACAGCAGTCCATGATGATATTGATGCTTCTATTTAGGAAGGAGTGAAATATTCTAATTAGCATTCTATAGTTAATACCAGTCCATGATGATATTGATACTTCTATTTAGGAAGGAGTTAAGGGAGGTTCATGATGATATTGGTGCTTCTATTTAGGAAGGAGTGAAAAATTCTAGTTAGCATTCTATAGTTAATACCAGTCCATGATGATATTGATGCTTCTATTTATGAAGGAGTGAAATATTCTAATAACATTTTATAGTTAACAGTAGTCCATGATGATATTGATGCTTCTATTTAGGAAAGAGTGAAGGATTCTAATTAGCATTTCATAGTTAATAGCAGTCCATGATGATATTGATGCTTCTATTTATGAAGGAGTGAAATATTCTAATAACAGTTTAAAGTTAACAGCTGTCCATGATGATATTAATGCTTCTATTTAGGAAGGAGTGAAGGATTCTAATTAGCATTTCATTCTTATTTCTGATGGTTATATCATTAATTGAATGCAGACCCTACAAAAATATCATTTATTTACGAATTGAACTGGAAATCTGTTGTATCGTCGAGGTGAAATGATATACAGAAGAAATTGAGTGCTTAATGTATTTATTCAGTAGTAGTATCCGGTGCTAACGGACACATACAAAAAACATAGAACAATAACTAACTAACAATTAACAAGACAAACTTACAAGAAATTGAGGAGGGTCAAATGCAGTATAAGCCAAACGCAGTAAGATCAATCCAAATATGGGCTGGTTTAGCTCAATCAGTAGAGCATCTGACTAGCAACCACAAGGTTCCTGGTTCGATACCGACCATCGCCAACTTAGCATATGAGTAGCACAGGTATCTGTGTGGTAAAGTGAGGATCTGATGGTAGGTGTGGCGCTCAACCTCAGATGCCAAAACAATCTCCTTGGTCTAGTGCTAGTGAAAAAGGGGATAGACTCCCTCGTTGTCTGGCTGATACCAACTTTAGGCCGCCCGTCGACTTTATTTTAGTTATTAATCCACTGTTGAAGTCTGTGGGGATTAAAAATATATGAAAATAAAAATAAAATAAAAAAAGGACAAACTCCTATGAGGCCTTGACCGGAAGAATACCTTTGTGCATGTCCGATAAAAAGGACTGACTCCCTTCCCCAAAAAGAATCCCTCAGCCGGCCATTCGGACTGAGGCTGTAATTGGGTCCAGTAGGTCCTGTTAGCCAGGGAGATTTTCCCTCGCTACAAGGCCACTATGACCTGGTCAATAAAGCCTAAGTCATAAAGCCTTTGTCTCTTTCCTTTTCGTTCCTTTCGATCCTAAGTTCCATTTCAGGTGACCAGCCTAGAAGAACAAAGAACCAACTTTTATAGGGACAAGATACTAGCACCAACATACCTTAACATAGTCCCATAAATGGTTACCTCGACGTTACGCCAGGCAAACTCCTTTTTGTATTTTGTATATATACATGGTGTGGGGGTTAGCTTGTGGGGATTAAAAAATATGAAAATAAAAATAAAATAAAAAAGAACAAACTCACCGGAAATACCATCTGCACATGCCCGACAAAAAGGACTGACCCCCTACCCCTTAAAATAATACCTTGGTCATTCGAACTGCGGCCATAATTGGGTCCAGTTGGTCCTTCTAGCCAGGGAGATTTTCCCTTGATACAAGCCACTATGACCCCGTTCAATAAAGCCTAAGTCGTAAAACTACCTCTTGCCTTTGTCTCTTTCCTCTTTCATGCCTTTTCGTTCCTATGTTCCATTCCAGGTGACAAGCCCAGAAGAACAAAGAACCAACTTTTATTGGGGTTAAGATACCAGTACCAACAAACCTTAACCTAGCCCCATAAGTCCTTAATCATAGACTATTTAAGGCTATGAGGCTAGCCATCTGGTAGAGTACTGGAGAGGTGCTAGCTACTCTACAACAAAATGGTTTTATTCTTTAAGATCATTGTAAGTGATATTTTAATTGCTCTAATAAAAATCTTGCTATTGAGGTTTAATGGCTATTTCAGAGAATGTCTCTTGTTATTTTTCAGAGCAATGTATTTTTAATTCATTCTGTTAAAATTATAAATTGTTCAAAGCACAATTTTTGGGAAAAGAAAAAAAGAAAAGAAGATTATATACAATGATATTCAAAATGAAAACATATTGTATGAATTCTGCTTAATAACAATATTAAGATATGTATATTAGGTACATATTATTTTGTGAAAAGATAGAGAGATAGATATATAGATTAACAGTAACAGATAGATATGAACCAAAAGATATAGAGGTAGATTGATAGATAGATATGAACTAAATGAGAAAGATATGAACTAAATGAGATAGCTGGTTAACTAATTAGATAGATAGATAGATATGAACAAAAAGAGATAACTATATAAATAGATAGATATGAACAAAAAGAGACAGATAGATAGATATGAACAAAAATAGCTATATAGATAGATATGAACAAAAAGAGATAGCTATAATATATAATATATAATATAATATATGTATATTAGGTACATCTTATTTTGTGAAAAGATAAGAGAGATAGATAGATTGACAGTAACAGATAGATATGAACCAAAAGATATATATATAGAGAGAGATAGACAGAGAGATAGATAGAGAGATAGATAGATAGATAGATAGATAGATAGATATGAACTTACTGAGAAAGATATGAACTAAATGAGATAGCTGGTTAACTAATTAGATAGATATGAACAAAAAGAGACATATAGATAGATAGATAGATATGAACAAAAGAGACAGATAGATAGATATGAACAAAAAGAGACAGATAGATAGATATGAACAAAAAGAGACAGATAGATAGATATGAACAGAAAGAGACAGATAGATAGATATGAACAGAAAGAGATAGCTATATAAATAGATAGATATGAACAAAATTAAATATATACATAGAGATATAGATAGATATGGAAAGACTGAGATATGAACAAAAAGAGATAGATAGATTGATAGATAGATAGATAACTAGATAGATATGGACAGACTGAGTAAAATAAATATGTAAAAACTGAGATAGATAGTGAGTGTGTGTGTGTGTGTGTGTGTGTGTGTGTGTGTGTGTGAGAGAGAGAGAGAGAGAAAGAGAGAGAGAGAGAGAGATGGACAGACTGAGTAAAATGAATATGGAAAAACTGAGATAGATAAATAGGGTTAGCTCAGTTGGTAGAGCATTCGGCTAGAAACCACAAGGTTCCTAGTTCGATACTGGTCCTCGCCAACTCATCGTTATGAGTAGCACAGGAATCTGTGCGGTAAAGTAAGGAGCTGATGGTAGGTGTGGCGCTCCACCTCAGACGCTAAAATAATCTCCTTGGTCTAGCACTATTGAAAAGGGGATAGACTCCCTCGCTGATTGGCTGATACTGACTTTAGGCCGCCCCGACAACTTTACTTTACTTTACTTTATTATTCTAATGCAAAAACAAAGAAGAAAAAACAAAACAAAAACAAATGTAAGTATTTTGTGATAAACCTGGCTTTATAGCTGGTTTAGTCTCAAGTCAGATTGAAAGCACCAGTTCATGGTTGATCAAAATTAAGCAATGATTAGCCTTCTCACTACTTTGATGGGTGACTATTCAGTAATAATGATGATGATGATGATGAATTCAGTAACAGCAGGTATTTACTTACTGTGTGCCAGACTAAGAAAATCTTAGTAAATAACAACACGTCTCTCTTTATCAGAAGAGAAAGTGAATGAAAATGTTAAAGTACACGAAGAAGAAGAAGAAGAAGAAGAATAAGATGTGGTCTTGCTGGAAACTTAATCCCAAACAGATAGCTTGTGTCTTTTTTTTTTTTTTTTTTTTTTACTGTAGCCCTATTTTGTAGAACATGACACAACACAGCTGCATTTTTAAGATCTGGGAATCTCGGAGAAACACAGGGCACATGTTTAGCATTAAGCATTAAGCGTATGAACACATACTGTAGCAACAGACGAGGGAGATTCACTATAAAGAAAATAGATAAATAAACAAGTTTTCTTATTTGTTATTTTCTCATCCCTTATTTTACTGGTTACTATCAATCTGCCCTTTACAAATCACAACTGACCCGACCCATAAGGTATTTATTTTTTTTTGCTATACATCACCCAAGGTGGGAATGGAACCTCTTGAATGTAAGTTGGCTCCGCTATAATAAGGCTATAATAAGTCATCATCGGGTGGCCAGGGTGATTGTTTATTTTTTGCTGGGGTGGAGCGCCACACCTACGGTCAGTTCCTCAATTTACCACACAGATCAGATTACCCAATCTGTGCTACTTATGTGCGGAAGATTCATTTCTTTCAGAATTTTAATCTCAATAATTTTTATTGGTAGGATTGGGGTGGCCAGGGCGATTTTTTTTTTTTCTGAAGTGGAGCACCACACCTACGGTCAGTTCCCAAATTTACTGCACAGATCAGATTACTCAATCTGTGCTACTTATGTGCAGAAGATTTCTTTTAGAACTTTAATCTCAATAATTTTTATTGGTAAGGTGATTGGTTTCAACAAGATGTTTACCCTTATTTATTGGTAAGCACTTGAGAAAGTTGTCGGGGTGGCCTAAAGTCAGTATCAGCCAGAACAGCGAGGGAGTCTATCCCTTTTCACTAGTGCTAGACCAAGGATATTATTTTTGGCGTCTGAGGTGGAAGGCCACACCTAACATCAGCTCCTCACTTTACTGCACAGGTCTGGTATTGAACCTGGAATATTGTGATTCCTAGTTGGGTGCTCTACCAACTGAGCAACACCAAATCTGAGTTTGGTTGTTGCCTGAGGCAATTGTGTATTTCTGAAAGTTACTAGGGTTCTAGTCCAGGTAAAGACCAGAATCATGAATGCCTATTTTCAAGGAAGGATGTCTCTATCAACCTGAAGTAATTTACTAAGCTTAGCTTAGTTTGACATAAGACAGAAGTATATGACACCCAGTGAGAATCAACCTCACTAACAAATATTTTGCTTGCCAAGCTCACTAAGAAGTTACTGGTACACCATGTGAGGCATCTAAAGTAATAATCTTGAAGACTATTAATTTGCAAAGCTTAGCCTAATTTGTCACAAGGCCAATGTATATGACACCCAGTGAGAATCAAAATCACTAACAATGGTTTTTTAAGTCAGCTTGATAACCATTATACCATGTGGGGTGCTCCAGCAGTTATTTACTGAGATCAAGCTTCCTAACAATTCTTTTGATGTTACAATCTTGAAAGGCATTAATTGTTACATAATCTATGCGGTTGCATAAGATTATTGTCAATCCCCTGTAATTCTGAGGGGATGACCCTTTTCATACCATGGCCGGGTCCTTCCATGGAAAATTACAGAAGCCCGCCAAAATACGTGAAGTCACATGGGACCTTTTTGAGTCCCCAGTTTGCAGTTGGACATCAGGCAGTGAAGATGTACTGCCGAACTGTGACTCACTCTGCATACGCACTCTATGTTAGTTAGCAGATGTCTGGTGGGGATTTAACAATAAAATAAGATCAAAAGTAAATCGAAGTCTTGTGTTTATTACCTAAAAACTAACAATGACACAGGGTTCTGATAAGGAGAAATCCTTAACTGAAAACCAGACCGAGGTCCCCAAGTCAACACCAGACGCAAGATCTTAGAAGATTCCAGACCAAGTCAAGATGATAGAAGAAATACCAAAGACGATCAGAATAGCAAAGCCGGCCAGAAGAATAGATTTTGGTTTGGTTTGGTTTTACGGCATATCAACTTCAGTGGGATAAAAAGGATAGTAAGTAACTCAGTCAGTTAGAAGTAGGAGCCGAGCTCGTAGGATGTAAGTCTCATCTTCGCAGATGTCTGGTTTGGGGATTTAAAATAAAGTAACATCAAAGTAAATCGAAGTCTTGTGTTTATTATCTAAAAACTAACAATGATACAGGGCTTCTGATAAGGAGAAATTCCTAACAGAAAACCAGACCTGAAGTCCCCAAGAGAAGTCCAGACCTTAGAAGATTCCAGACCAAGTCAAGATGATAGAAGAAATACCAAAGACGATCAGAATACTAAAGACAGCTAAGAAATAGAATTAAAGAAAGAGGTATGCAACATTATAATTATTTAGTGCCAGTGAGGAAGGGTATGCAACATAATGATTTGTCCGAAACAGCCATCATTGGCAGACCAAATACTTTCATTTTTTTTCCCGAACGATTATCAAGGTAGAGTACATCTGTCTATCATTATTAAAATGGTTTAATGTTTAACTAAACTATTGTTTTGTTTTTGTCACCAAGGGGACACTAAACAACAGTAGCAGTTTACTTTTTTTAATTCTTATTTTTTATAAATAAATATATATTAGTTGACACTAAAATGTTTCAGTTTTTATCAAACCTTCATCAGGACATTAGGATGGAAAAATTGTTGTTGGAACAGTAATGGATTTTAAAAAGAAAATAACTGAAATTGGGAAAATGTATGTTGAGAAAGACTCACAACCATTTTTTGCCAGCAATTCATTTCTGGAAATTATGGTGTGAACAAGTGAAGACATTTAAAATATGTGATGCATTTTTTTTTAGAGATAGCATAGATTAAAAGATGAGGAAAGTCTGATTTTTTAAGAAAATTAGAAGGAAAGACAAAGAAAAAAACAAGAATAAATTCTTCTTTTTTAGAATACTTTGTTTTTTCTATTCTCTACATACTGTTGGATTTATTTCCATATTCTATTCTCATAATATATATATATATATATATATATATATATAGGGTCATCCACAGACACGTGTTTCAACTTATCAAGTCTCTTCAGTGTGGCTAGACATTTTGTAAGCTACCTACAGCCAGAATTGAAATCCGATCGGTTGGGTGTCAATCCGGCACCTTAACCATTAGGCTGTCTTCACTTACAGAATGGGAAGGGGATTTTAACTGTTTTAATACACACATTGCTTTGTGTGTAAAGGCCGTCACAGAGTGCTCCATCCCATATATAGAACAGCGTTGCGTTTACGCTTGAGTTGGCGGCCGTCAGCGAAATCCCCCCAGAGTGCTCAACCCTAGGGGTGGGGAGCATATATAGGGTCATCCACAGACACGTGTTTCGACTTATCAAGTCTCTTCAGTGTGGCTAGACATTTTGTAAGCCAACTACAGCCAGAATTGAAATCTGATCGGTTGGGTGTCAGTCCGGCACCATAACCATTATATATATGTTGTCATTGTGAGATCCACGTATGCTTCTTTGTTGATACATCTGGTGAGTCTGGTTCTCAGTGTGTATATATTATATTAGTATATATGTTATGTATGTATAAATGTCTATAATATATATTATTTGGGATTTAGTATGAAGCATGGGGTGTGAAATATATAAGAAATTCAGTTTGTGGGATATTAAGTTTTGTTTTATTTCATTCTAATATTTCAGAGACTTAACTCTTGTTCTTCTGAGGAATGTAGATTGATTGTTTTGTGTTTTTTTTTTCATCTTTATACTTGAGGTTGTGGTCATCGGGGTATTCTGTCTGTGTCTCAGTGACCTCCTTAGGTAATGTGCGTATATATAATATATATATATATATATATATTATATATAAGAAAAAGTTCATATTTTGAGGAATTAAATAGGAAGCACGTGGTGTAATGGTTAAAGTCATGGGAATCCTGGATGTGTAATTGCATTTCACTTAGCGCTAATACCCTTGGGAAAGGTATGAATCCTACTCTCCCTCTAGCTATGGATAAATAGTAGGGCAGACTGGGCTCTTTAACCTTGGTTAGGCAACCGGTCTAGTAGAAGGAAAACTCTGAATTCAAACCTGTTGAACTCCGCTTAAGAAATAGACCTTGTGTCAGATCCTCGTCGTGCAGAGGGGTTGGTAAATATATATATATACAATTAAAATCAAATGGTTTAAAAACTACCGACTTAAGTTTCTTGCAGTAGCACAAATCTTCAGGGTATTTCCTGAAGATTTGTGCCACTGCGAGAAACTTAAGTCAGTAGTTTTTAAACCATTCGATTTTAATCCCTGAAAATTTAAGCACCTGTTTGGAAACTCAAGTCGGTATATTTATATGTATCTATTTATATTGACCACTTTTTAATCGATTTTAGGAAAAAATCCAGAAGTAAAATAAGATTTATACTTATTTGCATGGTTGATTTAATGGTAACTGTGATATATATATATATATATATATATATATATATATATATATATGTGTTATTTGAGATCTTATTTGATATGAACTTATCTTTTTTTTATTGACCACTGAGATATTTTAATTGGAATCATCTCAGGTATTAATAGCAGCATGGTCCATCTTAAAGGTGTGGATGAGATGTTTATAACAGCAAGAGGAACATGAACCATTCCTCCTCAATTTATTTTCATGTCTTAGAGGCAGAATTAAATAGCAGCAAGAAAATGAAAAGTTGACATTTCTTGGTTGTATTCTTCGTTTTCCAAATAGTACAATAAAAGAAGTGTTGAGTATTCTTGCAATATGATATCTCTATTAATAATGGAGATTCGCTTCCGTTTTTGTCTGTAACAAAAACTATGTCACTGCTTACGTCACACTACCTAAAATCGTCATAACATAGAATAAATACACTCAAAATTTGAGCATGCAATGTTAGACAGTTCTCATTGTTTTTTTAAACAAGTTTTAATAAATACATACCTGGTATTATCTATCTATATGCAGTTTGTTTTATTTTGATATATATTTAAAGTTATCAGAACTAAGTTTTCATTTCAAATTTTTTATTTTTTTTACTCCTTTAATAAATTTATTTTATTTTTTACTCCTTTAATAAATTAGATGATTTTACTTTACTTACAATACAAACTCTCTGATATTAAATTGTCAACTCCCATCCCCTCAGGCAATATTTATTTTACGTCGCCCAGGGGGCGTTTTTTATTTTGCTAGTATATTTAAATGATTATCTGTCTATTTACCTATCTATCTATCTATCTTGGTTGGTTCATATCTATCTAAATCTAAACTGAATAAATGAGTAAACACACACATACAGAGACAGACAGATACAGACACACACAGACACTCACACACATACACACACACACATACACACACACAAATATATATATATTTACCAACCCCTCCGCATGAGCAGGATGTGACACAAAGTCAATTTATTAAGCAGAGTTCAACAGGTTTGAATTTAGAGTTTTCCTTCTCCTAGACCGGTTGCCTAACCAAGGTTAAAGAGCCCAGCCTGCCCTACTATTCATCCATAGCTGGAGAGAGAGAGTAGGATTCATACCTTTCCTAAGGGTATTAGCGCTAAGTGAAATGCAATTACCATGTCCAGGATTTGAACTCGGGGTGACGAGTCCATTTCCCATGACTTTAACCATTTCACCACACACTTCCTGTATATATATGTATATATATATATATATATATATATATATATTTTTATTTTATTTTATATATATATATATATGGATAGATAAGTAATTGGAAACTGACATGTATATCATTTAAACTCGTTGTTGGTTAGTTGATTGGTTATTTTGTTTAACATCATATCAAACTTTGCAGGCTATTTAATGCCAAATGTTATTTTTTTTATATATGATTTATAAGCAAATAGTTTGTAGGTAAATCTTTTTGTTTTGTTTTATAAACTGCTAAAAATGATTTTCATTAACTTCTGTGCATCAATAAATTAGAAGAACTAACTTCATGGGAAATTAAACTAGTGGTTGACCTCAGCCACTGCCTTCTAACACCTATATTATAAAAATGGTAGGAAGCGCGTGGTGTAATGGTTAAAGTCATGGGAAATGGACTTGTCGCCCCGAGTTCAAATCCTGGACATGGTAATTGCATTTCACTTAGTGCTAATACCCTTGGGAAAGGTATGAATTCTACTCTCCCTCCAGCTATGGGTAAATAGTAGGGCAGACTGGGCTCTTTAACCTTGGTTTTGCAACCGGTCTAGGAGAAGGAAAACTCTGAATTCAAACCTGTTAAACTCTGTTTAAGAAATTGATCTTGTGTCACATCCTGCTCGTGCAGTGGAGTTGGTAAATATATATTATAAAAAGGTTGAGTGTTTGCCATAAGAGCAATTTGAAAAATATGGTTAGGTGCTAGGGCATGACATAACTAGCCGATTGATTGGGTTGGGCCTCTCAGACCGCCCAGCCCAAGTGAGTGCCAAAGTGGAGTGTTGCATGTCATGTGATCATTTAGTACCCAGGTCACAGACTGATCAGCAACCAAGATCCTGTCATTGAGGGTCAGTCACCCCCCACAGCCAACAGGTGGTCTCATTGGAGGGTGGGTCATAACCCAGCCCTTACACCTTTTAGCAGATAGGGGCAGATGTTATTTGGAACAGAAATTATTCTATCACTCTACATGAATGCCAGGTGGTGAACCCAGATGGTATTAAACCATAACAGTAAGGAACACAAAGCCAGTGTAAAGTTGGTTCCCAAAGCAGAAAGGATGCCTCCGGAGGATGGAGAGGCAGTGTAAAAAATTGCTCAGTTTCAAACAAGATGTAGACAAGATGTCTTCTCTCCAAAAGATGGTTACCATAAAAAATATGGTTCTCTTCATAATGTTAAAAAAACCCACATCTATAAAGATGTGGGTTTTTTACAAGATGGTAGCTCATTTACAAGATGGCAGATCTCCACAAGATGGTTTCCATAAAAAACGTGTTTCTCTTCATAAGATTGAAAAAACCACATCTATAAAGATGTGTTATTTTTTTTTAACCTCATGAAGAGAACCATGTTTTTTATGGCAACTATCTTATGGATTGGTTTGGTTTTGTTGGTTTTTGTTTACGGCATATCAACCTCAGTGGGTCATTTAATGTCGATAAAGTTTTGAAATAAATTAATTCTTAATGATACACAATTTTTTTAATAAATACATTTTTCTATTTAACCCATAGATGGGACCCTAACAGGTACTACCACTCTGGTCAAGTGGACCAGGGACAATGGTAATGAAGGGGTGCTCCACATTCCCCAAACCTCCAAAACTGGAACCTCACCATCAGATAGAGTTTAACATCATTCCCAGGACATGTAGACCCCAGCCATCACCTCCTAGCACCAATATGATAAAAAGGGTGGGACTTGCCATAAGTTTAATAGGATTGGGCAATCATATAGGTACTAGGGCTTGATGTGACCAGCTGATTGATCGGAAGGAGCCTCCCTGACCCTCCATCTAGCCCAAGTAAGGGCCAAAGTGGAGTGTTTGCAGATCATGAACTACTCATCCACCTGGATTCCATCCTTAAGCATCATGGGTTGCCATCCATGGCCAACAGGTTGCCCCATTGGAGGAATCTTCCCCCTCTGCAGAGTGCAGTCATGTATTCTAACGCCCAAGCCGACAGCATCCTTATGGAGAGCAACCATTTTGTAATAGGGAACAAAAAAAAATACCTGTCAGGAATCATCTCCATCATCATCATCATCATCATCATCATCATCATCAAAGTGGGGAAATGATGTGAAAAGTTATTCAGTTCTCTATAAAGATGTGGCTGTTCTTTGTGACTCATTCTAGCTACCCTTCCCTAACGGCCATCGATGCCAGAAGGTCCCCACCAAGTGCGTCCTTACATTCGGATGTCTAACAGCTGAGTGCTTAATTAAAAACCTTCTGTTCCCACCATGTGCGTAACCGGAAATCGAGATTAAGCTAAGGTTATTGCATGTCATTAATCTTAATGGTTCAGATTTTAATTCAACAACACCTGAACACAAATCTGTTTCTACACTAACCATCCAAAACCGATGGTACGCCCATCAATATATAACATTCAGAGCTCCAGTCTACTAATTTCAGAGGCTTACCATCCAGCCTAGAGATGTTCCATCTTGTTAAAACACATGGATTCTGTTTTATCTGTGTTCACATAGAGGCCAATGTATCTTACTTCCTTCTCTAGGCTATGCAGCAGTTATGGAATTGATTGGTTAATAGGGAACAAAAAAACTTACCTCTCAGCAATACAATATTTGATAATAATGTTTAACAATAACAAAACCAGAAATACAACATCTGGCAACAAGGATACAACAATTATTGATAATCAATAAAGATGAGAGGTGGATTGTTATTGACTCAGGTAAGCTGTAACAGTTCCTCGCCTCCTCCATGTGTCACCAAATCTGAAAATAGAAAATGACCCACGTTGTGTGTTGGTTTCCAGAAATAATTTTCCCTATTTTACCGCCAAAAACCAAGGGAGTATAAATATGTTGCATAATGAATGGTAACCTATTTAATATTTATAATGTAGTGTAGAAGTACTTGTATTTGAAAGTTAACTGTTAATTCTAGGTTGTTTTATGGGGGAGGGCTGGAATGGATTAAGGCATTTCAGTTTATTTCAATGGGAAAAATTGATTTGATACATAGGAAATTGAGTTATGAGCAGAATGAATTCAACTAAAAAATCACCATTGTAATATATATATATATATATATATATATATATATTATAGCTCACAAAATGTCTAGCCACACTGAAGAGACTTGATAAGTCAAAACACGTGTCTGGTGGATGACTATATATGCTCACCTTCCCCTGGGTTGAGCACTTTGGGGGATTTCGCTGATGACTGCCAACTAAAGCGTAAAGAGATGGAGCATTCTATGGCGGCCTTTACATATATCTTTTGGAAGAGGAAGGATAATATTGATAAAATTACTAATAATAATGATTGACAGAGCTTCATTTTAAAAAAAGCAACTCCAATTTGGAAGATAAAGGAAAGTAACTCGTAAAATTATTACTGATATTCATTTAACAGAGCTTCATTTTAAAAAAGCAACTAGAATTCAGAAAATGGATGATAAAACTTATTATTAATAATGAAAGAAAATAGAAAATATAGTCATAATCAATATATATATCAATAATTTTATTAGTATTATCCTCCATCTCCTAATTCTAGTTCATTGTTTTTTTAGCATGTCAATCATTATTATCAATAATTGTATCAATATTAGCCATCATATTTAATCTGTCAATTCTGTCAATCAATATTAATATAATTTTTTATCAATATTTATGCTTCAGCTACTAAATTGTATTTGCTTTTAAGATGAAACTCTGTCAATAATTATTATTAACTGTTTTACCAATATAATTCTTCATCTTCCTAAAGTCTGTCAATCATCATTATGGTTAATTTTCATAAGTATTATCCTTCATCTTCCTAATTGTAATTGCTTTTCTTTCTTTCTTCTTTTTTTCTTTTTTAACCTTTTCTTTCTTTGTCTTTATCTTTCATTTTTTTTCCTTCTTTTTTCAACCTTTTTTTTTCTTATTTTTCAACCTTTTTTCTGGTAATTTATGAAGAAGTGCGTCCCGGTCTCCTGCCTCAGAAATTGCTACCCGGTGACTTATTAAAATAACGTCCCCAGCTATGTTTGGTGTTACTTGAAAGAAAACAACCAACTTAGACGTTAAATGTATTTTAGAGGGGCTTCTCTTTTTTGGCCGTAATTCTTATTTATTTATCATAATTATCGTAATTCTTGTTACTTTATAGAAATTTGTCCTAATTCTTGTTTATTTATCGTAATTTGTCGTAATTCTTGTTTAGATATGAAGATGGATATATAGTTTGGAATAGACTGAGATAGATAGATAAACAAAAATAATATAGATAGATATGAACAAATGGAGATAGATAGATAGATATTTTCTACAAGTAAATGTATTTGTGGGTGTCGCTTCTTTTTTGTCGTAATTCTTGTTTATTTAAACTAAAAACAAGACATTAAACAAACATGAATAAAAGAAAATCTGAGACGACATAGCTGGGGACGTTATTTTAATAGTCACCGGGTAGCAATTTCTGAGGCAGGAGACCGGACGCACTTCCTCAAAAATTACCTTTTTTCTTCTTTCTTTTCTTCTTTCTTTTTCATCATTTTCTTTCTTTTCTTTCTTTTCTTTTTATCTTTCTTCATCTTAAAAAAGCAATATTAATAATAATTTTATCAATATTAACCTTCATTAATTCTAGTTGTTTTTTTTTTTAGATGAAGCCTGTCAATCAATATTAATAATAATTTTAACTAGTATTATCTTTCATCTTATTAATTCTACTTGCTTTTTAAGATGAATTTAGTCATTCAATATAATATATTTTTATCAATATCTCTTCTTTTCTTTCACTTTTTCTGATTTTTCATTCTACCCCCAGTTCTTCATTCCTTCATCTTTCATTTTTTTCTATTTCTCATTCAAACTCATTCCTTCATTCCTTGTTTTTTCACTTTTTCTGATTCTCATCAATCTTCATTCCTTCATTCCTTTTTTCTTTTCACTTTTCTGCTTTTTCATTCAACCTCCATTCCTTCATTCCTTCATCTTTCATCTTATTAATTCTACTTGCTTTTTAAGATGAATTTTAGTCATTCAATATTAATATTAAATTTTTTATCATATCTCTTCTTTTCTTTCACTTTTTCTTGCATTTTTCATTCTACCCCCGTCCTTCATTCCTTCATCTTTCCATTTTTTCTATTTTCTCATTCAACCTCCATTCCTTCATTTTTCATTCCTTTTTCTTTCACTTTTCTACTTTTTCATTCCATCCATTCCTTCATTCCTTTTCCTTTCACTTTTTCTGCTTCTCATTCAACCTCCATTCCTTCATTCCTCATTTCTTTTTTCTTCACTTTTCTGCTTTCTCATTCAACCTCCATTCTTCATTCCTCCCATTTCTTTTTCTTTCACTTTTTCTACTTTTCTCATTCAACTCCCATTCCTTCATTCCTCCATTCCTTTTTCATTCATTTTTCTGCTTTCTCATTCAACCTCCATCCTCATTCCTTTTCTTTCACTTTTTCTACTTTCTCATTCAACCTCCATTCCTTCATTCCTTCATTCCCTTTTTTCTTTCCTTTTCTGCTTTCTCATTCAACTTCCATTTCTTCATTCCCTCTCAATTATCCTTCTCTCTTCCTCATTGATTTTCTTTCTCTTACACATTCGTAAAGTCTTTACTTTTTCTCACCCCCCACTGCTCTGGTTCCCTTATTTCTTACTTCTTACCTTCCTTCTATCGATGCAAACTTGCAATGCTTTGAAGGTTTTCTAACACCACTTGAGAAATTGCTAACGATTAGTGCAAGAAACCAACCTGCCTATCAAATAGAGGAAATACTTCACATGCACGAGCACTCAAGCCAACACAGCCGAGCACATTCAGCAAAATATATTTTAAAAATCAACCTGATGCTTCTGTAATCAGTAATTATACATTTTGGCAAATGCGCAAGTCTATACATGTTCTTATGCAACCATAAGAGTATGAAAACTAAAGATCCCTACTTTAAATATATAGTCACCACTGATATATATATATATATATATATAATATATATATATATATATATATAAAAAATATGCAACCATAAGAGTGATGAAAACTAAAGATCCCTTACTTTTAAATATATAGTCACCACTATATATATATATATTATATAATATGATTATTATATAATATATATAGTATATAATATAAAAATAAAATTTAAATATAATGAACAATGTAATCGTAAAAATTCTTTACTAAAAGCTTTGAATTCCAACGTCACATTTCTTTAAACCCCATCGCTTCCGTTTAGAATTGTTTCCGTCTTGTGCCAAATCTCAAAAATTCGAAACTACATTTGTTGACATAAAAGATATACATGAGACATGCCCGACATATATATTGGCGCGAAATCCACGTTGGTGAATATTGTTAACGTCTTTCGTTTCTTGCAGTATTAAGGTTTTTTTTTGTTTTGTTAAAATCATTTGACTTTCCTCTCCGACCCAACAACTACGGGAGTGAATGAGCCTGAATGAATGATCTTTTGTAAAATCGAAATATGAATCAGTATCACTATGAGTATATTATAAAATGTTTTCTTCTTTAACAGCAATTTTTGTGTGATGTTTTCATTCACCTTTTCTTACACACATATAGATATAGTATAATAATATATATAATATATATATTATATGTATTGTAACGGGGGTTTTTTTTTTTTTAAATGGGGTTAAATGATAAAAAAAGTAAAGTGGCTTACTTGTAAAGCAAAAAAAATTTTTTTTTTTTTTTTTTTTAAAATAGAATTATTTTGCATTATTCGGACTATTGGTGCTCATCTTCATTGTTATCTGTACAGACGTTTTGGCGATGGTAACTAATTATCATGCATCACTAAAAAATTCGGGGAAAAAAATTAGGTCGCTTTTTTCGGGGTGAAGCAGGAATATATTTATTTCAATTTCATATTCTCTTAAACCACATTGAGCTAAATATAAAGTCTAGGAACCAACTGAATCTCTCTCAACAACAACAACAGCCAAGTGGTTCCTAGACTTTAACAAGTTTAATTCATCTTCTTGTATTTCCTTGTATGTCAAATCAATTTTCACCATTGAAATAAATTGAAATGCCCTTAATCCATTCCTGCTTCACCCCGAAAAAAAGCGACCTAATTTTTTTCCGAAATTTTTTAGATGAGGCATGATAATTAGTACCATCGCCAAAACGTTGTACAGATAACAATGAAGATGAGCACAATAGTCCGAATAATGCAAATAATTCTAATTTTTTTGTTACAAGTAAGCCACTACTCATACATTAACGTATACATACATATATATATATATATATATATATATATATATATATATATATATATGTGTGTAAGAAAAGGTGGAATGAAAACATCACACAATGCTGTTAAAGAGAAAACAATTTATAATATAATCATAGCTGATACTGATCAATATTTCGATTTTACAAAAATCATCATCAGAGCTCATTCACTCCCGTAGTTGTTTGGGTCGGAGAGGAAAGTCAAAATGAGTTTACAAAACAAAAAAACCTTAATACTGCAAAAACGAAAGACGTTACAATATTCACCAACTGGGCATTTCGCGCCATATATATGTCGGGCATGTCTCATGTATATCTTTTGTCAACAATGTAGCGAATTTTGAGATGTTGCAACAAGACGAAACAATTTAAACGGAAGGGATGGGTGTTAAGAAATGTGACGGTTGGAATTCAAAACTTTTAGTAAAGGAATTTTTACGATTAATTGTTTTATTATTTAAATTTTATTTTTATATATATTATATATATATATATATATATATATATATATATATATATATTATATATTAGTGGTGACTATATATTTAAAGTAAGGGATCTTTAGTTTTCATCACTCTTATGGTTGCATATTTTATTTTATATATATATATATATATATATATATATATATATATATATTATATATATCAGTGGTGACTATATATTTAAAAGTAAGGGATCTTTAGTTTTCATCACTCTTATGGTTGCATAAGAACATGTATAGACTTGCACATTTGCCAAAATGTATAATTACTGATTACAGAAGCATCAGGTTTGATTTTTAAATATATTTTGCTGAATGTGCTCGGCTGTGTTGGCTTGAGTGCTCGTGCATGTGAAGTATTTCCTCTATTTGATAGGCAGGTTGGTTTCTTGCATAATCGTTACAGCAATTCTCAAGTGGTGTTAGAAAACCTTCAAAGCATTGCAAGTTTGCATCGATAAGAAGGAAGGTAAGAAGTAAGAAATAAGGGAAACCAGAGCAGTGGGGGGTGAGAAAAAGGTAAAGACTTTACGAATGTGTAAGAGAAAGAAAATCAATGAGGAAGAGAGAAGGATAATTGAGAAGGGAATGAAGAAATGGAAGTTGAATGAGAAAGCAGAAAAAGTGAAAGAAAAAGGAATGAAGGAATGAAGGAATGGAGGTTGAATGAGAAAGTAGAAAAAGTGAAAGAAAAAGGAATGAAGGAATGGAGGTTGAATGAGAAAGCAGAAAAATGAATGAAAAAGGAATGGAGGAATGAAGGAATGGAGGTTGAATGAAAAGTAGAAAAAGTGAAAGAAAAAGAAATGGAGGAATGAAGGAATGGAGGTTGAATGAGAAAGCAGAAAAAGTGAAGAAAAAGAAATGAAGGAATGAAGGAATGGAGGTTGAATGAGAAAGCAGAAAAAGTGAAAGAAAAGGAATGAAGGAATGGAGGTGGAATGAAAAAGTAGAAAAAGTGAAAGAAAAAGGAATGAAAAAATGAAGGAATGGAGGTTGAATGAGAAAATAGAAAAAATGAAAGATGAAGGAATGAAGGACTGGGGGTAGAATGAAAAATGCAGAAAAAGTGAAAGAAAAGAAGAGATATTGATAAAAAATATTAATATTAATATTGAATGACTAAAATTCATCTTAAAAAAGCAAGTAGAATTAATAAGATGAAAGATGAAGGAATGAAGGAATGGAGGTTGAATGAAAAAGCAGAAAAAGTGAAAGAAAAAGGAATGAAGGAATGAAGATTGAATGAGAAATCAGAAAAAGTGAAAAAACAAGGAATGAAGGAATGGAGTTTGAATGAGAAAATAGAAAAAATGAAAGATGAAGGAATGAAGAACTGGGGGTAGAATGAAAAATCAGAAAAAGTGAAAGAAAAGAAGAGATATTGATAAAAATATTATTAATATTGAATGACTAAGATTCATCTTAAAAAAGCAAGTAGAATTAATAAGATGAAAGATAATACTAGTTAAAATTATTATTAATATTGATTGACAGAGCTTCATCTAAAAAAAAAAACAACTAGAATTAATGAAGGTTAATATTGATAAAAATTATTATTAATATTGCTTTTTTTAAGATGAAGAAAAGATAAAAGAAAAAGAAAGAAAAGAAAGAAAATGATGAAAAAAGAAAGAAGAAAAGAAAGAAAGAAAAAAGGTAATTTTTGAGGAAGTGCGTCCCGGTCTCCTGCCTCAGAAATTGCTACCCGGTGACTATTAAAATAACGTCCCCAGCTATGTCGTCTCAGATTTTCTTTTATTCATGTTTGTTTAATGTCTTGTTTTTAGTTTAAATAAACAAGAATTACGACAAAAAAGAAGCGACACCCCACAAATACATTTACTTGTAGAAAATATCTATCTATCTATCTCCATTTGTTCATATCTATCTATATTATTTTGTTTATCTATCTATCTCAGTCTATTCCAAACTATATATCCATCTTCATATCTAAACAAGAATTACGACAAATTACGATAAATAAACAAGAATTAGGACAAATTTCTATAAATGAACAAGAATTACGATAAATTATGATAAATAAATAAGAATTACGCCAAAAAAGAGAAGCTCCCCCCCTCTAAAATACATTTAACGTCCTAAGTTGGTTGTTTTCTTTCAAGTAACACCAACATAGCTGGGGACGTTATTTTAATAGTCACCGGGTAGCAATTTCTGAGGCAGGAGACCGGGACGCACTTCTTCATAAATTACCAGAAAAAAGGTTGAAAAAATAAGAAAAAAAGGTTGAAAAAAGAAGGAAAAAAAATGAAAAGATAAAAGACAAAGAAAGAAAAGGTTAAAAAAGAAAAAAGAAAGAAAGAAAGAAAAGCAATTACAATTAGGAAGATGAAGGATAATACTTATGAAAATTAACCATAATGATGATTGACAGACCTTTAGGAAGATGAAGAATTATATTGGTAAAAACAGTTAATAATAATTATTGACAGAGTTTCATCTTAAAAAGCAAATACAATTAGTAGACTGAAGCATAATATTGATAAAAATTATTATTAATATTGATTGACAGAATTGACAGATTAAATATGATGGCTAATATTGATACAATTATTGATAATAATGATTGACATCTAAAAAACAATGAACTAGAATTAGGAAGATGGAGGATAATACTAATAAAAATTATTGATATATATATTGATTATGACTAATATTTTCCTATTTTCTTCATTATTAATAATAATTTTTTATCATCCATTTTCTGAATTCTAGTTGCTTTTTTAAAATGAAGCTCTGTTAAATGAATATCAGTAATAATTTTCACGAGTACTTTCCTTTATCTTCCAAATTGGAGTTGCTTTTTTAAAATGAAGCTCTGTCAATCATTATTATTAGTAATTTTATCAATATTATCCTTCCTCTTCCAAAAGATATATGTAAAGGCCGCCATAGAATGCTCCATCTCTTTACGCTTTAGTTGGCAGTCATCAGCGAAATCCCCCCAAAGTGCTCAACCCCAGGGGGAAGGTGAGCATATATAGTCATCCACAGACACGTGTTTTGACTTATCAAGTCTCTTCAGTGTGGCTAGACATTTTGTGAGCTATATATATAATATATATAATATATATATATATATATACAATGGTGATTTTTTAGTTGAATTCATTCTGCTCATAACTCAATTTCCTCATGTATCAAATCAATTTTTCCCATTGAAATAAACTGAAATGCCATTAATCCATTCCAGCCCTCCCCCATAAAACAACCTAGAATTAACAGTTAACTTTCAAATACAAGTACTTCTACACTACATTATAAATATTAAATAGGTTACCCATTCATTATGCAACATATTTATACTCCCTTGGTTTTTGGCGGTAAAATAGGGAAAATTATTTCTGGAAACCAACACACACGTGGGTCATTTTCTATTTTCAGATTTGGTGACACATGGAGGCGGAGGAACTGTTACAGCTTACCTGAGTCAATAACAATCCACCTCTCATCTTTATTGATTATCAATAATTGTTGTATCCTTGTTGCCAGATGTTGTATTTCTGGTTTTGTTATTGTTAACATTATTATCAAATATTGTATTGCTGAGAGGTAAGTTTTTTTGTTCCCTATTAACAAATCAATTCCATAACTGCTGCATAGCCTAGAGAAGGAAGTAAGATACATTGGCCTCTATGTGAACACAGATAAAACAGAATCCATGTGTTTTAAACAAGATGGAAACATCTCTAGGCTGGATGGTAAGCCTCTGAAATTAGTAGACTGGAGCTCTGAATGTTATATATTGATGGGCGTACCATCGGTTTTGGATGGTTAGTGTAGAAACAGATTTGTGTTCAGGTGTTGTTGAATTAAAATCTGAACCATTAAGTTAATTGACATGCAATAACCTTAGCTTAATCTCGATTTCCGGTTACGCACATGGTGGGAACAGAAGGTTTTTAATTAAGCACTCAGCTGTTAGACATCCGAATGTAAGGACGCACTTGGTGGGGACCTTCTGGCATCGATGGCCGTTAGGGAAGGGTAGCTAGAATGAGTCACAAAGAACAGCCACATCTTTATAGAGAACTGAATAACTTTTCACATCATTTCCCCACTTGATGATGATGATGATGATGATGATGATGATGATGATGATGATTCCTGACAGGTATTTTTTTTTGTTCCCTATTACAAAATGGTTGCTCTCCATAAGATGCTGTCGGCTTGGGCGTTAGAATACATGACTGCACCTCTGCAGAGGGGTAAGATTCCTCCAATGGGGCAACCTGTTGGCCATGGATGGCAACCCATGATGCTTAAGGATGGAATCCAGGTGGATGAGTAGTTCATGATCTGCAACACTCCACTTTGGCCCTTACTTGGGCTAGATGGAGGGTCAGGGAGGCTCCTTCCGATCAATCAGCTGGTCACATCAAGCCCTAGTACCTATATGATTGCCCCAATCCTATTAAACTTATGGCAAGTCCCAACCCTTTTTATCATATTGGTGCTAGGAGGTGATGGCTGAGGGTCTACATGTCCTGGGAATGATGTTAAACTCTATCTGATGGTGAGGTTCCAGTTTTGGAGGTTTGGGGAATGTGGAGCACCCCTTCATTACCATTGCTCCCTGGTCCACTTTGACCCAGAGTGGTAGTACCTGTTAGGGTCCCATCTATGGGTTAAATAGAAAAATGTATTTATTAAAAAAAATTGTGTATCCATTAAGAATTAATTTATTTCAAAACTTTATCGACATTAAATGACCCACTGAGGTTGATATGCCGTAAACAAAAAACCAAACAAAACCAAACCAATCCATAAGATAGTTGCCATAAAAAACATGGTTCTCTTCATGAGGTTAAAAAAAATAACACATCTTTATAGATGTGGTTTTTTCAATCTTATGAAGAGAAACACGTTTTTATGGAAACCATCTGTGGAGATCTGCCATCTTGTAAATGAGCTACCATCTTGTAAAAAACCCACATCTTATAGATGTGGGTTTTTTTAACATTATGAAGAGAACCATATTTTATGGTAACCATCTTTTGGAGAGAAGACATCTTGTCTACATCTTGTTGAAACTGAGCAATTTTTTACACTGCTCTCCATCCTCCGGAGGCATCCTTCTGCTTTGGAACCAACTTTACACTGGCTTTGTGTTCCTTACTGTTATGGTTTAATACCATCTGGGTTCACCACCTGGCATTCATGTAGAGTGATAGAATATTTCTGTTCCAAATAACATCTGCCCTATCTGCTAAAAGGGTGTAAGGGCTGGGTTATGACCCACCCTCCAATGAGACCACCTGTTGGCTGTGGGGTGACTGACCCTCAATGACAGGATCTTGGTTGCTGATCAGTCTGTGACCTGGGTACTAAATGATCACATGACATGCAACACTCCACTTTGGCACTCACTTGGGCCTGGGCGGTCTGAGAGGCCCACCCAATCAATCGGCTAGTTATGTCATGCCCTAGCACCTAACCATATTTTTCAAATTGCTCTTATGGCAAACACTCAACCTTTTTTATAATATATATTTACCAACTCCACCGCACGAGCAGGATGTGACACAAGGTCAATTTCTTAAACAGAGTTTAACAGGTTTGAATTCAGAGTGTTCCTTCTCCTAGAGTGGTTGCCTAACCAAGGTTAAAGAGTCCAGTCTGCCCTACTATTTACCCATAGCTGGAGGGAGAGTAGAATTCATACCTTTCCCAAGGGTATTAGCACTAAGTGAAATGCAATTACCATGTCCAGGATTTGAACTCGGGGCGACAAGTCCATTTCCCATGACTTTAACCATTACACCACGCGCTTTCCTACCATTTTTATAATATAGGTGTTAGAGGCAGTGGCTGAGGTCAACCACTAGTTTAATTTCCCATGAAGTTAGTTCTTCTAATTTATTGATGCACAGAAGTTAATGAATCATTTTAGCAGTTTATAAAACAAAACAAAAGATTTACCTACAACTATTTCTTATAAATCATATATAAAAAAAATAACATTTGGCATTAAATAGCCTGCAAAAAGTTGATATGATGTTAAACAAAATAACCAATCAACTAACCAACAACGAGTTTAAATGATATACATGTCCAGTTCCAATTACTTATCTATCCATATATTAGATATAATAAATAAATAAAATAATTATATATATATATATAATATATATATTTATATATATACTATATAATACAGAAGTGTGTGGTGAAATGTTTTAAAGTCATGGGAAATGGACTCGTCACCCCGAGTTCAAATCCTGGACATGGTAATTGCATTTCACTTAGCGCTAATACCCTTAGGAAAAGGTATGAATCCTACTCTCTCTCTCCAGCTATGGATGAATAGTAGGGCAGGCTGGGCTCTTTAACCTTGGTTAGGCAACCGGGTCTAGGAGAAGGAAAACTCTAAATTCAAACTGTTGAACTCTGCTTAATAAATTGACTTTGTTCACATCCTGCTCATGCGGAGGGGTTGGTAAATATATATATATTTGTGTGTGTATTGTGTGTGTGTGTATGTGTGTGAGTGTCTGTGTGTGTCTGTATCTGTCTGTCTCTGTATGTGTGTGTTTACTCATTTATTCAGTTTAGATTTAGATAGATATGAACCAACCAAGATAGATAGATAGATAGGTAAATAGACAGATAATCATTTAAATATACTAGCAAAATAAAAAACGCCCCCTGGGCGACGTAAAATAAATATTGCCTGAGGGATGGGAGTTGACAATTTTAATATCAGAGAGTTGTATTGTAAAGTAAAGTAAAATCATCTAATTTATTAAAGGAGTAAAAATAAAATAAATTTATTAAAAGGAGTAAAAAAATAAAAAATTTTGAAATGAAAACTTAGTTCTGATAACTTAAATATATATCAAAATAAAACAAACTGCATATAGATAGATAATACCAGGTATGTATTTATTAAAACTTGTTTAAAAAAACAATGAGAACTGTCTAACATTGCATGCTCAATTTTGAGTGTATTATTTCTATGTTATGACGATTTTAGGTAGTGTGACGTAAGCAGTGACATAGTTTTTGTTTACAGACAAAAACCGGAAGCGAATCTCCATTATTAATAGAGATATCATATTGCAAGAATACTCAACACTTCTTTTATTGTACTATTTGGAAAACGAAGAATACAACAAGAAATGTCAACTTTTCATTTTTCTTGCTGCTATTTATTCTGCCTCTAAGACATGAAAATAAATTGAGGAGGAATGGTTCATGTTCCTCTTGCTGTTATAAACATCTCATCCACACCTTTAAGATGGACCATGCTGCTATTAATACCTGAGATGATTCCAATTAAAATATCTCAGTGGTCAATAAAAAAAAGATAAGTTCATATCAAATAAGATCTCAAATAACACATATATATATTAATATATATATATATATATATATATCACAGTTACCATTAAATCAACCATGCAAATAAGTATAAAATCTTATTTACTTCTGGATTTTTTCCTAAAATCGATTAAAAAGTGGTCAATATAAATAGATACATATAAATATACCGACTTGAGTTTCCAACAGGTGCTTAAATTTTCAGGGATTAAAATCGAATGGTTTAAAAACTACTGACTTAAGTTTCTCGCAGTGGCACAAATCTTCAGGAAATACCCTGAAGATTTGTGCTACTGCAAGAAATTTAAGTCGGTAGTTTTTAAACCATTTGATTTTAATTGTATATATATATATTTACCAACCCCTCTGCACGACGAGGATCTGACACAAGGTCTATTTCTTAAGCGGAGTTCAACAGGTTTGAATTCAGAGTTTTCCTTCTACTAGACCGGTTGCCTAACCAAGGTTAAAGAGCCCAGTCTGCCCTACTATTTATCCATAGCTAGAGGGAGAGTAGGATCATACCTTTCCCAAGGGTATTAGCGCTAAGTGAAATGCAATTACCACATCCAGGATTTCCCATGACTTTAACCATTATACACCACGTGCTTCCTAATTTAATTCCTCAAATATGAACTTTTCTTATATATATATATTATATATATATATATTATATATACGCACATTACCTAAGGAGGTCACTGAGACACAGACAGAATACCCCGATGACCACAACCTCAAGTATAAAGATGAAAAAAAACACAAAACAATCAATCTACATTCCTCAGAAGAACAAGAGTTAAGTCTCTGAAATATTAGAATGAAATAAAACAAAACTTACCCACAAACTGAATTTCTTATATATTTCACACCCCATGCTTCATACTAAATCCCAAATAATATATATTATAGACATTTAACATACATAACATATATACTAATTAATATTATACACACTGAGAACCAGACTCACCAGATGTATCAACAAAGAAGCATACGTGGATCTCACAATGACAACATATATATAATGGTTATGGTGCGGACTGACACCAACCGATCAGATTTCAATTCTGGCTTAGTTTTGGCTTACAAAATGTCTAGCCACACTGAAGAGACTTGATAAGTCGAAACACGTGTCTGTGGATGACCCTATATATGCTCCCCACCCCTAGGGTTGAGCACTCTGGGGGGATTTCGCTGACGGCCGCCAACTCAAGCGTAAACGCAACGCTGTTCTATATATGGGATGGAGCACTCTGTGACGGCCTTTACACACAAAGCAATGTGTGTATTAAAACAGTTAAAATCCCCTTCCCATTCTGTAAGTGAAGACAGCCTAATGGTTAAGTGCCGGATTGACACCCAACCGATCGGGATTTCAATTCTGGCTGTAGGTAGCTTACAAAATGTCTAGCCACACTGAAGAGACTTGATAAGTTGAAACACGTGTCTGTGGATGACCTATATATATATATATATATATATATATATATGAGAAAGAATATGGAAATAAATCAACAGTATGTAGAGAATAGAAAAACAAAGTATTCTAAAAAAGAAAGAATTTATTCTTGATTTTCTTTTCTTTGTCTTTCCTTCTAATTTTCTTAAAAATCAGACTTTCCTCATCTTTTAATCTATGCTATCTCTAAAAAAAATGCATCACATATTTTAAATGTCTTCACTTGTTCACACCATAATTTCCAGAAATGAATGCTGGCAAAAAATGGTTGTGAGTCTTTCTCAACATACATTTTCCAATTCCAGTTATTTTCTTTTTAAAATCCATTACTGTTCCAACAACAATTTTTCCATCCTAATGTCCTGATGAAGGTTTGATAAAAACTGAAACATTTTAGTGTCAACTAATATATATTTATTTTATAAAAATAAGAATTAAAAAAGTAAACTGCTACTGTTGTTTGTGTCCCTTGGTGACAAAAACAAAACAATAGTTTAGTTAAACATTAAACCATTTAATAATGATAGACAGATGTACTCTACCTTGATAATCGTTCGGAAAAAAATGAAAGTATTTGGTCTGCCAATGATGGCTGTTTCGGACAAATCATTATGTGCATACCCTTCCTCACTGGCACTAAATAATTATAATGTTGCATACCTCTTTCTTTAATTCTATTTCTTAGCTGTCTTTAGTATTCTGATCGTCTTTGGTATTTCTTCTATCATCTTGACTTGGTCTGGAATCTTCTAAGTCTGGACTTCTCTTGGGGACTCAGGTCTGGTTTTCTGTTAGGAATTTTCTCCTTATCAGAAGCCCTGTATTGAGTTGTTTAGATAATAACACAAGACTTCGATTTACTTTGATGTTACTTATTTTAAATCCCAAAACCAACATCTGCGAAAGATGAGACTTACATCCTACGAGCTCGGCTCCTACTTCTAACTGATGAGTTACTTACTATCCTTTTTATCCCACTGAAGTTGATATGCCGTAAAACCAAACCAAACCAAAATCTATTCTTCTGGCCGGCTTTGCTATTCTGATCGTCTTTGGTATTCTTCTATCATCTTGACTTGGTCTGGAATCTTCTAAGATCTTGCGTCGGTGTTGACTTGGGGACCTCGGCTGTTTTTCAGTTAAGGATTTCTCCTTATCAGAAACCCTGTGTCATTGTTAGTTTTTAGGTATAAACACAAGACTTCGATTTACTTTTGATCTTATTTTATTGTTAAATCCCCCAGACATCTGCTAACTAACATAGAGTGCGTATGCAGAGTGAGTCACAGTTCGGCAGTACATCTTCACTGCCTGATGTCCAACTGCAAACTGGGGACTCAAAAAGGTCCCATGTGACTTTCACGTTTTGGCGGGCTCTGTAATTTTTCCATGGAAGGACCCGGCCATGGTATGAAAAGGGTCATCCCCTCAGAATTACAGGGGATTGACAATAATCTTATGCAACCGCATAGATTATGTAACAATTATGCCTTTCAAGATTGTAACATCAAAGAATTGTTAGGAAGCTTGATCTCAGTAAATGACTGCTGGAGCACCCACATGGTATAATGGTTATCAAGCTGACTTAAAAAACCATTGTTAGTGATTTTGATTCTCACTGGTGTCATATACATTTGGCCTTGTGACAAATTAGGCTAAGCTTTGCAAATTAATAGTCTTCAGATTATTACTTTAGATGCCTCACATGGTGTACCAGTAACTTCTTAGTGAGCTTGGCAAGCAAAATATTGTAGTGAGGTTGATTCTCACTGGGTGTCATATACTTCTGTCTTATGTCAAACTAAGCTAAGCTTAGTAAATTACTTCAGGTTGATAGAGACATCCTTCCTTGAAAATAGGCATTCATGATTCTGGTCTTTACCTGGACTAGAACCCTAGTACTTTCAGAAATACACAATTGCCTCAGGCAACAACCAAACTCAGATTTGGTGTTGCTCAGTTGGTAGAGCACCCAACTAGGAATCACAATATTCCAGGTTCAATACCAGACCTGTGCAGTAAAGTGAGGAGCTGATGTTAGGTGTGGCCTTCCACCTCAGACGCCAAAAATAATATCCTTGGTCTAGCACTAGTGAAAAGGGATAGACTCCCTCGCTGTTCTGGCTGATACTGACTTTAGGCCACCCCGACAACTTTTCTCAAGTGCTTACCAATAAATCAATAAGGGTAAACATCTTGTTGAAACCAATCACCTTACCAATAAAAATTATTGAGATTAAAGTTCTAAAAGAAATTAATCTTCTGCACATAAGTAGCACAGATTGAGTAATCTGATCTGTGCAGTAAAATTGGGGAACTGACCGTAGGTGTGTGCTCCACTTCAGAAAAAAAAAACAATCGCCCTGCCACCCAATCCTACCAATAAAATTATTGAGATTAAAAATTCTAAAAGAAATGAATCTTCCGCACATAAGTAGCACAGATTGGGTAATCTGATCGTGTGTGGTAAATTGAGGACTGACCGTAGGTGTGGCGCTCCACCCCAGCAAAAAAATAAACAATCACCCTGGCCACCCGATGATGACTATTATAAGCCTTATTATAGCGGAGCCAACTTACATTCAGAGGTTCCATTCCCAACCTTGGGTGATGTATAGCAAAAAAAAATAAATACCTTATGGGTCGGGTCAGTTGTGATTTGTAAAGGGCAGATTGATAGTAACCAGTAAAATAAGGGATGAGAAAATAACAAATAAGAAAACTTGTTTATTATCTATTTTCTTTATAGTGAATCTCCTCGTCTGTCGCTACAGTATTGTTCATACGCTTAATGCTTAATGCTAAACATGTGCCCTGTTTTCTCCGAAGATTCCAAGATCTTAAAAATGCAGCTGTGTTGTGTCATGTTCTACAAAATAGGGCTACAGTAAAAAAAAAAAAAAAAAAGACACAAGCTATCTGTTTGGGATTAAGTTTCCAGCAAGACACAATCTTATTCTTCTTCTTCTTCTTCTTCTTCGTGTACTTTAACATTTCATTCACTTTCTCTTCTGATAAAGAGAGACGTGTTGTTATTTACTAAGATTTTCTTAGTCTGGCACACAGTAAGTAAATACCTGCTGTTACTGAATCATCATCATCATCATCATATTACTGAATATCCACATCAAAGTAGCGAGAAGGCTAATCATTGCTTAATTTTGATCAACCATGAACTGGTGCTTTCAATCTGACTTGAGACTAACAGCTATAAAGCCAGGTTATCACAAAATACTTACATTTGTTTTTGTTGTTTTTTTCTCTTTGTTTTTGCATAGAATAATAAAGTAAAGTAAAGTAAAGTTGTCGGGCGGCCTAAAGTCAGTATCAGCCAATCAGCGAGGGAGTCTATCCCCTTTTCAATAGTGCTAGACCAAGGAGATTATTTAGCGTCTGAGGTGGAGCGCCACACCTACCATCAGCTCCTTACTTTACCGCACAGATTCCTGTGCTACTCATAACGATGAGTTGCGAGGACCAGTATCGAACTAGGAACCTTGTGGTTTCTAGCCGAATGCTCTACAACTGAGCTAACCCTATTTATCTATCTCAGTTTTCCATATCATTTTACTCAGTCTGTCCATCCTCTCTCTCTCTCTTTCTCTCTCTCTCTCTCTCTCACACACACACACACACACACACACACACACACTCACTATCTAATCTCAGTTTTTACATATTTATTTTACTCAGTCTGTCCATATCTATCTAGTTATCTATCTATCTATCAATCTAATCTATCTCTTTGTTCATATCTCAGTCTTCCATATCTATCTATATCTCTATGTATATATTTAATTTGTTCATACTATCTATTTATATAGCTATCTCTTTCTGTTCATATCTATCTATCTGTCTCTCTGTTCATATCTATCTCTGTCTCTTTTTGTTCATATCTATCTATCTGTCTCTTTTGTTCATATCTATCTATCTGTCTCTTTTTGTTCATATCTATCTATCTATCTATATGTCTCTTTTTGTTCATATCTATCTAATTAGTTAACCAGCTATCTCATTAGTTCATATCTTTCTCAGTAAGTTCATATCTATCTATCTACTATCTATCTATCTATCTCTCTATCTATCTCTCTGTCTATCTCTCTCTATATATATATCTTTTGGTTCATATCTATCTGTTACTGTCAATCTATCTATCTCTCTATCTTTTCACAATAAGATGTACCTAATATACAATATTATATTATATATATATTTAAGCATCTCTTTTGTTATATCTATCTATAAGCTATTTTGTTCATATCTATCTATCTGTCTCTTTTGTTCATATCTATCTATTTATATAGTTATCTCTTTTTGTTCATATCTATCTATCTATCTAATTAGTTAACCAGCTATCTCATTTAGTTCATATCTTTCTCATTAGTTCATATCTATCTATCAATCTACTCTATATCTTTGGTTCATATCTATCTGTTACTGTTAATCTATATATCTATCTCTCATCTTTCACAAAATAATATGTACCTAATATACATATCTTAATATTGTTATTAAGCAGAATCATACAATATGTTTTCATTTTGAATATCATTGTATATAATCTTCTTTTCTTTTTTCTTCCCAAAATTGTGCTTTGAACAATTTATAATTTTAACAGAATGAATTAAAAATACATTGCTCTGAAAAATAACAAGAGAACATTCTCTGAAATAGCATTAAACCTCAATAGCAAGATTTTTATTAGAGCAATTAAAATATCACTTACAATGATCTTAAGAATAAAACCATTTTGTTGTAGAGTAGCTAGCACCTCTCCAGTACTCTACCAGATGGCTAGCCTCATAGCCTTAAATAGTCTATGATTTAAGGACTTATGGGGCTAGGTTAAGGTTTGTTGGTACTGGTATCTTAACCCCATTAAAAGTTGGTTCTTTGTTCTTCTGGGCTTGTCACCTGGAATGGAACATAGGAACGAAAAGGCATGAAAGAGGAAAGAGACAAAGGCAAGAGGTAGTTTTACGACTTAGGCTTTATTGAACGGGGTCATAGTGGCTTGTATCAAGGGAAAAATCTCCCTGGCTAGAAGGACCAACTGGACCAAAATTATGGCCGCAGTTCGAATGACCAAGGTATTATTTTAGGGGTAGGGGGTCAGTCCTTTTTGGTCGGGCATGTGCAGATGGTATTTCCGGTGAGTTGTTCTTTTTTATTTTATTTTATTTTCATGATTTTTTAATCCCCACAAGCTAACCCCCACACCATGTATATATACAAAATACAAAAAGGAGTTTGCCTGGCGTAACGTCGAGGTATACCATTTATGGACTATGTTAAGTATGTTGGTGCTAGTATTTTGTCCCTATAAAAGTTGGTTCTTTGTCTTCTAGGCTGGTCACCTGAAATGGAACTTAGGATCGAAAGGAACGAAAAGGAAAGAGACAAAGAGGCTTTATGACTTAGGCTTTATTGACCAGGTCATAGTGGCCTTGTAGCGAGGGAAATATCTCCCTGGCTAACAGGACTACTGGACCCAATTACAGCCTCAGTCCCGAATGGCCGGCTGAGGGATTCTTTTGGGAAGGGAGTCAGTCCTTTTTATCGGACATGCACAAAGGTATTCTTCCGGTCAAGGCTCATAGGAGTTTGTCCTTTTTTTTTATTTATTTTATTTTCATATATTTTTAATCCCCACAGACTTCAACAGTGGATTAATAACTAAAATAAAGTCGACGGGCGGCCTAAAGTTGGTATCAGCCAGACAACGAGGGAGTCTATCCCCTTTTTCACTAGCACTAGACCAAGGAGATTGTTTTGGCATCTGAGGTGGGGCGCCACACCTACCATCAGATCCTCACTTTACCACACAGATACCTGTGCTACTCCTACACTGAGTTGGCGAAGGTCGGTATCGAACCAGGAACCTTGTGGCTGCTAGTTAGATGCTCTACTGATTGAGCTAAACTGGCCCATATTTGGATTGATCTTACTGCATTTGGCTTATACTGCATTTGACCCTCCTCTATTTCTAGTAAGTTTGTCTTGTTGATTGTTTGTTAGTTATTGTTCTATGTTTTTTGTATGTGTCCGTTAGCACCGGATACTACTACTGAATAAATACATTAAGCACTCAATTTCTTCTGTATATCATTTCACCTCGACGATACAACAGATTTCCAGTTCAATTTGTAAATAAATGATATTTTTGTAGGGTCTGCATTCAATTATTGATATAACCATCAGAAATAAGAATGAAATGCTAATTAGAATCCTTCACCCCTTCCTAAATAGAAGCATCAATATCATCATGGACAGCTGTTAACTATAAAATGCTAATTAGAATATTTCACTCCTTCATAAATAGAAGCATCAATATCATTATGGACTGCTGTTAACTATAAAATGCTAATTTAGAATATTCACCCCTTCTAAATAGAAGCATCAATATCATGCATATAAAATGCTAATTAGAATATTCACTCCTTCCTAAAATAGAAGCATATATCATCATGGACTGGTATTACTATAGATGCTAATAGAAAATCCCGTCACTCCTTCCTAAATAGAAGCATCAATATCAAAATGAATCTCCCTTCACTCCTTCATAAATAGAAGCATTAATATCATTATGGACTGCTGTTAACTATACAATGCTAATTAGAATATTTCCCCCTTCCTAAATAGAAGCATCAATATCATCATGGACTGGTATTAACTATAAAATGCTAATTAGAATCCCTCACTCCTTCTAAATAGAAGCATCAATATCATCAATGAATCTCCCTTCACTCCTTCTAAATAGAAGCAATAATTCATTAGGGACTGCTGTTAA
>CM042163.1:35064706-35074706 GCA_023376005.1 Doryteuthis pealeii
TCTACTTCTTTATATATATATAATAGTGGAGGCTGACTACTGTGATTGAGTATTATATATATTATATATTATTGTAGATGTGTGATTTTTGAAGTGATGATATTCAGGTGTTATACATATTTTTTATTGTGTGTGAGTTAGGTGTCATCCTTGTGGATCTCCAACGTTCGTATTTTGGATGTGTGGTAGATTTAATTTTCATAGTGCAATTTGAGATACACTAGCGGAAGTGCATCAAAGTCTAGGAGTATTGAATATACATCCAAGATAGGGATCAAGGATGAGGCGTATTTGAATTGAATCCCATGAATCAATTAAAAGTATAGCTTGTGGAGACAGAGAATAGAGTTTATTACAAAAAAACCGGCAAGCAGGACATCATGGGGAACCAAAACATGTTAACATACTCACTCATTTATGTTCTCTAATGATCTTTTATACGAGAGTAGTAGAGGCAAGATAATATAATTAAAAATTAACGAAATTTGAATCAAAATTTACTGTGAGTATGTAATTCTTACATTAATTTATAAATCAACTAAAAGAAAGTAGTATGAAAACAATGAAGGAAAGAGAGATATGTATGAAATACCTAGTAAAGATATCATGTATATGTACTCGTTAAATTATTATTATTTCGAGAAGAAAACAATATCTATACTGATAGCGGAATATGGGAAATGAGAGTGTATGAGTCTCCATGGTGAATCCGGTAGACGTTGGATTGGAGAACTATTGCTTGTCTATAAAAAAATATAAAGTGAGACTAAAATGAGGCAGACTGTCTAGGCAACGCGATTCGCTGTTTTGCATGCACCGGCGGTTATTTTGTCTGCGTAAACAAAACTACGTCACGTTGACTTTACGTGCACAACTACCATAAAATCGTGCATATCATAGAATAAATACACCTCAAAAATTTGAGCATGCAATGTTGTAGACAGTCCTGCATATTGGGTTGTTTTTAAAACAAATTTTAATAAGAATACATACTATTTCATATCTATATAATACTTTGTTGTTTATTCTAATATAATATTTAAAGTGATCAGACTAAATTTTCATTTTCGCAAATGTTTTTATTCTTTACCTATTTCTTTAATAAATTTATTTTCATTTTTTACTCACCTTTAATAAAATTTATTTTATTTATTAGGCCTTTCCTTACTAAATAAATTTGATGCATTCGGTAGTTTTGTTCTTATGATACAGACGTCGTCTGATGTTAAATTATGTATTAATCCCGATGGCGGTCGTCCCCTCCAGGGCCAATATTTATTGTACGTGTGGTGACGGTCGTGCGAAGCGATGCCAGGCGGGCGTTTTTTGAGTATTTTTGCTAGTAGTATTTTATAAGTTATTATTCGTGGTCTATACCTTACCTATCTATCATCGTGGTTGGGTTCATAGATCTCATCTAAAATTTCTAAAACTGAATAAATGATGTAAACAGCACACATAACATGACTTTCAAGACGCAGATACAAAACACACAGACACTATGCGGGCATCACACACATACGACAAAGACCAACACACACAGGGGCGAAAGCACCGACACACACTACAACACACACAGCACCACATAATATATATAATATATTATTACCAACCTGACCCTCCAACACAGAGCAGGATGTGACAAACAGAACGTCAGATAGTTATTAAAACGGGTTGTCAACAGGTTTTTGAAATTCAACAGTTGTTCTTCTCCTAAGACCGTTTGGCCTAACCAAGGTTACAAGTGCGCGCTGCAGCTAGTCCCTAACTAGTTATATCAGCACATAGTTGGAGGGAGAGAAGGATTCCGCAGACCTTCCCAGGGTCATAGTAGCACTAAGTGAAATGCAATATGTCACCCATGTCCAGGATTTTGAACTTGGGGGACGAGTCCATTTCCCATGACTTTAAACCGATTACACCACATGCTTTCCTATATATATAGTATATAAATATATATGGATAGATAAGTAATTTGAAACCTGACATGATATATCATTTAAACTGCGTTGTTGGTTTAGTTTGATTTGTTATTTTGTTTAATAGCATATGCACACTTTGCGGGCTATTTAAAAATTGCCAATTTGTTTTTTTTTTATATATGATTGTAATAAGCGAATATTTTTGCTAGGTATAAATACTGTTTTTGTTCTGTTTTATAAACTGGCTAAAAAATGTGCACTACCAAGTGCTGGAAAGAATAGAGCTTTCATTAGTGTGGGTTTACAAACAATGATCACGCTTTCGCTCCAAGTGATCCAATAATGCATAGAACCACAAGTTTTTTTAGTTTAATGACTATCCTACAAAGAATACAGTTTCTTCAGCAATTGTAATAACTATAAGCCGTTCAATAGAGACATCAGTATACAAAGATGAAAAATGTCGGCCTTGTTGGACCACGTGACTTCAGCGTATGTGACGTGGCGGGATTACGTTGAAAATGTTGGACGTTCGAACGTTGGAGAAAAGGGGAAGGGTGGCAGCAGCGATCTTACTAGAGCATTAAGCGAGCGTGATGGTGGAGGACAGCCGGATTAGAGCGTGGTTTGAGATGGAATCGGAGCAGAGAGAGTACCTGTATCTATTGAATATGAAGTTTACTTACAGTATGTGTGTGCTGGATGTAATATGATGCAGTCAGAGCGAATCATACGATCAGAGTCGTCGGTTTGTGAAGCGCTGAAGCATTCGGAAGCACCGTAGACATTGTGGTTGGTTATTTGTAATGATCCATAATAGAATTTACTGTGTACAAGTGTTCAGGTTCACTAGCAAACAATAATATCATTGTGCATCAATAAATTTAGAAGAAAACTACTGTCATGGGAATCTAACTAGGTGGTTTGACACTCAGCCAGACTGGCCTACGCCGGCTATGCTCTGCCCTTCTAAAGCACTAGTCGCATCCGCTGCTATACTTTATATAAAAGGGTAGGAAGCGCAATGCGTGTATTGGTAACGCGAGTCCATGGGAAATGGAACTTGGTCCGGCTGGCTCCCGAGTTTCTAAAAGCAAGATACCCTGCGGAACGTGGTAAATGTGCATTTCACAATTTTCTCAAACGTTTAGCGTAATTTGACCAGCAGCCCGTGTCTTACGGGGTTCGGAGTGAAAGGTAGTGCGAGAAAGAAAGAACATTCTGTCCTACCACGGAGTTAGCGTTTAGCCGTCGCCGGCCGCCGATGTGAACTACATCTGTCTCAGTATCGCGGTTATTCGTCCGTGTGGGGTGATACAGGTTCCTTGACTTGTCGACCCGCGGGGATGAGGCGAGCGAGTCAATGCTGTGCAGAGTGTTAAACGGTATTCTCTTCACACACGTAGTGGATGTACACGTTGCTATCCGCTTGTTGGGTTCACGAGGGACGCGGCGGGAGTGATGTGGGGATACGGAGCCCGTGCACCGTGTCTTAGATGTCCCCTGCCAGCTATGGGTGAAGACTATGTTAGGTAAGTGCTGAGGGAGGTCGCACCGAGAGCGCCTGCGAATAACAGGGACTTTGGGTACCGGCGTTCGTCTGAGCTTGATAGCTCTGAGCGGAGGGTGATCGGCCGTGGCTCCGCACGGAGGGCATCGTTTGTGCTTGGTGTGGGATTTTTTTATAGCAATAACTGGCACGGGACAGCTTACATGATGGTTTTATGGGAGGTGGGCCAGTGGCATGGACACAGGGGTGGGATGTCGTCATTATTCGATCCTCATTTTCTTAGGAGAGAAAAGGGAGAGTATGTGTTAAGTCTGAAACAGGACTGGAAAGAATCCACGCATATGCGAACAGTTCTGAAATCAAGTGGTTTCCAAACGCTGTTAAAACTCCGCTTAAGAAATTGATCTTCGTTGTGTCACATCCTGCTGTCGTGACAGAGGGGTTGGTAAAAATATATATTATAGAAAGGGTTGAAGTGTAGTTGCCCATAAGAGCAATTTGAAGGAAATATGGTTAGGTGCGAGGCATGACATAACTGCCGATGATTGGGTTGGGCCTCTCAGAGCTCCCAGCCCAAGTGAGTGCCATCAAAGTGGAGTGTTGCATGTCATGTGATCATTTAGTACCCCAGGTCACAGACTGATCAGCAACCAAGATCCTGTCATTGCGGGTCAGTCACCCCCCACAGCCAACAGGTGGTCTCATTGGAGGGTGGGTCATAACCCACCCTTACACCTTTTAGCAGATAGGGGCAGATGTGTTATTTGGAACAGAAATTATTCTATCACTCTACATGAATGCCAGGTGGTGAACCCAGATGGTATTAAACCATAACAGTAAGGAACACAAAGCCAGTGTAAAGTTGGTTCCCAAGGCAGAAAGGATGCCTCGGAGGATGGAGAGACAGTGTAAAAAATTGCTCAGTTTCAAACAAGATGTAGACAAGATGGCTTCTCTCCAAAAGATGGTTACCATAAAAAATATGGTTCTCTTCATAATGTTAAAAAAAACCCACATCTATAAAGATGTGGGTTTTTTACAAGATGGTAGCTCATTTACAAGATGGCAGATCTCCACAAGATGGTTTCCATAAAAAACGTGTTTCTCTTCATAAGATTGAAAAAACCACATCTATAAAGATGTGTTATTTTTTTTTAACCTCATGAAGAGAACCATGTTTTTTATGGCAACCATCTTATGGATTGGTTTGGTTTTGTTTGGTTTTTTGTTTACGGCATATCAACCTCAGTGGGTCATTTAATGTCGATAAAGTTTTGAAATAAATTAATTCTTAATGGATACACAATTTTTTTTAATAAATACATTTTTCTATTTAACCCATAGATGGGACCCTAACAGGTACTACCACATTCCCCAAACCTCCAAAACTGGAACCTCACCATCAGATAGAGTTTAACATCATTCCCAGGACATGTAGACCCTCAGCCATCACCTCCTAGCACCAATATGATAAAAAGGGTTGGGACTTGCCATAAGTTTAATAGGATTGGGGCAATCATATAGGTACTAGGGCTTGATGTGACCAGCCGATTGATCGGAAGGAGCCTCCCTGACCCTCCATCTAGCCCAAGTAAGGGCCAAAGTGGAGTGTTGCAGATCATGAACTACTCATCCACCTGGATTCCATCCTTAAGCATCATGGGTTGCCATCCATGGCCAACAGGTTGCCCCATTGGAGGAATCTTACCCCTCTGCAGAGGTGCAGTCATGTATTCTAACGCCCAAGCCGACAGCATCTTATGGAGAGCAACCATTTTGTAATAGGGAACAAAAAAAAAACGCTGTCAGGAATCATCATCATCATCATCATCATCATCAAGTGGGGAAATGATGTGAAAAGTTATTCAGTTCTCTATAAAGATGTGGCTGTTCTTTGTGACTCATTTCTAGCTACCTTCCCTAACGGCCATCGATGCCAAGAAGGTCCCCACCAAGTGCGTCCTTACATTCGGATGTCTAACAGCTGAGTGCTTAATTAAAAAACCTTCTGTTCCCACCATGTGCGTAACCGGAAATCGAGATTAAGCTAAGGTTATTGCATGTAATTAACTTATGGTTCAGATTTTAATTCAACAACACCTGAACACAAATCTGTTTCTACACTAACCATCCAAAACCGATGGTACGCCATCAATATAACATTCAGAGATCCAGTCTACTAATTTCAGAGGCTTACCATCCAGCCTAGAGATGTCTCCATCTTGTTTAAAACACATGGATTCTGTTTATCTGTGTTCACATAGAGGCCAATGTATCTTACTTCCTTCTCTAGGCTATGCAGCAGTTATGGAATTGATTTGTTAATAGGGAACAAAAAACTTACCTCTCAGCAATACATATTTGATAATAATGTTAACAATAAAAAACAGAAATACAACATCTGGCAACAAGGATACAACAATTATTGATAATCAATAAAGATGAGAGGTGGATTGTTATTGACTCAGGTAAGCTGTAACAGTTCCTCCGCCTCCATGTGTCACCAAATCTGAAAAAAAAGAAAATGACCCACGTGTGTGTTGGTTTCCAGAAATATTTCTCCATATTTACCGCCAAAAACCAAGGGAGTATAAATATGTTGGCATAATGAATGGGTAACCTATTTAATATTTATAATGTAGTGTAGAAGACTGTATGTATTTGAAAGTTAACTGTTAATTCTAGGTTGTTTTATGGGGTAGGCTGGAATGGGATTAATGGCATTTCAGTTTATTTCAATGGGAAAAAATTGATTTGATACATGAGGAAATTGAGTTACGAGCAGATGAATTCAACTAAAAAATCACCATTGTATATATATATATATGATATATATATATATATATATATAGCTCACAAAAATGTCTAGCCACACTGAAGAGACTTGATAAGTCAAAACACGTGTCTGTGGATGACTATATATGCTCACCTTCCCCCTGGGGTTGAGCACTTTGGGGGATTTCGCTGATGACTGCCAACTAAAGTGTAAAGGGATGGAGCATTCTATGGCGGCCTTTACATATATCTTTTGGAAAGAGGAAGGATAATATTGATAAAATTACTAATAATAATGATTGACAGAGCTTCATTTTAAAAAAAAGCAACTCCAATTTGGAAGATAAAGGAAATGACTCGTGAAAATTATTACTGATATTCATTTAACAGAGCTTCATTTTTAAAAAGACTACTAGATTCAAGAAATGGAAGGATAGAAAAAATTATATTGAATAATGAAAGAAAAGAGGGAAAATATTTATGAACAAAAAAAATTTTAAGATGTGAATCAATGATAAAGTATATCGAATGATTTTTTTATAGTATTATCCTCATTTCCTAATTTCTAGTTCATTGTTTTTTAGATGTCAATCATTATTATCAATAATTTTATCAATATTAGCCTTCATATTTAATCTGTCAATTCTGTCAATCATATTAATAATAATTTTATCAATATATGCTTCAGTTTACTAATTGTATTTGCTTTTTAAAGATGAAACTCTGTCAATAATTATTATAACTGTTTTACCAATATAATTCTTCATCTCCTAAAGCTCTGTCAATCATCATTATGGTTAATTTTCATAAGTATTATCCTTCATCTTCCTAATTATATTCTTTTCTTTCTTTCTTTTTTTTTTTTTTAACCTTTCTTTCTTTGTCTTTTATCTTTTCATTTTTCTTCCTTCTTTTTTCAATTTTTTTTCTTTTTTTTTCAACCTTTTTTCTGGTAATTTATGAAGAAGTGGTGTCCGGTCTCCTGCCTCAGAAATTGCTACCCCGGTGACTATTAAAATAACGTCCCCAGCTATGTTGGTGTTACTTGAAAGAAACAACCAATCTGGACGTAGGTATAGTCGTATTAATGTATGTTTAGAGGGGGGGGGGGTTCTCTGTTTTTGGGCGTAATTTTTAGTTATTAGTTATTTATCATAATGATTATGTGTTTTGTGCGTGACTTGTTTGGTTGTTCATTTATAAAATTTGTCGTAATTCTTGTTTATATATCATAATATTGTGCGGTAGTGATCGTTAGTGGAGTATGATGTTTTGATGAGATGACGATATGAGGAGTATGGTATTGTGGTATGGATATTGGACTGAGATTAGAGTAGTTAGGATAGATCAGTAAATAATATGAATAAGTAGATATGAACAAATGGAGGGATAAGATAGATAGATAGCTTTCTACAAGTAATGTATTTGTGGTATCGCGTTCTTTTTTGTCGGTAATTCTTGTTTATTAAACTTAAAAACAAGACATTAAACAAACATGAATGAAAAGAAAATCTGAGGACGATATAGCTGGGACGTTATTTTATATAGTCACGCGGGTAGTGCAATTTCTGAGGCGAGGGATGGAGACCGGGACGGCACTTCCTCAGTAAGTTAAACGTCTTTGCTTTGTGCTCGTTTCGTTTTTGTTCATCAGTTCTTTCTTTTCTTTCTTTTTTCTTTTATCTTTTCTTCATCTTAAAAAGCAATATTAATAATTTTGATCATATTAAACTCCTTCATTAATTCTAGTTGTTTTTTTTTTTTAGATGAAGCTCTGTCAATCAATATTAATAATAATTTTAACTAGTTTTATCTTTCAGCTTATTAATTCTACTTGCTTTTTTTAAAGATGAATCTTAGTCATTCAATTATAATAATAATATTTTTATCAATTCTCTGTCTTTTCTTTCCACTTTTTCTCTCATTTCATTCTAGCCCATCATTAGTGCTTCAGTTTCCTTCATCCTTTCATTTCATTTTTCTAATTTTCGTCATTCATTTCAACTCATTCCTTAATTCTTGTTTTTTCCTTTTCATCATTTCAATTTGTCAATCTTCATTTCCTTTTTCTGCCCTCATTTTTTCATTTTCTTTTTTTCATTCAACTCATTCTCACTTCCTTCATTCTTTCCTTTCATTTTTTCATTTAATTTTTCTCTTCTTTTTTACTTTTCTCATTCTCTTTCATTTTTTTCATTCCTCTTTTCTTTTTTCACTTTTCCTCATTTTCATTCACCTTCCATCCTTCATTTCCTTCATCTTTTCATTTTCTATTTTCTCATTCAACTCCATTCCTTCATTTTTTCATTCCTTTTTCTTTCACTTTTTCTGCTTTTCAATTCGCATTCCAACCTCCATTCCTTCATTCCTTTTTCCTTTCACTTTTTTCTGCTGTTTCTCATTCAACCTCCATTGCTTCATTCCTTCCTTTTTCTTTCACTATTTCTGCACTTTTTTTTTCCTTTTTTCGCTTTCAACCTCCATCTTCAATCCCTCCATTCCTTTTTTTTCTTCACTTTTTCTGCTTTTCATTCAACCTCCATTCCGTTCATTCCTTTTTCTTTTTCACAATTTTCTGCTTTCTCATTCACCTCCATTCTTCATTCCTTTTTCTTTCACTTTTTCTACTTTTCATTCAATTCCCTCCCTTCATTCTTCATTCCTTTTTCTTTCACTTTTTCTGCTTTCTCATTCAACTTCCATTTCTTCATTCCCTTCTCAATTATCCTTCTCTCTTCCTCATTGATTTTCTTTCTCTTACACATTCGTAAAGTCTTTACCTTTTTCTCACCCCCCACTCCGCTCTGGTTTCCCTTATTTCTTACTTCTTACCTTCCTTCTTATCGATGCAAACTTGCAATGCTTTGAAGGTTTTCTAACACCACTTGAGAATTGCTGTAACGATTATGCAAGAAACCAACCTGCCTATCAAATAGAGGAAATACTTCACATGCACGAGTACTCAAGCCAACACAGCCGAGCACATTCAGCAAAATATATTTAAAAATCAAACCTGATGCTTCTGTAATCAGTAATTATACATTTTGGCAAATGTGCAAGTCTATACATGTTCTTATGCAACCATAAGAGTGATGAAAACTAAAGATCCCTTACTTTTAAATATATAGTCACCACTGATATATATGTATATATATATATATATATATATATATATATATATATATATATATGAATAAGATATAATGAAAAAACAAACGATGTTTACAACTGAAATAGGCTCATCAGAAGAGAAAGTGTGCAAACCGTTTCGGGGCCAATTCTCTTGACGGTTTTAAAAAGCAACACTCGCCCCATCCTCAACTAATATGAGGACCCTATTGCATTATAATGTATCAACCGCACGTGGGTCGGTCATCAACAAAAACAAGACGGGAAAAAGACCGTTAGTAAAAACAGAACGCTGCTAGTCAAACGTTGGAATTGATTTAAAAAAAATAAATAAATAAATAAAAAAAATAAAATTGTGCTGTCTGCATTAAAAATAATATGAATTTTATTTAAAGATAAAATGAATTTTATTTAAAAATAAAATGAATTTTATTTAAAAATAAAATGAATCTCATTTTCAATTTTGAAAATAATCAGAAGCATTATAGTAATGAAATAAGACTCAAAAAAGTCTGATGTAAAGTTATAGAAAAGTGTAAAATATGTAAACATCGTTTGTTTTTCATTATATCTTATTCATACTGTCGGATTAATTTCCATTTTATTCATATACATATATATATATATATATATATATATATATATATATATATATATATATATA
>CM042163.1:35079706-35177206 GCA_023376005.1 Doryteuthis pealeii
CTTGAAATTAAAATGGAATTATGCCAATGTGTTATTATGTAAATAACGTTCATTTGACTTTTGTATATCTATTTATAATCATACGTAAGTGTGTGGGCAGGACATGAGAAGTGGGTTCAGCTGCTAGATTAATTCAGAGCCCAGAGTATATAGGTTTGGTTTGGTTTGGTTTGTTTTGTTTTACGGCATATCGACTTCAGTGGGTCATTTAATGCCAACAAAGTTGTGAAATAAATTCATTCTTAATGCATAATACAATTTTGTTTATCAACTCATGTTTTTCTATTTAACCCATAGATAGGACCCTAACAGGTACTACCACTCCTATACCATTTGTATATCTATTTATAATCATACATAAGTGTGTGGGCAGGACTTATGAGAAGTGAGTTCAGCTGCTACATTAATTCAGAGCCCGGAGTATATAGGTTTGGTTTGGTTTGGTTTACAGCATATCAACCTCAGTGGGTCATTTATTGCCGACAAAGTTGTGAAATAAATTCATTCTTAATGCATAATACAATTTTGTTTATCAACTCATGTTTTTTTATTTAACCCATAGTAGTGGTAGTACCCTAACAGGTACTACCACTCTGGGTCAGAGTGGACCAGGGAACAATGGTGAAGGGGCGCTCCACATTCCCCAAACCTCCAAAACTGGAACCTCGCCATCAGATAGAGTTTAACGTCATTCCCAGGACATGTAGACCCTCAGTCACCGCCTTCTAGCACCCATATGATAAAAAGGGGTTTGGACTTGCCATAAGGGCAATAGGCTGGAGTATATAGAACTGTATCTCTAAAATTCACAAAAAAAAAATCAAACAAACAAAATTTTCTTCCATTAGCTGGTTCAGCTCAGTCGGTAGAGCATCTGGCTCGGAAACAACAAGGTTCCAGGTTCGATACTGGCCCGCGCCAACTCAGCATATGAGTAGCACAGGGATCTCTGTGGTGAAGTGAGGAGCTGATAGTAGTTGTGGTGCACCACCTCAGATGCTAAAATAATCTCTCTGGTTTAGCACTAGTGAAAAGGGGATAGACTCCCTCGCTGATTGGCTGATACCGACAATAGGTCACTCCATCAACTTTACTTACTCTTATAATGTGATACTGATGGTTTGTTTGTTTTGTTTTATACCTATTTTCAGATTATTTTATGCCAAATCAAGTTTTGATTTTGATAAACAAAGGACTTAGGTTGCTTACAGTACTTCCTGTTTGCTTATGTGGTCCCCCAGTTAAATATTGAATAGGCTCATCACTGTCAGTCTTGATGGTTGGTTGATTTTTACAGCATATCAACCTTTGTTGGGTTATTTTATGCTGAAGACGTTTTGTTTTATTCCTTCTTCATGGGTATTCAATTTTTTTGTAAAACTCAGTTTTTTAAACACATATTTAACTCATAGATGGGAACCTAACAGGTACTACTACTCCAGGTGCAAGTGGACCTGAGAGTAACAGTGATGAAGGGGTACTCCACATTTCCCAGAGCTCCAGAATTGGAACTTCACCATTAGAAGCAGTTTAACATCACACCCAAGACACTAAGACCCTCAGCCATCACCTTTTCACACATATATGATAAAATGGGTTTGGGAGTTGCAGTAAGGACAATAGGGATGGGACAATCATAGAGGAGCTAAGGTTTGATGCAACCAGCCGATTGATTGGAGGAGCCTCTCCATTCACCTATCTAGCCTAAGTAAGGGCCTAAGTGGAGTGTGGCTCATGGACTGCTTATCAACCAGAATTCCACCGCCTTTTAGCAAATATATGATTAAAAGGGTTGGGGATTTGCCGTCAGGGCAATAAAGTCAGGACAATCATATAAATACTAGGGCTTGATGTAACCAGCTGATTGATTGGAAGAGTCTGTCCAGCCACCTGTCTGACCTAAGTAAGAGCAAAAGTAAAGTGTGGCATGTCATGGACTGCTCATCCACCAGGATTCCATCCTACAAGTGGCCCCATTTGAGGGGGTGGGATTTGAAAAATCATTTTATTGCCTCTTATAAACAACAGATTTGCATTTAGATTCTCACACGGCTAATTTGTCTCATGATATATATGTATATGTTTACGTTGTGTGTTTCATGTATTGTTTCCTGTGAGCGTCCAAGGGTGGTCATGTCCATGGGATTAGCTTCACGCTATTAGGCATGGCCTCCCTTCAATAGTAGTTTAAACCTATAAAGTTTTTCTTTTACTTATATTTTTTTAAATAATTTGTACTACTATTGATTAATAAATTTCTTATTTCTTATTTCTTATATTTTATTTACCTCTCTGCAGAGGTGCAGTCGGTGTAGTCTATCACCCTAGCCAACATGGCTACTGTCATTCTGGTATACAATAAATATAGCATTTAAGAAAATTCACCAGTTCACATATTCAGATAGCTGAGATTATATGTTATGTTCAATCAGATATTATTAATCCTGCATCAAATAGCAGTCGACATTCTCTATATCATTGCCAGGACAAAGTGGAGACAATGAGTCCCTCTGGAAGATGCCTTTGGGTCATATGAAACTTTCCTGTTGTAAATTTTTTGTTCGTCTTTTTAAGGTTTTTTTTTTTTAATAATAATTAAGTAAAAAGCATAAATGATAATATCCAAAAGTAATTAAGCAAAAAAAAAGGGAGGTATCTCTTATACATGGAATACAGAAAAATCAAGCATTGTAATAATGGTGTATCCAATACAGGATATTACTGAAGATATTGCTTTGGATTGCATAATGGTGTATCCAATACAGGATATTGCCAAAGATATTGTCCCAATGTAATTAAGTAAAAAAAAAATATGGAGATCCCTGAGCTCTAAGTCTGGTACAATGTTGTCAGATATAAAAGTACAAACATGTAAATGACCAGCCATGATGATGGATAATTATGAAAATGAAACAACAGAGTCAATACATCTTAATAAAACAACAGTATTATTAATCAATTATATTTTCCTCATTTATATATGTCCTTTCAAAGTTAATATTTATGTTTGTTTTTCTTAATTAGGGCTGGTTTAGCTTAGTAGAACACCCGTCTAATATGGGGAGCTGATGGTAAGTGTGGCACTCCACTTCAGATGCAAAAACATTCAGATATAAAAGTACAAGCATGTAAATGACAAGCCATGATGACAGATAACTATGAAAACTAGCAAGAATATGTGCCCTACGAGTGTAAATATTTATACTTTAATGTAATGAAATATATTAAATTAGAAAGACTAACGAAATTAACTAAGAACACATATAAAAAGATTAGACTTATTTTAATTATAAATTAATTAGTTTCTATATAAAATCATTCCTATGATTGATTATAATATATTGGAGAATAAAACAATAGTATTAGAGATCAAAAACACCAAGTAATTATTTATTAAACCCGGTTTTGTTAAAACCAGTATGCAAATAAACCTACCATATATTATGTAAACGTTTATTTTTTAGTGATATATAAAACACATTGCAGGATTTTAAATGCACTAATAACAAAAGCTGTTTTGAGGGAAATCTCAGATTTTCATAATTGTTGATCAATAAGATTTATTCTATGTATAAATGATTTTCACTATGAATTAGATACTCATTAATAAACTTATGCAATTCCTGGGGGTATTTGACAAAAGAAATGATGGGGTTTTTGTTAGAGACAGACAGACACCAAATGCCTATTATTATGAAACTACAGTCAATACATTTTCATAAAACAACAGTATTATTAATTCATAATGGCGTATCCAATACAATTGCTAAAGATATTGTCCAAAAGTAATTAAGTAAAAAAAAAAATATGGAGATCCCTGAGTTCTAAGTCTGGTACAATGTTGTCAGATATAAAAGTACAAACCTGTAAATGACGGATAATTATGAAAATGAAACTACAGAGTCAATACATCTTAATAAAACAACAGTATTATTAATCAATTATATTTTCCTTATTTATATATGTCCTTTCAAAGTTAATATTTATGTTTGTTTTTCTTAATTAGGGCTGGTTTAGCTTAGTCAGTAGAACGCCCGTCTAATATGGGGAGCTGACGGTAGGTGTGGCACTCCACTTCAGATACAAAAACATTCAGATATAAAAAAGTACAAGCATGTAAATGACAAGCCATGATGACGGATAATTATGAAAATAAAACTACAAAGTTAATACATCTTAATAAAGTTGTCAGAGCGGCTTAATGTCGGTATCAGCCAATTAGCGCTAGGGCTAGACCAAGTATATTATTTTAGCATCTGAGGTGGAGCGACACACCTACCATCAGCTCCTTACTTTACTGCACAGATCCCTGTACTACTCATAACGCTGAGTTGGCGAGGGCCGGTATTGAACTAGGAACCTTGTGGTTTCTTGCCGAATGCTCAATCAACTGAGCTAACCCAGCCCTTTAGTATTATTAATCCATTATATTTTCCTCATTTATATACATCCTTTCAAAGTTAATATTTATGTTTTTTACTTCATTATGACTGGTTTAGCTCAGTTGGTAGAGCATCCAGCTAAAAAACTTAAGCTTCTGGGTCAATACCGACCCTTGCCAACTCAGCACATGAGTAGGGCAGCTTGGATCTCTACAAAAACCTTCTCCCTGATCTAGCATTAGTGAAAAGTGGATAGACTCTCTCACACTTTGGCTGATACGGTAATCCTTAACTTTTTCCTCGTATATTCCTACTATAAAATAAACTGAACCCTCGTTTTATGTCCGTGTTTTTGCAATAAATGTTTTATTTTTCTTGCACCCATTATTTTACAATACTGAATATATTTTCTTACGAAGAAAAAGTTAAGGATTACAGAAAATAATTTGTATTGTGCAAGAAAAATAAAACATTTATTGCAAAAACACGGACATAAAATGAGGGTTCAGTTTATTTTATGGTAGGAATTTACAAGGAAAAAGTTAAGGATTACCGCTGATACTAACAATAGGCTACTCAGCCAACTTTACTTTTTTTAATTACAATCAAAAATATTTGAAAAAAATAAATAAACAATTTACTACACGAAAGTTCAATATACCATGCCTTTTTGTATTTTAAAGTTGGTTGGGTGGGTGGTTGGTTGGTTGGTTGGTTGGTTGGTTTTATAACATGTCAACCCTTGTTGGGTTATTTTATGCCGATGACATTTTGTTTTATTCATTCTTGTTGGTTATTCAATAAGGGCCGGGTTAGCTCAGTCGGTAGAGCGTTTGGCTAGAAACCACAAGGTTCCTAGTTCCATACCGGTCCTTGCCAACTCAGCGTATGAGTAGCACAGGGATCTGTGCGGTAAAGTAAGGAGCTGATGGTAGGTGTGGCGTAGCACCTCAGATGCCAAAAACAATCTCCTTGGTCTAGCGCTATTGAAAAGGGGATAGACTCCCTCGCTGACTGGCTGATACTGACTTTAGGTCGCCCCGTCGACTTACTTACTTACTCTGGGTCAGAATGGAACTAGGTGTAATTGCGATGAAGGGGTACTCCACACTCCCCAAAGCTCCCAAACTGGAACTTCACCATTAAATGCAAACTTCTATTAGGCATTGTTAGTTCCTCTCTTCAGTTTTTCATATAATCATACTTTTTTTGTTCATCTATAATAATTCTTTGAGGAGTTTTTAGATAAGTGCTCATAGCATTTTACCAACATATATAATCGTGCTGTTAGCAAGGCTTAGAATATGCTGGCTGTATTCACTGCAAAGGAGTAAGGTCCCCACCACCCCCAAAAAAGAGGTATACTGGGTTTGACACTAAACTGAATCTGATTGTGAAACTCCGGTTCCAAATATATTGGTAGTCTAGAGTACCCCTTTATTGCCATTACTACCAAGTCCACTCTGATCCAGAGTGAGAGTACCTGTTAGGATTCTATTTATGGGTCAAATAGAGCTTTAATCTCCAGGGCATGATGCTAAACTGCATCTAGTGGTGAGTTCCATTTTTCGAGTGTGGAGTACCCCTTTGTTCTATTGCTCCCAGATCAACTCTGACCCGGAGTGGTAGTACCTGTCAGGGTCCCATCTATGAGTTAAATAGATTTTAAAAAATGAGTTTAAAAAATGTGTTTAAAAATTGAATGCCCAACAAAATCAAATAAAACAAAAACATTTTCAGCATTAAATAACGCAAGGGTTGACATGCTGTAAAATTTAACCAACCATTCAACCAAAATGTAGGTCCACCATTGACTTCATACCATTTAAAAATAGGAGAGTTAGAATTGCTTCAACCAATATTTTAGTATAAGCAGTATCTTTTTCCTTCGAAGATAACAGTCTGGTATGGCCACAAGGTTTTGTGCACACGCACTTGTAAATAGGCCCTTCGGAGATTGAGCAACTTCTTAGCAAAGCCCTCACCGATGCTTTAAAAACTGTGGGATAGTTATTTTTTTAGAATTTTATTTTATTTCATTTCATTTTATTTTATTTTAATCCCCACATATTAAATAAACTGCTAGAATTGAACTAAGATTTGATTCAATCATTTGTTGTTGTTTTTCTTATAATAAATGCCGGTGAATATTGAAGTTCTAAACGGGCAATGCCAGACCAGAGTAAGAAGCCCGGATGTACATATTAACTCTTGATCAATGTGCTTCTTCTCAAACCATCCAATTACAGGCCCGCAAACTTTAGCAGCGAAAGTGAAGATAAGAATTCTTCCAAGTGGCTGATGATGCTTGCAGGCCTGTGATTGGATGGTTTGAAGAGACACATTGATCAAGAGTTAATAAGTACATCCGGGCTTCTTACTCTGGTCTGGCATTGCCCGTTTAGAACTTCAATTCTTGCTTTAATTGTCTTCATGATGCTAAACTGTATCTAGTGATGAGGTTCCAATTTTCGTGTGTGGTGTATCCTTTCATTGTCATTACTTCCTAGTCCACTCTGATCCAAAATTGGCATAAAATAACACCAGAATTAATCTAACCAACCAATCAAAATGTAGGTCCACCATTTGCTTCATACCATTTAAAAATAGGAGAGTTAAAATTGCTTCAACCAATGGAACAATGGAAACCTTTGCTTGAATTGTCTTCAGTTTTGATACATTTAAATAGACCTCATAAAAGTGGCAGAGGTAGGGTTGTTTAAGAAAAGAAGATATGACATCCCATAATATTACAATGCTTCCTCCATTTTATAATCCCTGACAAAGCTGACAGCATTTAAAAAGATCAATACATCATCCACAATGGAACTTGGATTAATTGAATAATCAGTTCAATCACCTTCTTTTCTTTCTTTCAGCCCCAACCCCCAGCTTCTATGCTATGCCTTTGTATATATATATATATATATATATATATATATATATATATATATACTAGCAAATATATGCACCCTCCGGGTGCAAGTATTTAAGTTTTGATATAATAAAATATCATATTAAATTAGAAAGGCTAATGAAACTGACTAAGAATGCAGATAAAAAGATTTGGAACAGAGGGGGTATAATCGAAAAATAGAACAACTTTGAAACTAACTATTCCATCATTTTCCATTACTCCCCTCTTTCATTGGTAAATTTTCCTAATTTAACTATTTAGTTAAAATAGGAAGTAAAGGATAATATTACAGTTATTTCTTCTTGTAAATAAATTTCTTTTAAGATTTATCTACGAGATTTTTGTTTATATTTCTTAAGATAAAACCAAACAATTAGAAATCAATAATACCAAGCACATATTTATTAAAATAAAATTTTAAATATCAATATGCAAATTAGCCTTCTCGTTCAAACTGTAAACCGCTATTTTTTGTATATATAAATACAATTGCATGTTATTAGTACGTAGATATGGTCAACAGTATTAATAATGTTAAACAATTTTTATTAATAACTGAAGGTTTAAAAGAATGAAATCATGGAGAATTTGACGTAAATAATTAAGGGAATTGTGACTTGAGTAGTAATATAGTTTCGGTTACAGACAGAAAAACACACAATCTCCATTATAATAAGATATATATATATATATATATATATATATATATATATATATGAGGTAAGTAGAAGGATGGTGAACAAGAAATGAAAACTCAAAACAAATCTAAGAGTTGAAACGTTTCGTCCGAATTCATATGGACATCATCGGTTATCGGAAATTGGGTTATCTGCCCACACCGGAAGCCCGGACAATAGGGGACGGAGGTAAGAACCCTGACTCAGAGAAAACAGACCCAGCAGGCAAAAGGGGCAGTACTAGCTGATACAAGCAGACAGAACAGAGCTATGGCGACTTTACCAGACAACTTAGAGACATTACTAAGACCAATGCAAATAAGATAAGTGTATTTGAAACTCTTTGTATTACCAAAATATATTCCCGCCAAGAGAAATCCTCTGGTAACTCTGAAAGACAATTACACTACTCTTAAAGACATTTACACAAGAAATGTATACACTCTAACACATTATTATTACTAACACAGAATAAACTGTTAACCCAAATATAAACGCTATATTTGCCTTGTACCTTTCCTTCACAATACAGTCATATTTGTAACGTAACTCCTTGTTTACTTTATTACTGTTACGGTCAACTGATTTTATTTTTTATCAATAAAAATGATTTTTATTTTTATCAATAAAAATCAGTTGACTGATGATGTCCGTATGAATTCAGACGAAATGTTTCAACTCTTAGATTTGTTTTGAGTTTTCATTTCTTGTTCACCATCCTTCTACCTACCTCATACTGTCGGATTCTACTACATCCATCCTATCTCCATATATATATATATATATATATATATATATATGTGTGTGTGTGTGTGTATATGCGTTGTATGTGTGTGTGTGTATTGAAAAATGATTTGAAGAAAAATATATATTCTATACAGAATATTCTATAAAAATATTCTAAATATAAAACAAATAAAAACAAAATATTATAAAAAAAAATATTTTTCATCTTCCTTTTTTGTATAGCATAAACTGTTCGGTGAAAAAATAATATTTCAATATCTTTTAAGATATTAATTTCTCGGTTTGGCAAGTAGAGTTAGAGTTAGGCAATTTTGGTTTTGGTATTGGTTTTGGTTATTTTTTTCCATGATACCTTGGTTTCCGGTTCATTTCAGTTTTTAATTCAATATTTTTTCATTTCTAAGGAAGCCATTTATTCTCTTGTGTAATAATGATTAGATATTTAGGAGAACAAATTATTTATTCACTTTGACCACAACATTTTTTTTTAAACATTTAACTTAGATTATTGAAACAAATAGATTTCAGACTCCATGTTGTATTACTTTTTTCCCCCATTTGAAAACATTTTAAACTAAAATATAAAATAAATTTCCCAAGTGTCTTATCTGTTGTATTTCCTTTTTTCTTTTAATTTCTTTTATAAACAAATAGATTTCCCATTTATTTCCTAAAAAAATAGTCAATTAAATGTTTTTTATCATAACAATTATCATAATGAAAATCAATACAAATGTTGATAAAATTTAATTTTATCAAAATCAATTTAATCAATTTAATTTTATCAAAATCAAATTTTATCAAAAATATTAAAAAATAATGTTTTTATTAAAAAATTTTTATCAAAATCAAATTTGATCAAAATCAAATCAAATGTTGATAAAATTTAATTTTATCAAAATCCGAACGTTTTTTTCAACTGTGTTTCCTTGGATATTGTCACTCTACTTTGGTCCTTACTTGGGCTAGACAAGCCGTCAAAGAGGCCACCTCCAATCAATTGGCTGGTCATGTCAAGTCCTAGTACCTATATGATTGTCCCGATTGTATACCTTGATTGCTCTTATGGTAAACCCCCAAATCTTTTCATGATCTTTTTATGTTCTACAAGGCAGTGGGTGAGGGTCATAGTGTCCTGGGTATGATACTAAACTGCATCTAATAGTATGGTTCCAATTCTAGAGCTCTGGGGAGTGTGGAGTACCCCTTTGTTCCATTGCTCCCAGATCAACTCTGACCTGAAGTGGTAGTACCTGTCAGGGTCCCATCTATGAGTTAAATTGATAAAAAAAATGAGTTTTAAAAAAAGTTTTTTTTATCATACCTTTGTTCAATACAAATGTTGATAAAATTTGATTTTATCAAAATCCAAATGTCTTTTTCAACTTTGTTTCCTTGGATATTGTCACTTAGTAGTAATAGCATTTTTTCATTTTTCAGTTAAACTGCCCATTTCTATTGGTAAGTAAGAGTATTTCCGGATTCGAAGGAGCCCTTATTTCTCCGTAGTTGAAGGCAAATTGTCGGACAAAGAAGGAACAACACAAAAGTAAATGCAGACACTGTATTGACATAAAATTACATAAAATGTTGCAAATTTAATGGTATTTGCTACAAGACTCATCTGTGGGGGATTTCTTGTAGTACTGGAGATAACACAGTTTTCTTCTCATCGGTGGGAAATGTAGTTAAACGCTTCGTCTCGGTAGTTGTTTTCCTTTGGTCAGTGTGCATTCGTACCGGCCTTTCTGTAGTATGCTGGTGCGATGCCTTAGACGGAATCTGGTTGTAAGGTTCTTGTGATAAATGGACCCTGTTTTGGGGCTAAGTGAGTGAGAGCGTTTGTTTTTACGTCTCTCGTTGTTAATGGTTCCCTGATAAGTATGTCCGTCCCAGACGAGGGCCCACAGACTAATGCCGGAGTTTGATTCTCGCGCCAATATCCCATTGGTGATTTGTCACCTGAAGATGATTTACATGGAATTTCTGGCATAAGTGATAAAATGTTTGACACACCATTTCATCCAACAAATATTCACACTTTGAGCATTTATATCCTCATGTTTAATAGCTTTACTATTGTGGGATTATCTGCCTTTGGTTGGCTGGAAGAGTTGTCTTCCCTTGTGTTTCTGTTTTTTTCCTCACCAGGCGTCTTGCCTATTTAAGCAAGCAAGTGCCAGATTTGAACTCTCTTTCTTCTCCGGGACTTGACAACTAATGGGTTAAGACAGTTTGTCTACACCCTACTTATGTGGGGGTTTTCACCCCCACACAGGCAATGTAGTAAGTGACTTTAGCTTATGGACTCTCCATAACTTTTGTATCTTATCCCTTTTCTATGTACATATATATCTACTACGGATCTTGTCTCATGTATTTCATGTCTTAAATGTTTCTCCACATGCTGTCCTTGTATTAAAGTCCATTGTTATATTTAACACTCTTGGTTGGAGTTGTTTGTTCAACAATAATTAACATTATTATAACTTTGAACCCAACACTATTATAGCCCTGAGGCTGGGCAATATGCCAACTGCACCTCTGAGGAGAGGTAAGACCCCCCACTCGCCATGTTAGGGTCTCATCTATGGGTTAATTAAATCTGATTGCGCCTGCACAAATATAACCATACTCAACAAAAGAAAACGTTTTTGGCATAAAATAACCCAAGCGTTGATATGCCGTAAAATCAAACCAAACAACAAACCTTATTATTTTTTTTATCTTGGGTATATCTACTTATCTGTATCTTCTGCAATTTCAGCTAAGCTTTCTCGCAGTCTTGTAACATCTGGGTGTTTTGTCTCGGTTCCTAGATATCTCTCCATGTCCATTCTTTTTAGTTCTTATTAATTTTCTATTTTTATTGCATTTATTTCTCATAAACTCTTATGCATGTGGAGAACTCATTTTTGGTGTCTAACTTAGTGGAGTTATAACATGAGTGGGTGTTGTATTAACGTTGGAAGGCTTAAAGTAACCTCCCAGCATGGGTACAAGTGTATACATAAAACATTCCGACAAAGGGTATAAGATGTTAACATATCTATTCCGTAAATGAAATAATATTTCTAACCATCCAGCCAATCATTCCATTTGCCCTCTGTTGGAATATTTTATTATATAAGGTGTGCTGAAGATCACAAATTGTACTTATAGACTCTTCTAGACAGCATGGACTGAATTGGACAATCAAAATGCTCAAATATGTGGTTGGTAAACTATTTAAAGATGTTGGTGGATTAGTGCTCAGTTGCTTGTGGGATGCCCGGACCAACAGACAAAGATTCTGCTTAACATGGACGAGCACAAGAATTTAAGCGAAAGATATACACAACAGATACATAAATGTGTTATGAGGAAATAGGCGTATGACTCACGTTGTAGAAAATGTCACTTACTTGTAGGTGGTTTGGTAGGGGGCAAAACCCCCTAACCTAAGGCTTAAAGGCATCAGGCGCCTAGACCTTAACTTGTTGATGGCCTGAGTGAAAAGAGGCAGGAAATCATAATTCCCATTTGTGGCCAAAAACCAACTCCACTTATCAACTGAACCAACAACGGCAAGGGAAGATAACTCATTTTGGACATGTCCACCCAGACTTCGTTTTACTGACCCAACAGAATGTTTAAACTCAATACAACAACTTTCCTGATAATTTCAGTCACATGACTTTATGCTATCATTGTTATGCTTTTATGTACAAATAAACAAGGAACACTAAAAAAAAAACAACAAAAAAACAAATGGACCTGGTCTTTGGAAAAAAAAAAGCTTCTATTTAACTCAGTTCTGTAAAATAATAATGATTGTGTTGACATGTCATTAAAATCAATCGTTGTGTCTCTAAGTGTGACCAAGACCAATTCAAGAAGATCAGAAGAGAGGAATCAACTCAGAAGAATAGAAGATCCGGCCAGATAAGAAGATAAGTATAGGAATATGAAGATAAGTATGAAGGATATGTAACACGACAACATCAACAATATGGAAAGATTAATTATTATTTTCATTTTCTTGTTTAGTGTTTACATTTTTACATTAAATAAGATACAGCAAAATATGTGCGGATTAGAGTCTTACCTTTTAGGAGAAACCAGGTATATCTTTCTATATTAATATTACCTGTACCATTCCACTTCACGTAAGAAAATGGTGGGTAATTTATGTCGTCTACCCACAGTAACTTATGAAGAATGAGGAAATGGAAGTATTATCTTGGTTTCTTTGGTAAATTTAATTTTACCTTCCCAAACATTATAGAACCATAGTAACGACCAGTTTGATATACATTTGTTTTTTCAGTCACTTCAGTCCAGCCATATTCTGCAAATTTAAAAAAAAAAATTAATGGACTTGGGTTTTGGAAATAAAAAAACTTCTATTTAACTCAAAGTAGAGAAATGCTTCTGTAAAATAATAATGATTGTGAAAGTCAGTGTGTGACATCAGTGGTAGGTTGACTTGGGAGAAATGTGGAAAAATTGAAAAGTGTAATAATGGAAAATAATCAGAATAAGTAGATGGCTGAGTGATGACGTGGAAGACACTGATCTTGGCTTCTGATTGGCCAAGCTGGGACAACAGTGCGAAGAGTGAAAGAGATAGTGATAAAGTGGAGTCTTGCCTAAGTGTTTGAAGGAGAGGAAGAATTAGCTGGTTGTTGAAAGGGGACAGACGCAAGATGTGGTCTGTCCTCCGGGACAATTTCTTGAGGGATAACTTAGGACTGGAAAATAAAGAGCTCTGAAAAAAAAACAACATTGTCTTGTGTTTGTTATTAAAAAAAAAGCAATGACACGAGACAAAACATCTCAAGAAACAGATGGTTCCAGACCTGAAAAATAGAGAGAATGACAGCCCAACAACAGATCCAGCTACCCAGATAGATAACTGCTAATCTCCGGTAAGTTTTGAGATAAGTATATGGCTATTACAACCTACTGCATTGTTACATATCTCAATTTCATGCCTATGCAACACTTTTACCCTAAAACAGTTACATAAAAGCTTGTGTGCAACCAAAATATTACGTGAAGTCCAGTCCATGTTATGATGGAAACTTTCTTCCGGTCCCTGGCTCCCACAATGCATCTGTCATGGGAGGTAACTGTCACCCTGCTGATCAAGGGGAGCAATTCTATATAATTTTTCATTAGGACTGGTCCTAACAGACTCTGTGAGGGAAAAATTATTTCAATCCTCTCTAAAACTGTCATGCGGAGAACCTGCTTTTAGTATTTTGGTTGTTTAATTTCCAGGCAAACTTCTAAACTTTTTTCTTTAGATAACAGAAGAAGATTTATGCCAACCATTGGAAAGTTATCTTTTTTCTACTGTTCCTAATGCCATCTGAAGTGACACTAGCTGTAAAAACTCTCAAAAATACCAACCCCAAGGGAAGGGCTGACGAGCTTCTACGTAGCAAATAGTAGTTCTTAAGTCTTGACTGAGGTGCAGGTGGTAGAAGCGGATCAAGAGCTAAAAGGGTGGGAGCCCTTAAAGACTTGCTTTTTTCCGCTACTTTTAGTTTGCGCCAAAAGAAATGCTACGTCAGATCATTCTTAGATTTTTCCAATTCCAATTTACATTTATTTTTTCAAGCAAGTTAACTATTTCTAAAACAAATTTTGATAATTCTACCTATTAGAATATCATGCTACAGGTCAATTAGGGGTCAACATCTGCCTCTCATAGCTATCTGAACTTAGTGTAATTTTCCATGATTCTTCTCCAGAATTAAATGTTAACTTTTTAAAATTCTACACTACATTACAAAATGAAGAGTCTACCCCATTAATTATGTAACACTGGATCAAAGTTATATTCATGAACATCAAGGACTTGTTGAGGACTTTTAAGAAAAATTGATTCCTTGTAATGTGTACAGATGCTAATTAGCTAATTATTGGGTGTCACTAACAAGTCTTTTGCAAAAATATCCTCAATAATTATAGGTTAGTTGGAATTTAGGCCATCAGATGTCTGTATCCAGTTAAATGTTCTACTTGCATGGATGCCAGGCCTGTACTTGGTATAATTATTTACTAAGTGTGGCTTAGATGTGGCACAAGACCAGAAGAAAGGGGCAACCAGTGAGAATCAAACTCACTAACAATGGTCTGCAAATCAAGCGTGCTAACCATTACTTTGATTATTAAAAAATAGTTTTTGAAAAAGTGACAAAATAAGGACTAAGATTTCTTCTTTCTATTTGGTTGGTGCTAAAATAATTCCTTTTTTAAAAAATTTTGGGTAATTTATGAGGAAGTGCGTCCCGGTCTCCTGCCTAAAAAATTGCTATCTGGTGACTATTAAAATAACGACCCAGCTCAGTCTACTCAAAACTATCCATCTTCATATCTATCTATCTATCTCAATTTGTTCATATTTATCTATATTACTTTAAATACTAAGATTTTCTTTTATTCATGTTTGTTTAATGTCTTGTTTTTAGTTTAAATAAACAAGAATTACAACAAAAAAAGAAGCGCCCCCCAAATACATTTACTTGTCGAAAATATCTATCTATCTCCATTTGTTCGTATCTATCTATATTATTTTGTTTGTTTATCTATCTATCTATCTCAGTCTATTCCAAACTATATATCCATCTTCATATCTAAACAAGAATTATGACAAATTACGATAAATAAACAAGAATTACGATGAGCTGGGGTCGTTATTTTGATTGTCACCGGGTAGCAATTTTTGAGGCAGGAGACCGGGATGCACTTCCTCATAAATTACCAAATTTTGCTTTAAACGTCAATACATATTTTATTTTAAACTTAAATAGATATTTCATTATTGACTTTTATTTTATTCTAAACTTACATACATATTTTATTCTAAACTTAAATGAATATTTTATTTTAAACTTCAATAACTAATTTAATATAAACTTAAATACATATCTTATTCTAACCTTAATACATATCTTAATTGAAACTTAAATACATATTCTATTTTAAACTTAAATACATATTTTAATTTAAACTTAAATAGATATTTTATTTTAAACTTAAATACATATTTTATTTTAAACTTAATTTTTAATTTAAACTTAAATACATATTTTAATTTAAACTTAAATAGATATTTTATTTTAGACTTAAATAGATATTTTATATGAAACTTAAATAGATATTTTATTTTAAACTTAAATACATATTTTATTTTAAACTTAAATACATATTTTAATTTAAATTTAAATACATATTTTATTTTAAACTTAAATACATATTTCATTATTGACTTAAATACATATTTTATTCTAAATTCTAATGAATATTTCAATTTAAAATTTAATATACATTTCACTTAAAACTTAAAATATATATACTTTATTTTAAACTTAATCTAATATACGATCATTAAATCTTATATGTCCCATATTTGTATCTATTAATTTCTTTGTGTGTATATACTACTGTATATACATATGTGTGTGCACTTGCATGTATTTGATTATAAAAGAATCTGTATAAACTTATACACTTATATGTGTATATATATGTAGCTAAAATTATGCTTAAATATGTTTGTGATTCTTATGTATTTTCCTTATGAGGCCAAAATTTTTCTTCAAAACTGTGACTCACAGAAAGCTTAAACCAAAATAATTACATTATCACATGACTTTGTTAGCAAACAATGACCCAGGGGCAGATGAGGTAACTGTCACCCCACCACCTGGTACAACTTCTATCTAACCCTTTCATCCTACGATTAGCCACCCCCTACCCCCATACACATGTGCAGCATGTTAATCTTTTGTGAATAACACCGAAAATCTGTATTTGTTGTTTTGACTGCAGTGGAATGTGAAGTCTCACCCTAACAGAAAAAAAGAATTATGGACAAGGAAAAACAATAATAATAATAATAATAATAATAATAATATAATAATAAAAAGAAGAAGAAGAAGAGGAGGAGGAGGAGGAGGAGAAGAAGGTGATAATGAATAGGATAGAGGAACCGAAAATCAAGGATAATGAAAAAGAATAAAAAGACTAAGAAGAAGAAGAAGAGAAGGAAGAGGAGTGGGAGCAGGGGAAGTGGGAGATGATGGTGAATAGGATGGAGAAATAGAAGATAAAGAAGATAATAATAATAATAATAATAATAATAATAATAATAATGATACTACTACTACTACTACTACTAATAATAATAATAACAATAATAATAATAAGAAGAAGAAGAAGAAGAAGAAGAAGAAAATTCAAAAGACAAATTTAAAAAAAACACTAAAAAATAAAACACTGCCCTCTCACTCCTAAAAAAAACTTTAAATTGTATGTTGACTCAAAAATGAAAATAGTAAACAAAGTCATTGTGGAAAGAAATTTTTAAAAAATGAACTTTTTTCTTCGAGAAAAATGAAGAAAGAATGATGCCAAGAAAAGATGAAGAAGAAATGGGGGGTGGGGGTGGAAAACAGACACAAAAAATGGAATCTTCCAAAAATGGAATCTTCAAAGGAGAATGGGCCCTTCCAATCCCCTTAAAAAAAAACTCCAAGAAAGTGAAAAAGAAAATAAATAAAGATTTATAGGGAAAAAAAAGGTAAACAAAGAATAAAAAAAAAAATAGTAAAAATTACCTTGGTTCTGTTTTTTTTATTTCATTCTAAATCTCTTATTATAATGGAGATTGTGGGTTTGTCTGTCTGTAACCGAAACTATATTACTATACAAGTCACAATTCCTTTAGTTATTTACATCATATTCTCCATGATTTTATTTTTATTTAAACCTCAATTATTAATAAAATTGTTTTACATTACTTACACTGTTGACCATATCTACATAATAATAACATGCAATTGTATTTATATATACAACAAAATAGAGGTTTACAGTGTGAATGGGAAGGCTAATTTGCATATTTATATTAAAAATTTGATTTTAATAAATATATACTTAGTATTATTGATTTCTAATTGTTTGGTTTTATCTTGTTGAATATGAGCAAAAATCTCTTCAATAAATCTTAAAAGAAATCCCTTAACAAGAAGAAATAACTGTAATATTATTCTTTACTTCCTATTTTAACTAAACAGTTTAATTAGGAAAATTTACCAATGAAAGATGGGAGTAACAGAAAATGATGGAAGAGTTAGTTTCAAAGTTGTTCTATTTTTCAATCATACCCCCTCTGTTCAAAATCTTTTTATCTACATTCTTATTCAGTTTCATTAGCCTTTCTAATATAATATGATATTTCATTATAAAATTTAACTATAAGGGTGCATATATTTGCTAGTATATATAAAAAAATGTAAAGTAAAAGGGTATATGTATATAGTAGGAAGCGCGTGGTGTAATGGTTAAAGTCATGGAAAATGGACTCGTCGCCCTGAGTTCAAATCCTGGATGTGGTAATTGCGTTTCACTTAGCGCTAATACCCTTGGGAAAGGTATGAATCTTACTCTCCCTCCAGCTATGGATAAATAGCAGGGCAGACTGGGCTCTTTAACCTTGGTTAGGCAACCGGTCTTGGAGAAGGAAAACTCTGATTTCAAACCTGTTAAACTCCGCTTAAGAAATTGACCTTGTGTCACATCCTGCTCGTGCGGAGGAGTTGGTAAATATATATATATATATATATATATAAAGAGAAAAATGGAAGTGAATCCGACGGTATAGTGAAAAATTTTGAAAAAACACAGGTTCAAATAAAATGAGTGATATTTATTCAGCCACGTTGGCTGAATAAATATCACTGCAGTATTTTAATCTGTTTAGTAGATCTTCTTCAGGGCTTTTGTTGATATAAGGAAAAGTAAAATTTATCACAGAATAATAAGGAGACTGTGATAGTTTTTGTTGATCAGTTTGTTTAAAAATATTTTGAATGGAAAATTAGCGTTCGCTGAATAAATATCACTCATTTTATTTGAACCTATGTTTTTTCAAAATTTTCACTATATTACACACACACACACACACACACACACACACATATATATATAAAGGGGATAGTTTAGAGCACCCACCTAGGAATTGTGAGGTTCCTGGTTTGATACTGGTCCCTGCCAATTCACTGCAAAAGTAGCACAGATTGGATAATTTGATCTATGCAGTAAAGTGGGGAGCTGATGGTAGATGTTGCGCTCCACTTGAGCAAAAAAAAACACCCATCTCCCTGGTCTAGTGCTAGCAAAAAGGGAATAGACTTGCTGTCTGGCTGATACCAACAATAGGCCACTCTGCCAACTTTACTACTTGTATATATATAAAAAATTAAAAAAAAAAAAAATGGACTCTCTCGTCGATTTTCAACGGATGAGTATTCATTCAATGAACAACCAACACAATGATTTGTTTATAGTGGTGAAGGCTTGTGTAGGACCATTCCTCACTTTTTGGTACAGTCGATAGGAAAGAATTGGTGCATCAAGGAATGCCACGAACCCAATCAACGACCGACCTCAGGAATTTTGAATTCAGAGTTATCCCTCTCCTAGACTGGTTACCTACCCAAGGTTAAAGAGCCCAGTCTGCCCTACTATTTTACCCATAGCTGGGGGGAGAATATATGGATTCATACCTTTCCCAAGGGTATTAGGGCTATGTGAAATGCCAACAGCTTCGTCTAGGAATTGAGCTCGAACCAACGAGTCCATTTTCCACGACTCTAACCACTAGCCCATGCGCCTCCATATACTTATATATATATATATATATATATATATATATATATATATATATATATATATATATATATATATATTATATATATATATATATATATATATATATATATATATATATATATAAAAAGTAAAAAAAAAAGAAACTTTAGGGCCCTTAATCTTTTTTTTTTTTTCACTACATTGAGCATATAATAAAGTATGATTCCCCTAATGACAATAGCTCTCTATTTGCTGTACCAAAAATTTTACATATATATATATATATATATATAAAGTAAAGAAAAGTCTGTGGAGTGGTCTATTGTCTGTATCATTCAGATGAACAACAAAGGAGTCTATCTCCTTTTTGCTAATTCTAGACCAGGGAAATCATTTTACTGAGGTTGGGTGCCACACCTTCTGTCAGACGCTCTCTATAGATCCGATTACCCAAGCCATGCAACTCATGCGCTGAGTTGGTGAGGCTCAATATCAAACCTAGAACCTTAAGATTTGAAAGTGGATGCTCTACCGACTGAGCTAAGCGTAACATTTTGGAAGTTTCAAAGAAAGAATAAGAAAAAGAAAAAAAATAGAAAATAGAAAAAGAAAAGAAAGAAAAATCTGTTGAAAAAGAAATGTAGAAAAAAATAAAAATAAAAAGATGAAACGAGAAAATTGTTTTATTTGACTCTATTTCTTTGTTATTTCATTTTCATTGGTTTCTTGAAAAAAAAAGAAAAAAAAAAGATAAAACTGTGAAGAAAGGAGAGATGAATAATTAAAAAAAAAAAATTGTATATCTATCTATACATAGATTATTTTTAATTTTTGCGCGCAGGTCACATGCAGGTAACGCGCAAATCATACGCAAACATTGAAAAGAATAACATAGCGTTCAACCGTTATTAAACAACCATAACAGAAAAATTACAGAAACACGCACAACCTATGTATATATATATGTGTATATATGTATATATATATGTATATCAATATATGTATTGATCAAAGCCTGAAGAAGATACCAGAATATCTGAAACACGTGTTGCGTATGTGAAATAAAACGAATAAAACATTTTTTCTGAGTACGATACATTTTGCGGACCTTCTTTTTTTTATAAAATATCTATACATATATAAAGGGCAGTTGTGTGTACGTTTATGTTCAGAGGAAACTTTGAAAATAAAACAATTAATGACAAAGTGAATATATATACACATTAAATATCACCAGGGCTTGGTTTTTGAGCAAAAATAATAGAGATTTGATTTATATTCGTAAAGATAATTAAAAATTAAAATTTAAATAATAACAGTATGGAATATTTTTTTGCATTTAAGATTTTAAATAGTAGACGTTAATTTTTCTTTTCAGAGTGGCTGAATCAACGCAAGGTCTTTTTTTACATAGGGATTTTAATGGGGCATCCTGTGAGGATCCAACTTGTGATTCAGTAATAATAGATCTGTGAGACTAACTTTTTTGCTACCCCTCTCTACCCAGGTGACGCTGGGTAGCCGCTTCTAGTAAAATATAACAAAACAAGAACAAAGCAATGAGGCATGGGGAAAGAAAGAAAGAAGGAAAAAGTAAGAATGAAAAGAAAGATAAACTTTGAAAAAGGGCGGGAAAAGTAGTAAAGAAAGAGAAATAAGAAAGATAAAAAAATGTGTGAAAAAAAATGTAAAAAGAAAAATTAACCAGCTTTTAGATGTCCGCCCTTTTGGTCGGGCTTTAGAATTACACCAACTGCATCCACTCCAGAGAGGATAAGAACACAAAGTGGTGGGGAGCTGAATATGACACTAAACTGCATCTGGTTGTGAGGCTCCAGTTCTATAAGTCACTATCTTTCTTAGTTGCTGGGGAAGGGAAAGAATAAAGATAGAGGAGACATTTTTAAATTCATAAAAAAAAAAACGAAAATTAAGATAATGGGTGAAACTTAGAGAAACTCTTATCTGGATGGTGAATGTAAGTATTACATTCTTATATAATTTTTTGTACATTTCCGTCAGCAGGCATTTTCTTCAGCGGGATATTCTGGGTAAGTATATAGTTTTCTTTTTCTTTTTTTTGCCATTCAAGCTCTTGTATTAGGAGGTGGAAAGAAACATTGATGAATCATGTGCTTAGCACATTTATTAAGCACAAACATCCGGTGCTAAACGGATACATACAAACACAGAACAAATAAGTACAAACAATTAACAAGACCAACTTATACTAAAGAGGAGGGTCCGTTTGGTATAGCCAATGCAGCAAAATCAGTCTGAATATTATTCAGCTAGTTAATCTACTTTAATCATAAGCTATTTTATGGCTATGAGCCAGTCAGTCTGGTTGAGTGATGAAGGGGTGTTAGCTACTTTACAACACAAACTTTAACCTCCGACCTTTATTTTTTCCAAAACTTTGGATTTAGGATATTTTCTTTTCATCAGTTCTATTGTATGGCTGCACCACTTGGAGTGCTTGGAGAAAAAGTTAGATGGGAGCCAAACAAGGATGTTGTGTGCTGTCTTGAACAAATCTTGGACACAGCATCCCACAAGAAAGCTCTACAGTCACCTGCCCCTTATTATCTAAAAAAAAAAAAAAAATACATAAACCAGATCTGTGCAGATTTTGGATGCCACTCAAAGGACCTGTCAAGGGCGATGACCAAGAGGGATGGTTGTCGAACTCGGAAACCTTCATATCATAATTAGAAGCCTTTGTTGCATAATCTATGCAGTTGCATAAGATTATTGTCAATCCCCTGCATTTCTGAAGGGATGGCCCTTTTCATATCACGGGCGGGATTTTCCATGGAATATCACAGAAAGCCCGCGAAATACGTGAAGTCACGTGGGACCTGGTTGAGTCACAGTTTCAGCTTGGACATCAGGCAGATAAGGCCTATCTGCCCCAGCTGGGGCTCACCTGCAGACACGTGCTGTGTTTAGTTAGAGAAAGATGTTTCGTTAAGTAAATAAAAGTTTGAATAAATAATACGGTTTTGTGGTTGATGAATGTCTTGGCAACAAGACTGACCTAGAAGAAGAAATGAATCAAGGACGACCAACCAGCAAGAACAAAGAAATAGAAGTCATAGAGAAAGAATAGAAACGACTAGAGATCACCAATGGCCAAATAAGTAAGTTATGCATCTCTCTATCTACCTGTGTCTATCTCTCCCCCTCTCTCCAGTAAAAGAACACTTGTGTATGTACCCAACGTGGGTATATGTGTATGAGTATGCAACACTTTCACAAAACTTTAAAGGCTCCTGAGTTTGGCAAGAAGGTTCCCAAGTTCAAAGATAAGGTTCCCAAATTTAAGAAGATTCCTGAATTTTACAAAAAAAAAACCACCTAAAGAAAGCCCGAGGGTACATCAGCCAAAATGTTGTATATATAACAATAAAAATGAGGACATCAGTCTGAAAAATCCAAATAATACAAATTATCAAGCCTCATCTCAAAAATTCGGCCAAAAATATTGAGTTAAAAAATGTTTTAAAACCCATCAAAAATGAATAAAACAAAATGTCTTTGACATAAAATAACCTAACAAGGGTTGACATGCCATAAAATCCAACCAACCAATCAACCAACAATCAATACTTTTTGTTAAAAATTCATTTAGAAAAGTATTTTCTTTCATCTTTTAATTCTTATTTGCTTTATTTTATTTCTTTTCATAACTCACTTGTATTATAGTTGGCGGTGGGGTGGCCTAATGTCGGTATCAACCAGACAGCGATAGAGTCTATCCCCTTTTCACTAGTGCTAGACCAAGGAGATTATTTTAGCACCTTGGATGGAGCACCACACTTACAACAGCTCCTCACTTCACTGCACAGATACTTGTGCTACGCATACGCTGAGTTGGCGAGGGCGGATATCAAACCAGGAACCTTGTGATTCCTAGGCAGACACTCTACCAACTGAGCTAAACTGGCCCTATACTTGCATTATAATATAGTATAATTCCCCCTCCCCTCGAACCAACAATCAATACTTTTTGTTAAAAATTCATTTGGAAAAGTATTTTCTTTCATCTTTTAATTCTTATTTGCTTTATTTTTTTTCATAACTCACTTGTATTATAGTTGGCGGTGGGGTGGCCTAATGTCGGTATCAGCCAGACAGCAAGGGAGTCTATCGCCTTTTCACTAGCCCTAGACCAAAGAGATTATTTTAGCGTCTTGGATGGAGCAGCACACTTACCAACAGCTCCTCACTTTACTGCACAGATACTTGTGCTACGCATACGCTGAGTTGGCGAGGGCGGATATCAAACCAGGAACCTTGTGATTCCTAGGCGGACACTCTACCGACTGAGCTAAACTGGCCCTATAAGTAAAAGTCGTCGGGGCGGCCTAAAGTTGGTATCAGCCAGTCAGCGAGAGAGTCTATCCTCTTTTCAATAACGCTAGACCAAGGAGATTGTTTTGGCGACTGAGGTGAAGCGCCACACCTACTAACAGCTCCTTACTTTACCGCACAGATCCCTGTGCTACTCATATGCTGAGTTGGCGGGGGCCGGTATCGAACTAGGAACCTTGTTGTTTCTAGCCAAACGCTCTACCGACTGAGCTAACCCGGCCCACTTGCATTATAATATAGTATAATCAACCCCCCCAAAAAAAAAAATATTTGTTGTTGCAAATAAGAATCCGAGGCCAATTAAAATTTGATTGCAAAACAGGTGTGAATTACACAAACCATCTTAAAAGGTGCAAAATAAATTGAAAATTTAAAAAAAAATATTTTTATGAGCAAACTAATTAAGAACACTTCCTGCTTTTGACGGATATAACGGTTCAATTATACTTAAGTAGCATGGCGGTTAGCGTCAAAGGAAATGGATTCCACGAGCCAAACTGGAATCTTGGAAATGGCTGTTTGCATTTTGCTTTGCATCAATACCTTTGGGAAAGATATGAATCCATCTCTTCTGCCCCCCGACTATGGGTAAATAGAAGGGCAGACTAGGCTCTTTAACCTTGGTATGGTAACGATTCTAGAAAGTCTTCAAGTTAATGCACTTAGGAAAGGCATGAATCCATTTCTTCTCCCCTGAACTATGGGTAAATAGAAGGGCAGACTAGGCTCTTTAGCCTTGGTACTGTAATGATTCTAGAGGTTTCTCTTCAATTTTCTTGCCCTTGGGAAAGACATGAATTCATCTCTTCTCCCCCCAGCTATGGGTAAATAGAAGGGCAGACTAGGCTCTTTAGCCTTGGTACTTTAATGATTCTAGAGGTTTCTCTTCAATTTTCTTGCCCTTGGGAAAGATATGAATTCATCTCTTCTTCCCCCAGCTATGGGTAAATGGGAGAACAGACTGGTCTCTTTAGCCTTGATATGGCAACCAGTCTAGGAGAAGGTAAATTTTTGCTCTAATGCTCTTGGGAAAGACATTAATCCATCTCTTAAGTAAAAACAAGAGTGATTTAGAGCAGACTAGTAGGATATGATGCAATATTGTAAGTATATTGTATCTAGCAAGGATCAAACTCGCAATTCAGTAATTATATATCTGTGAGACTAGCTTGCTAACCATTACACCACAATGAATCCCCTCATCCCCCATGAATTAAATAGTACCACTTCAGCTTCTCACTTTAGCACACAGATCCCTGTGCTACTCATACTCTGAGTTGGCGAAGGCCTGTATTGAACTCTGAATCTTATGTTTCTTAGTTGGACGCTCTACCAACTGAGCTAAAAACCAGTAGGGGTTGGGTAAAAATACATGCCCTCTAATGACAGCCCCTGCCCTAGCATACAAGTTGGAGCACCACATCTTCCATCAGCTTCTCACTTTACTGCACAGATTCCTGTGCTGCTCATATGCTGAGTTGGCTAGAGCTGGTATTGAACTCTGAATCTTGTGGTTCCTAGTTGGACGCTCTACCAACTGAGCTAAAAACCAGTTAGGGGTTGGGTAAAAATACATGCCCTCCAATTACAACCACTGCCCTAGCATGCAAGTTGGAGCACCATACCTTCCATCAGCTTCTCACTTTACCACACAGATTCCTGTGCTACTCTTACTCTAAGTTGGCGAGGGCCGGTATTGAACTCTGAACCTTGTGGTTCCTAGTTGGACGCTCTACCAACTGAGCTAAAAACCAGTTAGGGGTTGGGTAAAAATACATGCCCTCCAATGACAGCCACTGCCCTAGCATGCAAGTTGGAGCACCACACCTTCCATCAACTTCTCACTTTACCACATGGATTCCTGTGCTGCTCATATGCTGAGTTGGCGAGGGCCGGTATTGAACTCTGAACCTTGTGGTTCCTAGTTGGATGCTCTACCAACTGAGCTAAAAACCAGTTAGGGGTTGGGTAAAAATACATGCCCTCCAATTACAACCACTGCCCTAGCATGCAAGTTGGAGCACCATACCTTCCATCAGCTTCTCACTTTACCACACAGATTCCTGTGCTACTCATACTCTAAGTTGGCGAGGGCCGGTATTGAACTCTGAACCTTGTGGTTCCTAGTTGGATGCTCTACCAACTGAGCTAAAAACCAGTTAGGGGTTGGGTAAAAATACATGCCCTCCAATTACAACCACTGCCCTAGCATGCAAGTTGGAGCACCATACCTTCCATCAGCTTCTCACTTTACCACACAGATTCCTGTGCTACTCATACTCTAAGTTGGCGAGGGCCGGTATTGAACTCTGAACCTTGTGGTTCCTAGTTGGATGCTCTACCAACTGAGCTAAAAACCAGTTAGGGGTTGGGTAAAAATACATGCCCTCCAATTACAACCACTGCCCTAGCATGCAAGTTGGAGCACCATACCTTCCATCAGCTTCTCACTTTACCACACAGATTCCTGTGCTACTCATACTCTAAGTTGGCGAGGGCCGGTATTGAACTCTGAACCTTGTGGTTCCTAGTTGGATGCTCTACCAACTGAGCTAAAAACCAGTTAGGGGTTGGGTAAAAATACATGCCCTCCAATTACAACCACTGCCCTAGCATGCAAGTTGGAGCACCATACCTTCCATCAGCTTCTCACTTTACCACACAGATTCCTGTGCTACTCATACTCTAAGTTGGCGAGGGCCGGTATTGAACTCTGAACCTTGTGGTTCCTAGTTGGATGCTCTACCAACTGAGCTAAAAACCAGTTAGGGGTTGGGTAAAAATACATGCCCTCCAATTACAACCACTGCCCTAGCATGCAAGTTGGAGCACCATACCTTCCATCAGCTTCTCACTTTACCACACAGATTCCTGTGCTACTCATACTCTAAGTTGGCGAGGGCCGGTATTGAACTCTGAACCTTGTGGTTCCTAGTTGGATGCTCTACCAACTGAGCTAAAAACCAGTTAGGGGTTGGGTAAAAATACATGCCCTCCAATTACAACCACTGCCCTAGCATGCAAGTTGGAGCACCATACCTTCCATCAGCTTCTCACTTTACCACACAGATTCCTGTGCTACTCATACTCTAAGTTGGCAAGGGCCGGTATTGAACTCTGAACCTTGTGGTTCCTAGTTGGATGCTCTACCAACTGAGCTAAAAACCAGTTAGGGGTTGGGTAAAAATACATGCCCTCCAATTACAACCACTGCCCTAGCATGCAAGTTGGAGCACCATACCTTCCATCAGCTTCTCACTTTACCACACAGATTCCTGTGCTACTCATACTCTAAGTTGGCGAGGGCCGGTATTGAACTCTGAACCTTGTGGTTCCTAGTTGGATGCTCTACCAACTGAGCTAAAAACCAGTTAGGGGTTGGGTAAAAATACATGCCCTCCAATTACAACCACTGCCCTAGCATGCAAGTTGGAGCACCATACCTTCCATCAGCTTCTCACTTTACCACACAGATTCCTGTGCTACTCATACTCTAAGTTGGCGAGGGCCGGTATTGAACTCTGAACCTTGTGGTTCCTAGTTGGATGCTCTACCAACTGAGCTAAAAACCAGTTAGGGGTTGGGTAAAAATACATGCCCTCCAATGACACCCACTGCCCTAGCGTGCTAGTCGGATGCTGATGGGGTCAATACTGATGCACTCTTCACATGTGGTGCATCGTTTGAGCACGAAACGCCTGACTTTAATTTGCGCTATTGTCATTTGATTTGGATGTCCTTCTATTCCTGAATCCCATTAATTTTAAACTTCAATCTTCTTTGCTTCTTTTTATTGATTTCTGTAACCTTAAAATAAATATTTCCTTGCTTTTTCATCTGTAGGTTTTCTTTTCCTTTTTATTTTTATTTCAAGTCTGTCTTAACACACTTCAAATGAAAACCTGTGTTTTTCTTTGATTATATTTAAATTTTCTTTTTTTGTTTTTTGTTGTCTAAAATAAAGAATAGTTAGATCTTAAGGAATTTTTAAAAAAATTCTGTAGTGCCATGTGGATGGAATTTTTAGTACACTTGAACGAAAGAACAGATCTGTGGTGATTAATAAGAAATAAAATAAAACCAAATAAAAATAAGATCTTTATCTTGAAATATTAAGAATAAACCAAAGGTAAACAAATACCATCATAGTTACCTTATTTTTATTTATTTACACTTGCATTGTAATAGCCTTCAAAACCAACCACCAAACCAAATAAAAATAAATTAAAACAAAAATAAGATCTTTATCTTGAAATATTAAGAATAAATCAAGGTAAGCAAATACCATAGTTACCTTATTTTTTATTTACACTTGCATTGTAATAGCCTTTAAAACCAACCACCAAACCAAATAAAAATAAATTAAAACAAAAATAAGATCTTTATCTTGAAATATTAAGAATAAATCAAAGGTAAACAAATACCATCATAGTTACCTTATTTTTTTTATTTACACTTGCATTGTAATAGCCTTCAAAACCAACCACCAAACCAAATAAAAATAAATTAAAACAAAAATAAGATCTTTATCTTGAAATATTAAGAATAAATCAAAGGTAAACAAATACCATAGTTACCTTATTTTTTATTTACAATTGCATTGTAATAGCCTTCAAAACCAACCACCAAACCAAATAAAAATAAATTAAAGCAAATAAAACAAAATTAAATTGAATATAGAAAAATAAATAAAGAGACACAAAAAATAACAATCTCCCAGAAGGCCTGAGACCAGAAGAGCCCTCAGGGCATATGCAGAAAACCCTGTATTCTTTGCAGTTTCTCTGTCCTTTCTTACTCCAAGACTTTGAAAGAGAAACACCTATTGACTTGCTCAGGAAATATTTCCCCTCAAAGAAATAGTGTGAATCAACGAATAAAAGTCTTACCCTAAGTCATCCTCATTTCTGTTCCTTTTGCATCTTTTCCTAAATTCCCTTTAAGCTTAACATCCCTCAAGAAGGAAGAACCAACTACATTGACGATTATACACTAATATGTGTGGAAAAGGGTTGGACATGCCATGTTATTCCTATTGAGGTTGGGTGTCGTGGATTTCTAGGACACTCCTGTCATTTCGTTTCTTTCAAAAATAGGAATCACTGGCCGCTGTTTGAAAATTGCCTCAAATCGTCTTCAAACCACGATGCATCTAGCTGGATCTGGTCGAGGTTTAAAAGCCTTCAGCACAAATGATACGTGCGTGGAATCATCATTCCTGTGTTGTTACATAACATCTGCAACCGCGTAGTCAAGTCAACGGCCGAAAACAAACGCGTTTTTAAAAACCAACTGATAACAAAACATTTCCGATGAACGGATCATATAATCTCTTCTCTGCGTTTTTTTTTTTAATACCCTGTCCGGTGACAAAAGCTGCTTGGTAGCGCTAGGAAGTGGCAGTCCTGCTTTAGCTACTGAAACTGTGTTATCACTCCTAGTTAGCAGCTGATGAGGGCAGGGTATTGCACGTGCTATCACACGTTGTATGACAACAAAAAAAAAAATGAAAAAAAATGAGCGAGCTTAAACCACATAGAACTAACGACTAACGAAACACTACAGAACAAACACTAATCCGAAAAGCAATATTTTCCACATAAAAAGAACTGGGTCTAAACAGGGCCACATTATTATGACTGTAAAAGATTGATAGTTAGTTGTACTAGCAAAAATATGCACCCTCTGGGTGGAAGTATATAAGTTTTAATGTAATGAAATATATCAAATTAGAAAAACTAAATAAAATAAATAAGAATGCAGATAAAAAGATTTGAAACAGAGGAGGGTGTAATAAAAAAAAACAGAACAATTGAAACTTACACTTACCTGACTCCTGTCTTTCATTGCTAAATTTTTCTAATTTAACTATTTAGTTAAATTCAGATGTAAAGAATAAAATGATAGTTATTTCTTCTTGTTAATTCTGGATTTCTTTTAAGATTTATCCCCGAGATTTTTGCTCATATTCATTAAGATAAAACCAAACAATTAGAAATCAATAATACTCACATATTTATTAAAATCAAATTTTTAATATCAATATGCAAATTAGCCTTCTCGTTCATACTAGTATGAATGGGCTTACAAACTAACATTGTTGATTCGAGGGGGAGGCAACACCTGTCCCCTTGATTTAAAGGGGCAGGGCTGGGTTCATTGCCCAATGCCTGAGGTGCTCCCCTTGAGGGGGAATGCCGATGGGATCAACACATTTTTTGCACCTGACAGGTCCCACATTAATAGGGCTTTGTGCCTCACCTGCACATGTGGGGTACGTGGTAAATAATAGAATGTAGATATGGCCAACAGTATAAATAATTTAAAACAATTTTATTAATAATTGAGGTTTAGATAAAATCAAATTATGGAGAATGTGACATAAATAACAAAGGGAATTTTGACTTAAGTTGTGATATAGTTTTGGTTACAGACAGACAAACACACAAGCTCTATTATAATCATCATTATGTTGCGTGCGCAGCACGGATATCCATGACAATCTTTCGCCAACCTTCCCTATTACTCATGGCCCCTGGGAGGTCCTCTGTGCAGCATCCAGAGTCTTCACATAGTTGGTCAATGTAGGTCCTTAGTGGGCGTCCTACGTTAGCATGTCCATGTGTTGGCTTCCACAGGAGAATGTCGCTTATGAGCTCATCCCCGCTTCTCCAGCAGTGTCCTGCATGTCTAGTCCGTCTCACTCGGATGGTTAGTGAGATGGGGGGCAGGTGACCATATAGTTGCTTCTTTGTGGGGTGCTGCTTCCATGACTTGTTCAGGACTACTCACAGCATTCTATTATAATAACATACATGAAATAATTGGTTTGGTTACTTATTAGTGATATTTCTAGATCCTGACAGGTTATTTCTTTAGCATATTATACGTGAGTAGAAAAGATGAAACATTTGTAGAAAAATTGGCTTGTTTTTTAGAGACATTACAGATTTCATCATATTTACTTGGGATTTGAGCAAACAACTGAAATATAAATCTATTCATTGAAAACACTCAACTGGAACTTGAACACACCTCACCGATTCCAATTTTCCTGTCAATGACTATTATAGCACTTGCACCTCTTGGTCACAGGAAATGGACTCATTGACCCGAGTTCAATTCCTGGACGAAGCCACAGTTCACATAGCGAACGGTATGAATCCAACTATTCTCACTCCAGCTATGGATAGATAGTAGGGCAGACTAGGCTCTTTAACCTTGGTTAGGCAAACAGTCTTGGAGAAGAAAAACTCTGAATTCAAACCTGGTCAATACTAGAATAGACTCAGGCCTACTTAGGGATCTAATTCAATTTTTTTTTTAATTTATAGATCTATTCATTGAAAACACTCAACTGGAATGAGAACACATCTCACCAATTCCAATTTCCCTACCAATAACCATTATAGCACTTGCACCTCTTGGGTCAGCCATACTTAGTGATAATTTCCCAAAATTATCTTCATTTTCATTACCTGATTTTTTTTTTCAAATTCTTTTTTATCTCTGTTTTCAGCCAATCAAATTACTGGATAAGACAAGAGGGAAAAACCCCAGAACCCGCCCCCCACAAAAAAAAAAAAAAAAAAAAAGAACAAAAAACAAATTCTGCAAATAAATTTGACGTCTGACTTTTCCCTTGATATTTCAGAAAAAGCAAATAAAATGTTTATTCAGCAGATTATTATCTTTTTTATTTTCACGTTTCAATGCTAATGTCAGGAATTGCATTACAAAATGAGTTTCTGCAGTTAGTTGTAGTATTAAATGATAAGAATCTATGCAACAGTACATTCATTAGTACTTACCAACTTAACTACCTACCTGCCTATTGTATATGTAACACTTCTAACATTTCTTTTAAACTCATTGATTCTATTGTCATTGGATAAATTACTTCCTAAAAATCTTTAAGGAGGCACACTTAGTGTAATGTTTTCGTAGGAAATGGAATTGGCGACCTGAGTTCAAATCCTGGATACAGCAGTTTGTGTTTCCCTTAGAGCTAATACCCTTGGCAAAGGTATGAATCTATTTCTTCTTTCTCAAGCTATGGGTAAATAGTATGGCAGACTGGGTTCTTTATCCTCATCAAGGCAACTAATCTAGGAGTAGGAAAACTCAGAATTCAAACCATCTGTGCTTCACTTAAAACTTGACCTTGTGTCACATCCTACTTGTAGCAGAGAAGTTGGGTAAATATATACATACAGATCACAGTGATGATTGTGGAGGTGCTTGTGGCGTAATGGTTATCATCATAGGAAATGAACACAACGAACTGAGATCAAATCCTGTATGAGGCTGTTTGCATTTCACATAGCGCTAATACCCTTGAGATATTATTCTCCCTCCAGTTATGGGTAAATAGTAGGGCAGACTGAGGTCTTTAACCTTGTTATTGCAACTGGTATCTACTTAAAAACTGACCCTGTGTCACATCCTGCTGATGTGGAGTGGTTAGTAAATACATACAGTGGTTATTGTAGTAGTGATGATGATCATATTGGCTGTTGTCATGGCCATGGTGCCAGTAGTAGCAGTGAAGATGGTAGTGTTTGTAGTGGTAGTGGGGAATGGTGGTAGGAATATTATTGGTTGGTTGGTTGGCTGGTTGGTTGGTTGTTTCTTTATGGCATATCAACCCTTCTCAGATCATTTAATGCCTAATCAATCTATTTCGTCATTCGGTTTACTTACATTACCTGTAATTGCTTAAATGGTCACCCATCTAAGTATTGAATTAGCTCATTGCAGCTTAACTTCAGTGATCTAACGGGAACTGGTGCTTTCAACGTATTATTATTGGTAGTGGTGTTAGTATTAGTAGTTAAGTAGTAATGGTGATGGTGGTTGTGTTTGTCATGACCTTAGTGATAGTAGTAGTAGTGGTGATAGTGTTAGGAGTAGTAGTAGTAGTGATAGTAGTTTTAGTAGAATTTTTTTTTCCCCTTTTGTTCAATCCCTGATGGGGTGATATATTATCTGCAGTTTCTGGAAAGACTACTTACCCAAATTAAGAATATTCTATTAGAAAAAAAAAAGAAAAAATCAAATTTGCTTTTGTTAAAACTGGTTAATGAGAAAGAAAAACAGGAAAATGCAGGTGCTTGTATGAAAATAGGCAAAAAAAAAAGAAAAAGAAAAAAAAAAAACAAACAAAAAAAATACTATCAAGAGCCATGGAGATGAATTTCTAAAAAAATAATGAAAAAAAAAAAGAAAAGATGTCTGACTCATCCATTTTCTAAGAAAAAAGATTTTAAAAAAAGAAAAAAGAAAAGAAAGAAGACTATTTGTAACCGCTGAAGGTTTTCTCAACAAATACACATACGTTTTGGCAAACAATTAAACAAGCAAAACCAGAGAGTGATTCTCAAAGGTAGTCGTCGGGGTGGCCTAAAGTCGGTATCAGCTAATCAGCGAGTGAGTCTATCCCATTTTCACTAGCGCTAGACCAAGGAGAACACTCTACCGATTGAGCTAAACCGGCCCACAATTTCAAAGGAAAAAGTAAAGGCGTCGGGGTGGCCTAAAGTCGGTATCAGCTAATCAGCGAGTGAGTCTATCCTATTTTCAATAGCGCTAGACCAAGGACATTGTTTTTGGGTCTGAGGTAGAGCTCCACACCTACCAACAACTCCTTACTTTACTGCACAGATCCCTGTGCTACTCATACGCTGAATTGGCGATGGTCAGTATTGAACTCGGAACCTTGTGGTTTCTAGCCGAACACTCTACCGATTGAGCTAAACCAGAGAGTGATTCTCAAAGGTAGTCGTCGGGGTGGCCTAAAGTCGGTATCAGCTAATCAGCGAGTGAGTCTATCCCATTTTCACTAGCGCTAGACCAAGGAGATTGTTTTTGTGTTTGAGGTAGAGCGCCACACCTACCAACAGCTCTTTACTTTACTGCACAGATCCCTGTGCTACTCATACACTGAGTTGGCGATGGCCGGTATCAAACTCAGAAGCTTGTGGTTTCTAGCCGAACACTCTACCGATTGAGCTAAACCAGCCCACAATTTCAAAGGAAAAAGTAAAGGCGTCGGAGTGGCTTAATGTCGGTATGAGCCATACAGCGAGGGAGTCTATCCCCTTTTCATAATCACTAGACCAAGGAGATTGTTTTTGTGACTGAGATGGAGCGCCACACCTACCATCAGCTCCTTACTTTATTGCACAGATTCCTGTGCTACTCATACAGAGAGTTGTCGAGGGCCAGTATCGAACTAGGAACATTCTGGTTTCTAGACAAACACTCTATCAACTGAGCTAACCCGGCCCACAATCTCAAAGGTAATGTCTCCAAAATATTTAGAAATCACAGAAACGTTTATTGTTTATAATCAACAATGTTTACATCATTTAAAAGTTTGAAAATCTATCTATTTTTCTACATAACCGCCATTTCAGTCGATTCATTTTTGTAGGTTTGGCTGGATGGACCTAGGAGTAATAGTGATGAAGGGGTACTCCACACTCCCCAGAGCTCCAGAATTAGAACTTCACCACTAGATGCATTCCACAATTTGTTCTTTACTACAGGTACCAAAGTGGCTGGGTTAGCTCAGTCGGTAGAGCATTCAGCTAGAAACAACAAGGTTCCTAGTTTGATACCGGCCCTCGCCAACTCAGCGTATGAGTAGCACAGGGATCTGTGCGGTAAAGTAAGGAGTTGATAGTAGGTGTGGCACTCCACCTCAGACACAAAAATAAACTCCTTGGTCTAGCACTAGTGAAAAGGGGATAGACTCCCTCGCTGATTGGCTGATACCGACCTTAGGCCACCCCAACGACTTAATTACATTTTACAGGTACCATGATGCCCAGTACAATTTGTAACATAGTGAGGAGATGGGCACCACCCAGTAACCCCTGGCATGGCAATCAATGACCTAATAGGTTATGGGGCAACGATAATAGCAAATGTTTAAAAATTGAAGACCCCAGTGCTGCAACTTGAATTTATAAGGGGTCAACACAAAAGGTGAAAGGTGGAAGTATCAAAAAAAGGTCATTGTGTCAGAAATTAAGAACAGTCATCCAATTGGCATTTCAGACAATTCATCTTCTTTTTTTATTCTGACATTATTTTCTTAAAACTTTGACCTTTTGACCCGTATCAAATTTATCCAAATTCTTAACACCAGATTTTTTGTCTAAGATTTATTAAAAAAGAAAAGTTTTCCTTATCGACTGTATAAATGCCACAAAGCAGACTACTGTTTTAGATCAGTCATTTCCAAACATCTTTCATTATATGAACCCCTAAATCAGAGTTTTTCAACCAGTGTGCTGCGGTACACGAGTATACCGTGAAGCTTCCGTGGTTGTGTCATGGGTGTTGAGGATGGTTGAGCTTTGTTTTAAGGCTTTGATCTCTCTCTTTCTCTCTCTCTCTCTCTCTCTCTCTCTCTCTCTGTCAGTCTGTCTCTCTCTATTATTTATTTATTGGATCCTTTGGACAATGGCGTAGTGTCCAGAAAAAATAAATGAATAAATAAAAATGAAAAATAAAAATTTATCTGCATCTGTGCAAGTGATTCTGCTGGCCAATTCTGAGTGACAGTCTTTGGTGCACAGAATGTACACAAACTGTGATGCTATCTTGAACAGCTGGCTTTTCTCTCTCTTTCTGGCTCTCTATTATTTTAATATTTTTTTGTTTTAATTTAATATTTTTGTTTTAATTATGCTACACTTGTAGCACATTTTCATTTTTCCTTTTTTTTAAAAAATTTAAATGATAAAATAATTATATGTTTTATATACTAATGGTGTACCTTGCCCAGCTCACTGTGCCGTGAGATTAAAAAGGTTGAAAAACTCTGGTCTAGATATTACTGAGATCCTTTCGAAAGAACCTTTAAATCTAATAAAAGAGACAACTCTCTATTTTCTTTATTAACTCTTTGCCTACCAAATTTTCTTGGTATTTTTTTTACCTTTGCGATGAGATATTTCAAAATTCAAAATCTATTCACCTCTTAACTCATTCTATTCAAATAAAGTCCTATTATTATTGTAATCTGAATCCTTCTGCTCAATTATAATGAACTAACCATCAGTTTTAGCATTTTGCTCAGGCATATATATATATACACACACATACACACACACACACACACATGGGAGCTACACAAGAATGCTGCAGGTGATCCTGAACAAGACATGGAAACAACACCATACGAGAAAACAGCTGTACGGCCACCTGCCACATATCACACAAACCATCCGAGTAAGATGGACAAGACATGCAGGACACTGCTGAAGAAGCAAGGACAAACTCATAAGCGACGTCCTTCTGTGGAAGCCAGCACATGGACAAGCCAGTGTGGGCCGACCAGCAAAAATGTACGTTGATCAGCTCTGTGCGGATGCGAGATGCTGCATAGAGGACCTCCCGAGAATGATGAGCGATAGGGACGGATGGAGAGAGATTGTCATGGATATCCGTGCTTTCAGCGCGGCATGATGATGATGATGATGATGATATATATATATATATATATACAAATATACAACTGATTAAGAGTATCTCTATATAAAAAAAGAAAATGTATCTATCTATCTATCTATCTATCTATATATATATATATATACCCACAACTGATTAAGAGAATCTCTGTTTAAAAGAGTAAACATTTATATATATATATATATATATATATATATATATACATACACACATTTTCTATTCTTATGAAGATATTCTTAATCAGCTGTGTATATGAGTAGAATCTCTGTTTAAAAAAGTAAACGTATATATATATATATATATATATATATATATATGCTTTCTTTTTTTTTAAATAGGGATTCTCTTAATCAGTTGTCAATGAGTTATAGATGATGGATAATATCATATTTGTTTAAATATTTGACTTTTCATCAAAAATATAATTTTTTTCTCTTCTTTTTTTTGCTGAGTCATCAGATCATTTATTTCTTCTACATTATCATCAAAAATCCTTGGAATATGATTTAAAAAGTTTAAAAAAAGAAGAAGATATTATATCATATCCAACTTTGTGTCTTACAAAATTAATAAATAAATAAATAAACAAATGTTCCAAACAAAATATTCAATATCACGAAGCGTAAACATCTTAAAATGCCAAGTAATGAATCGAATGAGACATGTTTTGCACTTTTCGCTAAATGTTATCTGTCAGCTTATTATGGAAGGACGAAATGGCAAGAATTAATCTGGTTTGTAAACAAGGCTTGTTTGCAATTCACAAATAGTGAGAGAATATACTGAAGATGAGAGTCCGATAATGGTGTAATGGTTAGCAAGCTAGTCTCGCAGATCAGATCCATTGCTACTGAATAAGTAAAAATTATTGCAATATTTTTTTATATGTGATAGTTTGTAGTGTGCATATCACATGGAGCATTTCAAGCCCTGGTGTGATACCCACTGTGGTTGGTAGAGCATCCAATTGTGGTGCCAGAAGGTGGTGGCTGCGGGTCTACATGTCCTGGGAATAACGTTAAACTCTATCTGATGGTGAGGTTCCAGTTTGGAGGTTTGGGGAATGTGGAGCACCCCTTCATCACCATTGCTCCCTGGTCCACTCTGACCCGGAGTGGTAGTACCTGTTAGGGTCCCATCTATGGGTTAAATAGAAAAATGTATTTATAAAAAAATTGTATTATCCATTAAGAATTGATTTATTTCAAAACTTTATCAGCATTAAATGACCCACTGAGGTTGATATGCCATAAAACAAAACAAACCAAAACCAAACCAATTGTGGTGTAATGGTTAGCAAGCTAGTCTTGCAGATCCATTGCGCTACTGAATAGCAAATTCGATTCTTACTGGATGCCCATTCTTATGACTTTATGTCACAACTAATCAGGTGAGAACAGGTGTGGTAAATACTTACACTTTTGGAAGATTGGGGTCAAAGGTTGTACGGGGTGAAATTTGATTTAATACTAATGAAGAGAAGCACAGTAACAAATTAGTAATATTTTGTTAATTGAAAATCAATTATATATATATATGTAGAAAAAAAAAAGAAAAATACAAAGTGTATCAAAAAATGAATATTTATTCTTGATGGTAACGTCGATGCTATGACGTTTTGGTTTTTGCAACCTTCTTCAGGATACGTAGTACACATCTTTTGCACATACAGTCAGATTGATTTCTCCCATATATATATATATATATATATATATTATATATATATATATATATATATATATATATATATATATATATGTAGTTGTATAAGTGGCCAATTGTGTGTATCAGTTGGACAGTGAGGGAGTTTATCCTCTTTTACTAGTGCTAGACCAGTTTATTTCTAAATCTTTCCTGTTGAGAAGATGTCCCTTTTCTATTTATAGTAGTGGCATAAGGCCAGAAGTATTGGGTACCTAATAAAAATAAAAATCATTAGTAATGGTCTTGTAGGTGTAGAATAAAAATTATACTCACCTTCACATGAAGGCTGTGACTAGTGTCCAGTCACCAGACAAAAAAAAAAGAAAAAAAGACAGAGAGTAACTGAATACACTCTGTAACAACTCAGAGGACATAGTCAAATGTTCAATATATACACACTAAAACCACCAGCCAATCAAAATGCTGGAAATAGACTTGCCATTCTACAAAGTAGAATAGGCCAAACTGCTATTTAAACCACTTACCAAGTCTGGATTCTCAGAAGCTGATCCAACTTGCAACAGTTGAATACTGATTAGTTTATACAAATTTCGATATCAGCCTATGTAGAAGAGTAGTGGTTCTATTTAACCCATAGTTGAGGTATGAAAGGGTTCATGCCTTTCCTTATGGAAAACTCTGAATTAAAACCTTTTAAACCCAGCTTAACCCTTGGCAGATCCTCCAAGCAGCACCCAGAATATGCACAGATGTGATTGATGTAGTTTTTTTTTTGTGGTCCGTCCACATTGGTGTGTCCATGTGTAGGTGTCTGTAGAATAAACATCATACTCACCTTCACAGTCTGTGACTAGCGTCCAGTCACCAGACAAAAAAAGACAAAGTGTAATTGAATACACTCTGTAGCAACTCAGAGGACATGGTCAAGTGTTCAGTATATATGAATACAAATATACATACTAAACCACCAGCCAATCAAAATCCTGGAAATAGACTTGCCCATTCTACAAAGTAGAATAGCCCAAAACTGCTATTTAAACCACTTACCAAGTCTGGATTCTCAGAAGCTGATCTAACTGTTGAATACTGATCAGTTTACACAAATCTTGACATCAGCCTATGTAGAAGAGTAGTGGTTCTATTTAACCCCTAGTTGAGGTATGAAAAGGTTCATGCTTTTCATAGGGAAAACTCTGAAGTAAACCTTTTTAAACCCATCTTGACCTTGTGACACACCCTACTCTTGCAGAGTGTTGGGTAAATATATACATTTTTATATTTCATATATGACATTGTTTTGGCTAGTATGTATATACACCCGCCCCTACCAGTAGGATTTGACAAATGATCTCATTTTAAAATAGCGTTGATTTAGATTAAGAGTTTTCCTTCTCCTAGACTGCTTTCTTAACCAAGGTTTAAAAGCCCAGTAACGTTATGGCTTTCACGTCAGAATAGAGTAATTTAGCAGTACAAAGTCTTGTAACGTCTTGTGAAATGTCTCTCAGAGTTCCTCTTTATTACCATCTTTGAATGCCTCATACATGTCGATGAAAGTCTGTATTAGAATAAACATAATACCTTCACAAGAAGGCTGTAACTAGTGTCCAGTCACCAGACCAAAAAAAAAGACAGAGTAACTCTGTAGCAGCTGAGAGGATATGGTCAAGTGTTCAGTATATATGGATAAAAATATACACACTAAAACCACCAGCCAATCAAAATGCTGTAAATAAACTTGCCCACTCCACAAAGTAGAATAGCCTAAACTGCTATTTAAACCACTTACCAAGTCTGGATTCTCAGAAGTTGATCCAACTTGCAACAGTTGACTACTGATCAGTTTACACAAATCTCGACAGTAGGAGTTTTGTTAAAAATACAATAATTACATGCCCTTGGCGCTGTAACCAGTACAAGTTATCTGCCCTTGTTTAGAATGCTCCTGCTGCTAAATTACACTCTGCCTTTGGTATTTATTTTAATTACTTACTTTGTGACATCTGCAATTTTACGCAATTTTAGGTCTCAAAACTCAAAACGTAATTTCAATTTAATTACTAATGATAAATTCATCAAAAACCAAATCCATAAAATGAAAACCATAAAAGACAAGTTTCAAGTGTTTAGATATTTTATATTGCTAATAGATATGTATGTATATACCCAACTTCTCTGCTACAAACAGGATGTGGGACAAGATCAATTTTAAATGGAGTACAGCTGGTTTGAATTCAAAACTTTCCTTCTATGCCAGTTGCAATAACAAGGTTAAAGAAGCCAGTCATCCCTACTATTTAACCATAACTGGAGGGAGAATAGTTTCCCAAGAGCATTAATGCTATGAGGAATGCAAACAGCCTTGTCCAGGATTTGAACTCAGTTTACCATGTCCATTTCCCATGAAGATAACTATTACACCATGGGCACCACCACAATCACCACTGTGATCTGTATGAATATATTTACCTCAATTCTCTGTTACAAGCAGGATGTGACACAAGGTAAAGTTTCAAGTGGAGTACAGTTGGTTAGAATTCAGAGTTTTCCTTCTCCCATGCCAGTTGCAATAACAAGGTTAAAGAAGCCAGTCTGCCCTACTATTTACCCATAATTGGAGGGAGAATAGTTTCCATAGGGTATTAGCACAATGTGAAATGCAAACAGCCTTGTCCAGGATTTGAACTTGGTTCGCCATGTCCATTTCCTATGATGATAACCATTACACAACAAGCACCTCCACAATCATCACTGTGATCTGTATGTATATATTTACCTAACTTCTCTGCTACAAGCAGGATGTGACACAAGGCCAATTTTTAAGTGAAGTATAGCTGGTTTGGATTCAGAGTTTTCCTTCTCCAAGATTGGTTGTCTTAATGTGGATAAAAAAACCAGTCTGTCCTACTATTTACCCATAGCTGGAGAAAGGATAAATAGATTCATGCCTTTTCCAGGGGCATTAGCTCTAAGTGAAACACAAACTGCTGTATCCAGGATTTGAACTCACGTCGCCAATTCCATTTCCTACGAGAAATACAGGGGGTTGACAATAATCTATGCAACCGCATAGATTATGCAACAATATGATCATCATCACTACTACAATAACCACTGTATGTATTTACTAACCACTCCACATCAGCAGGATGTGGCACAGGGTCAGTTTTTAAGTAGATACCAGTTGCAATAACAAGGTTAAAGAGCCCAGTCTGCCCTACTATTTGCCCATAACTGGAGGGAGAATAATTTCTCAAGGGTATTAGCACTATGTGAAATGCAAACAGCCTCATACAGAATTTGATCTCAGTTCATTGTGTCCATTTCCTAGGATGATAACCATTATGCCACAAGCACCTCCACAATCACCACTGTGATCTGTATGTATATATTTACCCAACTTCTCTGCTACAAGCAGGATGTGACACAAGGTCAAGTTTTAAGTGAAGCACAGATGGTTTGAATTCTGAGTTTTCCTACTCCTAGATTAGTTGCCTTAATGAGGATAAAGAACCCAGTCTGCCCTACTATTTACCCATAGCTGGAGAAAGAAGAAATAGATTCATACCTTTGCCAAGGGTATTAGCTCTAAGGGAAACACAAACAGCTGTGTCCTGGATTTGAACTCAGCTCGTCAATTCCATCTCCTACAATGAGAAACATTACACTAAGTGTGCCTCCTTAAAGATCTTTATGAAGTAATTTATCCAATGACAATAGAATCAATGAGTTTAAAAGAAATGTTAGAAGTGTTACATACACAATAGGCAGGTAGGTAGTTAAGTTGGTAAGTACTAATGAATGTACTGTTGCATAGATTCTTATCATTTAATACTACAACTAACTGCAGAAACTCATTTTGTAATGCAATTCCTGACATTAGCATTGAAACGTGAAAATAAAAAAGATAATAATCTGCTGAATAAACATTTTATTTGCTTTTTCTGAAATATCAAGGGAAAAGTCAGACGTCAAATTTATTTGCAGAATTTGTTTTTTGTTCGTTTTTTTTTTTTCTTTTCTGGGGTTTTTCTCTCATGTCTTATCCAGTAATTTGATTGGCTGAAAATAGAGATAAAAAAGAATTTGAAAAAAACCCCCAGATAATGAAAGTGAAGATAATTTGGGAAATTATCACTGAGTATGTCTGACCCAACAGGTGCAAGTGCTATAATGGACATTGGTAGGGAAATTGGAATCAGTGTGATGCATTCAAATTCCACCAGTTGAGTGTTTTCAATGAATAGATCTATAAATTAAAAAAAAAATTGAAATAGATCCCTAAGTAGGCCTGAGTCTATTCTAGTATTGACCAGATTTGAATTCAGAGTTTTTCTTCTCCAAGACTGTTTGCCTAACCAAGGTTAAAGAGCCCAGTCTGACCTACTATCTACCCATAGCTGGAGGGAAATAGTTGGATTCATACCTTTCCCAAAAGTATTAGTGCTATGTGAACTGTGACTTCCAGGAATTGAACTCGGGTCAATGAGTCCATTTTTTGCGACTCTAACCAGTACACCAACGCACTTCCCTAACACTTTCAGTTCTTTGCCCAAATCCAAAGCAAATATGATGAAATCTGTAATTTCTCTAAAAAAGTGCTAACTCTTCCCCAAATGCCTCATCTTCTATGTGTTGAATTACAATGGAAGGAGGAAGCAAGAGGAGGAGGAGGGAGGAGGAAGGAAGAGGAGGAAGGAGGTTTTGACTAATGAGAAGAGAGCCCCTTTGGTTTGAATTCAGAGTTTTCCTTCTCCTAGACTGGTTACCTAACCAAGGTTAAATAGTCTAATCTTACTCTTACTTGAAGGGAGGGTAGTTGGATGCATACCTTTCCCAAGGGGATTAGCACTATATGAAATGCAAATAGCCTTGTCCAGGATTTGAACTTGGGTTGACGAGTCCGTTTCCTATGACTCTAAGCATTACACCTCGTGCCTCCATTGGTAAATATATATATGTATGTATATTACGCATACTAGCAAACCCCCTACAAACCCCCCCTGCAGTGTAAAAATTAATTTTTGAAAGATGTTGCATGGGGCTTGAGTTAAAAATTCAATGTCAGAGAGTTTATAACATAAGTAAGTAAAAAGTCGTCAGGGTGGCCTAAAGTCGGTATCAGCCAGACAGCGAGGGAGTCTATCCCCTTTTCAATAGCGCTAGACGAAGGAGATTGTTTTTGGGCATCTGAGTTGGAGCGCCACACCTACCACCAGCTCCTCACTTTACCGCACAGATCCCTGTGCTACTCATACGCTGAGTTGGCGAGGGCTGGTATTGATCTATGAACCTTGCTATTCCTACTCAAGGTCAATTTCTTAAGTGGAGTTTAACAGGTTTTGAATTCAGTGTTTTTCTTCTCCTAGACTGGTTGACATACATACATATATATATATATATATACATACATACAATATATATATATATATATATGTATACTTATATATATATACATATATGAATGTTTATATTTCACTTTACCTTACTTTACCGCAGAGATCCCTGTGCTACTCATACGCTGAGTTGGTGGGGGCCGGTATCGAGCCTGGAACCTTGCGGTTTCTAGAGATGGACACTCTACCAACTGAGCTAAACCGGCCTCGTATAAGTAAGTAAAATCATCAAATTTATTTAAGGAGTAAAACAATAGAATAATTTGAAATGGAAACTTAGATCTGATAACTTTTGAACATATATCAAAATCAAACAAACTATATATAAATATATAATAACTAAAAAAAAAGTCGTTGGGGCGGCCTTAAGTCGGTATCAGCCAGTCAGCGAGGGAGTCTATCCCCTTTTCAATAGCGCTAGACCAAGGAGATTGTTTTAGCATCTGAGGTGGAGCGCCACATCTACCATCAGCTCCTTACTTTACCGCACAGATCCCTGTGCTACTCATAACGCTGAGTTAGTGAGGACCGGAATCGAACTAGGAACCATGTGGTTTCTAGCCGAACGCTCTACTGACTGAGCTAATCCGGCCCTAATATAATAACTAACATGTATTAATTAAAACTTGTTTAAAAAAATGACAAGGACTGTCTAAGGTTACATGCTCAAATTTTGAGTGCATTTATTCTATGTTATGATGATTTTAGATAATGTGAAGTAAGCAGTGACATAGTTTTGGTTACACACAAATAGAGACCAAATCCCCATTATTAATAGATTATGATATTACTCCACATCATTAAAAGGCCCTTATCTTATTTCATCCGTCTATCTCATCAGAAATACATTCGTTGTTTTAAATGTCTCGATTTATTCTTGTGTCGACTGGAATTCACCCTGTAAAGAATGCCAGACTTGCTCTTCTAACAGAAAGTACATACGAAAAATTGGTAAAATATCTTCACCATAAGCGCCAACAGAACAACTGACATTTGAAACAGAAGTGACAAGAGAAACTACTGCAAAGTGTGTCATAAGAGAATCTATGTCAGAGTATCACAAAAATTCCAAGACTTTATGCTAAGAAATGGTAACATAGGAAGGCTATCTTACGTGGTTGCACAGTCCTCATTCCAACGTTACTTCTTAAGAGAGATAGGTAGTGAGCCCAAAGACTACTTACAAGCAATCTTAGGCAACCCCTCATGATCTAATTGATAAACTTAGCTAGGCACACAGAGACATTACTACAGAGTAGTGAGTTTCATTCTCACTGAGCGGGCGTTTCATTCTCACTGAGCAGCCCATACATTACTACAAGTAGTGAGTTTCATTCTCACTGGGCGGCCTATTCCTGTGGTCATTAAAGGGTGATTTTCAGTGTAATGTTTAGTGAGCTAGGCTAGAAGGCCATTGTTAATGAACTCATTTCTCACTGAGAACTCCATATCGTTGGCCTTGTACCAAACTAGAGGTTGCACAGTCCTCATTCCAACGTTACTTCTTAAGAGAGATAGGTAGTGAGCCCAAAGACTACTTACAAACAATCTTAAGCTACCCCTCATGATCTAATTGATAAACTAAGCTAGGCAGAAAGATATGTAATGGTTAATAAAATGGTGGTTGCCGATTGTTCGAGAAAGGAGAAAGTAAATATTCTAAAAATGTAATAACGAAACTGGCAGACGCTGGAATTCAAAATTGAGCGCCAAAATGAGAAGCGAGAATACTAGGAAGGAGGAGAGTTAAGTTAGAGTGATGACAAACAAGTAATCGTCACGCAAAACAAGTTAGCTCCATAATCGAGAAGTGAAATGAGACAAATATGAACTTTTAAACAAATGCAAAGAACTTTGCCCAGTATCATGTACTACATTTTGTAACTTTACTTTAATACAAGTTGTGTATTTTAATCTCAGTTCGTTGTTTCTCCTGCAAGTTGATAAATGTTTTCAGATAGTGAGATGTGTACTTTGCACGTACAAGTTACTGCAAAAAAACAAAAAAAAAAACACAAGGAACCAACAGAGGTAACTATCCAACATAAAATAAAATATACAAATAAAAAACAAACCCACATCCACAACCGATACATTACTACTGAGTAATGAGTTTCATTCTGATTGGGTGGCCCATACATTACTACAGAGTAGTGAGTTTTATTCTCACTGAGTGGCTCATACATTACTACTGAGTAGTGAGTTTCATTCTCAATGAGTGGCTCATACATTACTACAGAGTTTCATTCTCACTGAGTGGCTCATACATTACTACTGAGTAATGAGTTTCATTCTCACTGAGCGGCTCATACATTACTACAGAGTAGTGAGTTTTATTCTCACTGAGTGGCTCATACATTACTACTGAGTAGTGAGTTTCATTCTGACTGGGTAGCCCATACCTGTGGTCATTAAAGGGTGATTTGTAAAGTGCAAGCATTAGTGAGCTAGGCAAGCAGACTATTGTTAATAAGATCATTTTTCACTGAGGGCTCCAAACTTCTGGCCTTGTACCACACAAGGCTAGGCTACATCCACAAAATCTCTATAATGAGGAAGGCAAAAGTTGTTTTTTTTTTTTTTCCTGGGCACATTGCCTGTGTAATGGTTAGTGAGCTAAGCTAGCAGACCATTGTTAATAAGGTTATTTTTCACTGAGGGCTCCAAACTTCTGGCCTTGTACCATACTAGCCTAGGTATCCACAAAATCTCTATAATTAGGAAGGCAAAAAATGTCTTTTTTTTCCTGGGCACCTTGCATGTGTAACGGTTAGTGAGCTAAGCTCGCAGACCATTGTTAATAAGATCATTATTCAATTTTTTCACTGAGGGCTCCAAACTTCTGGCCTTGTACCACACAAGGCTAGCTACATCCACAAAATCTCTATAATGAGGAAGGCAAAAGCTGTCTATTCTTTTTTATTTTTCTGGGCACCTTGCATGGTATAATGGTAGTGAGCTAGGTGGGCAGACCATTGTTATTGACCTCAATTCTCACTGAGGACCCCACACCTCTGGCCTTGTGCTCCACTAGGTTAAGCTACATCGCAAAATCTCTATATGGGGGAGGCAAAATTTCTCTATTTCTTTTATTCTTCTGGGCACCTTGTATGGTTAATGGTTTATGTGCTAGACTAGCAGACCATTGTTAATAAGCTCATTTCTTACTGAGCGCCCCATACTCTTGACCTTGTGCTCCACTAGGCTAAGCTACATCCACAAAATCTCTATAATGAGAAAGGCAAAATTTCTCTATTTATTTTATTCTTCTGGGTACCTTGTATGGTGTAATGGTTTATATGCTAGACTTGCAGACCATTGTTAATAAGCTCATTTCTTACTGAGCGCCCCATACTCTTGACCTTGTGCTCCACTAGGCTAAGCTACATCCACAAAATCTCTATAATGAGAAAGGCAAAATTTCTCTATTTTTTTATTTTTCTGGATACCTTGTATGGTGTAATGATTAATGTGCTAGGCTAGCAGACCATTGTTAATGTGCTTATTTCTCTCTGAGGTCCCCATACTTCTGGCCTTGTGCCAAACTAATGGTTAGTAAGCTAGGCTAGCAGACCGTTACTAGTGAGTTTGATACTTTTCTCAATAGGCAGACAGATACATTACTACAGAGTAGTGAGTTTAATTCTCACTGGGTGGCCCATATCTGTGGTCATTGAAGGGTGATTTATAAAGTGTAATAGTTAACAGACCATTACTAGTAAGTTTGATACTTTCTTGATGCTCAATAACACTGGCCTTGTGCAAAACTAGTACTCTGTTTTATCTGAGTTCCCATAAAGGCCTATGAATATGTATATATTAATATTAATGAACATATTATCAGAGAATGGCTAATAGGAATATTCTTATAAATACCACAAATATCAAACTAATGTCATGCTGGCAAAACTATATAAAAAGAAATCTAAAAAATGTTAGTTGTACTTAAATGAAATGATTGGAAAAAGAAGCTAGATGGAAATGTTGTATATCCGTATATATACCCCTCTAGATGTGTGGCATAATGTTAGAGTTGTAGGAAATGGACTCGTTGACCTGAGTTCAAATCCTCGACAAGACTGTTTGAATTTCACATAGTGAACCCAGTCTGCCCTACTATTTACCCATAGCTGGAGAAAGAAGAAATAGATTCATACCTTTGCCAAGGGCATTAGCTCTAAGGGAAACACTAACAGCTGATTTGAACTCATACAACGAGAAACATTACACTAAGTGTGCCTCCTTAAAGATTTTTATGAAGATGACAATAGAAAGTATGAATCCAATTATACTCCCTCCAGCTATGGGTAAATAGTAGGACAGAGAGGCTCTTCAACCTTGTTTAGGCAACCTGTCTAGGAGAAGGAAAACTCTGAATTCAAACCTGTTAAACTCCGCTTAAGAAATTGACCTTTTGTCGCAACCTGCTCGTGCGGAGGGGTTGGTAAATATATATATATACCCCACTAACATAACCTTGGGAAAGGTATGAATCCAATCATACTCCCCCCAGCTATGGGTAAATAGTAGGGCAGACTGGGCTCTTTTACCTTGGTTAGGAAACCTGTCTAGGTGAAGGAAAACTCTGAATTCACACCTGTTAAACACCACTTAAGAAATTGACCTTTTGTCGCAACCTGCTCGTGCGGAGGGGTTGGTAAATATATATATATACCCCTCTAACATTCTTGCTAATGCCCTTGGGAAAGGTATGAATCCAATTATACTCCCTCCAGCTATGGGTAAATAGTAGGGCAGACTGGGCTCTTCAACCATGGTAAAGCAACCTGTCTAGGAGAAGGAAAACTCTGAATTCACACTTGTTAAATTCCACTTAAGAAATTGACCTTTTGTCGCAACCTGCTCATGTGGAGGGGTTGGTATATATATATATATATGCCCTCTAACATTCTTGGGATATAATAAAGAGATAAAGAGAGACATATCAGATTAGAGATGGTAGATCTTACTTGATTAAACTTCTTACTACTTAATCTGCTGGCTTTTACTGCCTCTTCGTCTAGCATACCCTAACTATATAATATATATATATATATATATGAAGTAGTCAAACAATGTGTTTGAAATGGCAAAGGCCGACAATTTGTGGGAGATTATGTGCTTAATTAAAGTCATACCTAATTTTGTTAATTAATTAATTATAACTAAATGAATTAGGCGTGCATATTGGTTTAAATGTAAAGCGTAAACAAATCAAGAAAAAGTCATCTCTGTATGTACATTTCAGTCCATTAGGCACTACCCTGTCTATAGCTCTGCTGATGAGGCCTAATGGGCTGAAATGTACATACAGAGATTGACTTTTTCTCGATTTGTTTACGCTTTACATTTAAACCAATATGCACGCCTAATTCATTTAGTTATAATTAATTAATTAACAAAATTAGGTATTACTTTAATTAAGCACATAATCTCTCACCCCACACACACACACACACACATATATATATATATATATATATATATATATATATATAATAAATGCTCTATCAATGCTATTGAACACTATTTACTTATAAATATAGCGCACACACACACATGTGTAAAAATTATCAAGATTTTTTGTACTTTTTGACACACATTGTATTGCGAAAAAATAACGTTCCATTCGTTATTCATTTCTATCTTGGTAAATGCAGCTTTAAACTTGGTACTTTTTTGACACACCTTGTATTCTGAAAATTGAATGAATGGAACGTTATTTTTTTCAGAATACAAGGTGTATCAAAAAGTACAAAAATCTCGTTACTTTTTTGACACACCTTGTATATATATATATATATATAACATACTATACTATAAGATACTATACTAATCATAGTAGTAAACCTTTTCGGTAAGGTGTTTTTACTTTGGACGCCATTTTCTTTGGGCAAATCGCCAATATGCAATATTGGCGCCAAAATTAAACCCCTTGAAGAAAGTCACTTATCGTTTGAACACTCAATCAGTGAGTTGCTTTATCAGGTGCTCCCTTCACCCTCAGCACTTATCATGTTGACAGTCAACCAGCGAGTGGAATAATATTCCACCGCTCACCTTTAACTTGTCAACCAGGGAGTGGAATAATATTCCAGCGCTCACCTTTACCTTGTCAACCAGTGAGTGGAATGATATTCCAGCACTATTTACCTTCAACCTCAGCAATATAAGTCTGGCTAGCAAATGCCACAAATTTGCAACCCCTTTTTGAACTTTTTGAATATATGTTTCTGTATTTTCAACTGTTATTCTTGTCTTCTTTTATCTGAAATTGCTTGCTTACCACAGGGAAATTTTAAGTGTCTCAAAATATTCTTATCTTTTCTCCTTACAGGGCTGGGCTAAGCAGGTCATTGTCTAACAATTTAATGAACATACAAGACTTGGTTATACCTGATCAAATTTTATTTCCTCTTAGCCCATATTTCTGCCATGGGGAGACGGACCCTGAAGCTGGCAATTGTGTCTCTCTCCTTTGAAAGGTGGGTCGCACCTACTAAACTAAACTAACTATTCTCATGTCTCTGCACTGGAGGTCAGCTTGGATCATCTAAAATGTCAATCATAATCTCCAACGCTTATGGAAAATTACCCACCTCCGATTTTAAATCTAACAAACTTTATCAAAAATTAACTTACAGGTACATTCACAATTTATGACTTCTCATAAATTGTAACAGAAACTACACAAGGATCCTGGAACAACAGCCCACAAAAACAGCTGTATGGCCACTTACCCCCATCACATAAAGCATCCAAGTAAGACAAATAAGACATGCTGGTCACTGCTGGAGAAGTAAGGATGAACTTACAAGTAATGTTCTACACATACCAGATTAGGCCAACCAGCAAAGACCTTACATTGAACAGCTCTGTATGGATACTAGATGTTGTGAGGAGGACTTGCCAGGAGCGATGACCAATAGGTATGGCTATCAAAAGAGAGTCATGGAAATAACCATGACTCTCTCCCTCCAATCATCCCTATTGGTCATTACCCCTGGGAAGTCCTCTGTGCAGCATCCAGAATCCTCATTGATTGATGTAAGATTTTGCTGTTTGGCCTACACTAGTGTTATCATGTGTAGGTGTTCACAGGAGAATGTCACATGAGTTTGTCCTTGCTTCTCCACCAATATCCAGCATATCTTCTTTATCACCCCTGGGAAGTCCTCTGTGCAGCATCCAGAATCTGCACAGCATGGATTGATGTAGATTTTTCCTGTTTAGCCTTTGGGGAGATATACTTCCGGACATTAATGACACTCCAAACGAAAGGTCTGGAGATACAAAAATTGTTGCATATATATATATATATATCTACCAACCCCTGCACACGAGCAGGATGCAATGCAAGGTCACTTTCTTAAGCAGAGTTTAACAGGTTTGAATTCAGAGTTTTCCTTCTACTAGACCGGTTACCTAACCAAGGTAAAAGAGCCCAGTCTACCCTACTATTTACCGATAGCTGGAGGGAGAGTAGGATTCATACCTTTCCCAAGGGTATTAGCGCTAAGTGAAATGCAATTACCACATCCAGGATTTGAACTCAGGGCGACGAGTCCATTTCCTACGACTTTAACCATTACACCATGTAATTATGCAACAATTGTTGCATAATTGATGGGTGTCCTACTAATTAAGCACGGTTAGTGTAGTGTATTTCTTTTGAATTCTAAATAACATTGGTTGAAGAAATAACTTCTAGATTCAATAGACTTCATGATATTGCAATAATATTGCAAAGAAGTATACCTTCCTCACATTGTTCAATTTGTTAGATAAAGCGGGTACTAGGTATTAACAGGTATGAATCAAGAGTTCTCCTAGCCCAGTCTACCCTACTATTTTACCCATAGCTGGAGGGAGAATAGTTGTGTGCATACTTTCCCTAAGTTTATTAGTGCTATGTGAAATGCAAACAGCCTTGTCCAGGATTTAAAGTCGGGTTACTATGTCCATTACACCACATGCCTGGATTTAATAAGTGTGTTTGCTTAAGTTTATCGCATAAATGTTTTTATGTGTTCAAGGTTAACTTTGATCAGTGTTACCAACCTGAAAATTTTTAAAAAGTCAATATCATTACTTTCATCTTGTAAACACACACACACACACACACACACCCACCCACCCACACACCCACACACATCCACACACACACACACACACACACACACACACACACACAGAGGCACAGAAATTGTTCAACCAATTATATCCAATAAATTTCTTCCATAAAAGATTTCTCTCTACCTTACAAGTTCAATATAAATAAGATCAATAAACACATTGTTTATAGATTTTTATTTCTTTGTTGTGGCCTTACATATTTCTAATTCAATGTATATATATATATATATATATATATATATATATATATATATATATTGTTTTTTTTTTTCTTTATTCTTTACTTTGCCAAGAACCTCTTCATGGAATTTTGCCAATTCCTGAACAGGGTTCTAAATCCTGAGTTTCATCCAAGAGCAGCTCTTGAATTATGTTTTCCTGCTCTCAGTGCCAAGGCAACCGAATTGAGACTTTCTGCCAAGTGGCCTGTTTGTAGATCCAGTGAACCATTTTATTGATTTTAACATTTTCAAAAACAGAATTAGTCAACTTATGATCTGGACTAAAGACTAATTATCTTGGCTTATCTGACCAAAAGACGAGTTCTTCAACAAGTAATATTGGTAAAAAAAAAACAGATTAATTTTCAGATTACGACTTGTCAGATTTTTTCCTTCGCTATATATAAAGTAAGTAAGTAAAGTCGATGGGGTGGCCTAATGTTGGTATGAACCAGATAGCAAGGGAGTCTAGCGCTAGACCTAGGAGATTGGTTTTGTGTCTGAGGTGGAGCGCCACACCTACCACCAGCTGCTCACTTTACCGCACAGATCCCTGTGCTACTCATATGCTGAGTTGGCGAGGGCTGGTATTGAACTAGGTATTCCTACTCAAGGTCAATTTCTTAAGTGGTGTTTGACAGGTTTTGAATTTAGTGTTTTTCTTCTCCTAGACAGGTTAACATACATACATATATATAATATATATATATATATATATATATATACATACATACAATATATATATATATATGTATACTTATATGTATATATACATATATAAATGTATATATTTCACAACCCTCCCAGATGAATAGGGTGTGACACAAGGTCAATTGGACCATATGACCTTTAGGCACCCCTTTTGCTTTGCTGATTCATAAGTACATTTTTTTCATTTACAATCGTCTGTTAACAAACAACTGGATGTTGACAGTGTAAATAAAAAAATGTACTTATGAATCAGCAAAACAAAAAGGGTGCCTAAAGGTCATATGGTCAGGTCAATTTCTTAAGCAAAGTTTAACAGGTTTTGAATTTAGAGTTTTCTTTCTCCTAGACTGGATGCCTAACCAAGGTTAAAGAATCAAGTCTGCCCTACTATTTACCTGGAGCTGGAGGGAGAATAATTGGATTCATACCTTTTCTGAAGGTATCAGTACTATGTGAAATGCAAACAGCTATGTTCAGGATTTACACTCTATATACAGGGTTTGCTGGGTGATTGGGTGCAAATTATTATATATATATATATATATATATATATATATATACAATACAAACATGTATCTTGTACAACATCCCATGTTTGTCTACCTTTCTCCACATATCAATCTATCTATCTCAGTCTGTTCATATCTATCTATCTATCTATCTATGTATGGAAGTACGATGAGGAAATTAATCTGACAGTATGTGGAGGAAAATTTTTAAAGAAAACAAACACAGAATGTCATGAATGATGGAAACTCTTTTTGTCGATACTTAAGTATGTATCTGTCTATCTATCAATCTATCTATATCAGTATGATCATATTTATCGATCTAACCCTCTGATAATATATATATGTATATGTCTGTTCATATCTATCTGTCTATCTATCTATCTATTTCAGTCTGTTCATTATTTTTGTCTTTCTCTGTCTATATTATATATATATATATATATATATATATATATCAATCTATTTATCTCAGTATGTTCATATCTATCTATTTATCTATCTATCTATCAACTTTCAAATGCAGGCACTTATAAGCAGAATACTATTAAAGTTTCTGTGGTTTGAAACCATGGCAACCAGGTTGCCAACACATCTCTAAGCCTCTGATAATATCTATATGTATATGTCTGTTCATATCTATCTATCTATCTATCTATTTCAGTCTGTTCCTTATTTCTGTCTTTCTCTGTCTATATATATATATATATCAATCTATTTATCTCAGTATGTTCATATCTATCTATTTATCTATCTATCTAATCTATCTATCTATCTATCTATCTATCATCTTATGATATCTATCTATCTATCTATCTATCTATCTAAGTCTGTTCATATCTATCTATCTATCTATCTATCTATTTCAGTCTGTTCATTATTTTGTCTTTCTCTGTCTATATATATATATCAATCTATTTATCTCAGTATGTTCATATCTATCTATTTATCTATCTATCTAAGTCTGTTCATATCTATCTATCTATCTATCTATCTATCTGTCTGTTCTATCTATCTATCTATCTATCTATCTATCTTAGCCTGTTCATATCTATCTATCTATCTATCTAAGTCTGTTCATATCTATCTATCTATCTATCTATCTATCTATCTTTGTTCATATCTATCTATCTATCTATCTATCTATCTTTATCTATCTATCAACTTCCAAATTCAGGCACATATAAGCAGAATACTATTAAAGTTTCTGTGGTTTGAAACCATGGCAACCAGGTTGCCAACACATCTTGAGATTCTTCCGGCCAGAGTGACACCACCTGCCCGAAAATAATGCTGGATAACATAAAGAGATTGGATCCATGATGAAAGAGAATTCAAAGAGAGAATATAGTGGAAACACCACTTGACAAATTCAGAGCGTTTTGATTGGATGATTAGAATTCTACCACCTGCTGAGTATTAAGTGGCCAATGAGAGAGGTGCAAATACATTTGGTTTTCTTATCGCCAACAAAGCAACAAAACAACAGAATCATTAACCCTTTACCTGTTGGGTCCACAGGTGTCAACTGCATCGACCCACTATTAAGGCGTGCAGGTTGAAAACCATACTCTACAGGTCTTTGCTGGAAGGATAGAAAAATCATAGCATTTGAAATTGACTACTTTTATTGAAGAGAGAAACCTTTGCCACTAATTATTTGCCAATGGCATGAAAACAAGTATACTCAGGATCAGTCAGAATGAGTTACCACAAAATATCTGTCTCTTATTGATCTAACCCTTATCTATCTATCTATCTATCTATCTATCTCTGTTCGTATCTATCTATCTATCTATCTATCTATCTATCTAAGTCTGTTCATATCTATCTATCTATCGATCTATCTAAGTCTGTTCATATCAATCTATCTATCTATCTAAGTCTGTTCATATCTATCTATCTATCTATCTATCTATCTGTTCATATCTATCTATCTATCTATCTGTCTATCCCATCTATCTATCTATCTATCTATCTATCTAAGTCTGTTCATATCTATCTATCTATCTATCTATCTATCTGTCTGTCTGTTCATATCTATCTATCTATCTATCTATCTATCTTTCTTAGTCTGTTCATATCTATCTATCTATCTTGGTCTGTTAACATCTATCTATCTATCAATCTTAGCCTATTCATATCTACCTATCTATTCATCTATCTAAGTCTGTTCATATCTATCTATCTATCTATCTATCTATCAATCAATCTAAGTCTGTTCATATCTATCTTGGTATGTTAACATCTATCTATCAATGTTAGCCTGTTCATATCTATCTATCTATCTATCTATCTATCTATCAGTCTGTCTATCTATCTATCTAAATCTATTCATATCTATCTCAATCAGTTCATATCTATCTATCTATGTATTTTAATCTGTTCATATCTATCTATCTATCTTAATCTGTTCATATCTATCTATCTATCTATCTTAATCTGTTCATATCTATCTATCTATCTATCTATCTATCTATCTCAGTCTGTTCATATCTATCACAGTCTGTTCATATCTATCTCAGTTCATATCTATCTATATATCTATCACCTTCTGTTCATATATTTATATATCTATCTATCCATCTGTTCATATCTATATATCTATCAATCTCTGTTTATATGTATCTATCTCAATATATCTCTCTCTCTTTCTCTCTCTCTCTTTCTCTCTCTCTCTCTTTCTCTTTCCCTCTATCTGTCTCTTTTTCTCTGTCTCTATCTATCTATCTATCTATCTATCTTTGTTCATTCTCTATTTCCCTCTGTCTCTGTCCCTGTCTCTCTCTATCTTTTCTCAGTCTGTTCATATCTCTTATATTCCTTTACCATTCAAATGAGTATACATATGCAAATGACTTAGCCATTGTCCAGTATTTCTGGCAACTCTCTTATGAGTTTTTGACCATTCCCAATTTTGTGGTTCACTAATATTTTGTATTTTCATGCAAATCAACCCATTTAAAGAATTTGGGCCAAACAGTCCATTTGGCATTTCCAACTTTTTGTTTCACTATTCAAATTCAGATAAAACAATTTTGTCCGTCAAGAAATCATCTGGGTTCATAATTGATTTTATGTCATCATCATCATCATCTATATATCAATACTATTTCATATAGCGTTAATACACTTGGGAAAGGTATGCATCCAACTACTCCGCCTCCAACTATGGGTAAATAGCAGGGTAGACTGGGCTCTTTAACCATGGCTAGGTAACTAGTCTAGGAGAAGGATAACTCTGAATTCAAACCTGTCAAATTCTGTATAAGAAATTGACATCCTGCTCGTGTGGAAAGGTTGGTAAATATATATATCAATACTATTTCACAAACACCATCACCATTACTACTTAACTACTAATACTAACACCAATACCAATACTAATACGTTGAAAGCACCAGTTCCTGTTAGATCACTGAAGTTAAGCAGCAATGAGCTAGTTCAATACTTAGATGGGTGACCATTTAAGCAATAGCAGGTAATGTAAGTAATCCAAATGACGAAATGGTTTGATTTGGCATTAAATTATCTGAAAAGGGTTGATATGCTATAAAAATCCAACCAACCAACCAACCAACCAACCAACCAACCAACCAGCCAACCAATAACATTCCTTCCACTATTCTCCACTACCACTACTACCACTACCATCCCCACTGCTACTACTGGCACCATGGCCATGACAACAACCAATATTGTTACATACACATACACATATACCCATGTTGGGTATATACACAAATGGAGGCGCGTGGTCTAATGGTTAGAGTCATAGGAAATGGACTTGTCAATGCGAGTTCAATTCCTGGACGAAGCTGTTGGAATTTCACATAACGCTAATACCCTTGGGAAAGGTATGCATCCAACTACTCCCCCTCCAGCTATGGGTAAATAGCAGGGTAGACTGGGCTTTTTTAACCATGGCTAGGTAACCAGTCTAGGAGAAGGATAACTCTGAATTCAAACCTGTCAAATTCTGTATAAGAATTGATATCCTGTTCGTGTGGAAAGGTTGGTAAATATATATATCAATACTATTTCACAACCACCATCACCATTACTACTTAACTACTAATACTAACACCACTACCAATACTAATACGTTGAAAGCACCAGTTCCTGTTAGATCACTGAAGTTAAGCAGCAATGAGCTAGTTCAATACTTAGATGGGTGACCATTTAAGCAATAGCAGGTAATGTAAGTAAACCGAATGACGAAATGGTTTGATTTGGCATTAAATGATCTGAAAAGTGTTGATATGCTATAAAAATCCAACCAACCAACCAACCAACCAACCAACCAGCCAACCAATAACATTCCTTCCACTATTCTCCACTACCACTACTACCACTACCCTCCCCACTGCTACTACTGGCACCATGGCCATGACAACAACCAATATTGTTACATACTCATACACGTATACCCATGTTGGGTATATACACAAATGGAGGCGCGTGGTCTAATGGTTAGAGTCGTAGGAAATGGACTTGTCAACGCGAGTTCAATTCCTGGACAAAGCTGTTGGAATTTCACTTAGCGCTAATACCCTTGGGAAAGGTATGCATCCAACTACTCCCCCTCCAGCTATGGGTAAATAGCAGGGTAGACTGGGCTCATTAACCATGGCTAGATAACCAGTCTAGAACAAGAATAACTCTGAATTCAAACCTGTCAAATTCTGTATAAGAAATTGATATCCTGCTCGTGCAGAAAGGTTGGTAAATATATATATCAATACTTGTGTTCCTTAAAAGTATGTCCGTTCTCATTTTGCAATACCCTCTGGTTAAAAGTGAGACCATCCAAATCGACCAGGATGAAATGCAAAAATGTAAATCCTAACAATCTGCTGTTGCTTATCTGCTGAATTCTTATTTGTTATAAGTGTCGTCACCTCAACTAAATAATGGACCATTCCGTTTTTATTATAAAGCTAAGAAAGAGAAGAAAAAGGACATGCTACACAGAAAAATAAGATAAGAAAGAAAGAAAGAAAGAAAGAAAGGGAAAGATAGAGAGAGGGGGTAAGCATGTAAAAGTAATACAAACTATGAAGCCTCATCTCAGAAACTCAGTAGTGATGGTGGACCACTGTTCTACAGAAGCGATAACGCTAATCTGTTTCAATTGAACTCCACTTTGGCCCTTATTTGTGCTAGACTGACCGTCAGAAATTAATCCTTATTTACCAATGATAACACAATAAGACTAATTTTTGAAAGGGGGTGAGATGCAATAAAGATTTGACCAATAGATTAGACCATGGATCACCAAACCTTTTTTCACGGTGGGCCGGATAATTGAAAAAAATAATGAGTGCTGGCTACATTATTATTGTGTTCAATACTTGCTAGACAGAACGAAAGCTCTGAGGAAAAGATGTAAAACAAAATTTATTTTTTCATGTTATATTTAAAGAAGAAGAAGAAGAAGAAGAAGAAGAAGAAGAAAGACAAGTGAGAAAGAAGAAGAAGAGAAGAAGAAGAAGAAGAAGAAAGATAAGTGAGAAGAAAAGAAGAAGAAGAGAAAAAGAAGAAAGAAGAAGAAGAAGAAGAAGAAGAAGAAGAAGAAAGACAAGTGAGAAGAAGAACAAGAACAAGAAGAACACAGCAAGAACAAGACAAGAAGATAAGGGAGAAAAGAAGAAGAAGAAGAAGAAGAAAGACAAGTGAGAAGAAGAAGAAGAAGAAGAAGAAAGACAAGTGGAAGAAGAAGAAGAAAGAAGAAGAAGAAGAAGAAGAAAGAAGAAGAAAGACAAGTGAGAGAAGAAGAAGAAGAAGAAGAGAAGAAGAAGAAGAAGAAGAAAGACAAGTGAAGAAGAAAAGAAGAAGAAGAAAGAAGAAGAAGAAGAAAGAAGAAAGACAAGTGAGAAGAAGAAGAAGAAGAAAGAAAGAAAGACAAGGAGAAAAGAGAAGAAGAAGAAGAAGAAGAAGAAGAAGAAGAACAAGAAGAAGAAGAAGAAGAAGAAGAAGAAGAAGAAGAAGAAAGACAAGTGAGAAGAAGAAACAAGAACAAGAAGAAAAACAACAAGAAAAGAACAAGAAAGATAAGGGAAGAAAAGAAGAAGAAGAGAAGAAGAAGAAGAAGAAGAGAAGAAGAAGAAGAAGAAGAAGAAGAAGAAGAAAGACAAGTGAGAAGAAAAGAAGAAGAAGAAAAGAAGACAAAGAAGAAGAAGAAGAAGAAAAGACAAGTCGAAGAAGAAGAAGAAGAAGAAGAAGTGAGAAAAGAAGAAGAAGAGAAGAAGAAGAAGAAGAAAGAAAAGAAGAAGAAGAAGAAGAAGAAGAAGAAGAAGAAGAAGAAGAAGAAAGACAAGTGAGAAGAAGAAGAAGAAGAAGAAGAAGAAGAAGAAGAAGAAGAAGAAGAAGAAGAAGAAGAAGAAGAAAGAAGAAGAAAGAAGAAGAGAAGAAAAAAGAAGAAGAAGAAGAAGAAGAAGAAGAAGAAAGACAAGAGAAGAACGAAGAAGAAGAAGAAGAAGAAGAAAGACAAGAGAAAGAAAGAAGAAGAAGAGAAGACAAGTAAGAAGAAAGAAGAAGAAGAAGAAGAAGAAGAAGAAGAAAGAAGAAGAAGACAAGTAAGAAAGACAAGTAGAAGAAGAAGAAGAAGAAGAAGAAGAAGAAGAAGACAAGTGAGAGAGAAGAAGAAGAAGAAGAAGAAGAAAGAGAAGAAAAAGAATTTTGGGATCTCATGCTTTATGAGTTCAAACTGGTCCATAACATTGCAGAAGCAACTAAAAACATCTGTTGTGTGAAAGGTGAATGTGCAGTTGATCACTGTATAGTAAGCAGATGGTTGAAGAAATTTTGCTGGGGTTGCAAGAACCTCGATGATCAGGTAAGGTTGGATAGACGAAAGGGAGAGAGAATTTGAAAAATGTAGAGAGAGGAAATAGATAGGAAATTAAAAGAGAGGGGGGAAAAAGAGGAATGAAAAGAGAGTGAATGATAAATAAACAGAGAGGGAGAGAATGAGAAAGGGAGAGAGAGAGAGAGAGAGAGAGAGAGAGAGAGAGAGAGAGAGAGAGAGAAAAACAAATTGAGGAAGGAGAGAATATATATTTACTACTTGTATATATTCATTTTTATCTAGTTCATGTATGTACTTACCCAAACCCTCCCCCATGGGTTGGATCTGACACAAGGTCAATTTCTTTTAGAGAGAGTAGGACAGAGAGAAAGAGAATATGTTTGCTCAACCTCTTGGCCGCTAGCTGGATGTGACACAAGGTCAATTTTATTTGGAGTACAGCTGATTTGAATTCAGAGTTTTCATTCTCTTAAACGTATTGCCTAACCTAGACGAAAGAACCCAGTCTGACCAACTATTTACCCATAAATGGAAGAAGAATAGATGGATATGTTGTATGCTGGTTGGAAGTAATTTTCATGTGGAATGTAACACCAAAGAAACAAGTAAAACACTACAAGTAATTACAAAGAAGTTTGAGTTGTAACAAAATTGACGACTCCCTAAAAGAACCATCAAAGAATCCGGGACCGACGGAATCTTGACATTCATCAAGATAAGTAGAGAAAAGGAAAGACAAGGAGGCAAAAATGAACGTGCCAACGAAGAGAGATAGGAAGTGTACGCATAGACATACACACTAATTTTTCAAAAACAAAAATAATAAAATACGAGAATTTGGCTCACAAACAAAAAATACGCCAATATATAAATGAATTGACATTCACTGCATTTCTTAACAGGCGCGTTGTCTTGAAGAAAAGTGGCTAACATGCTTCTTGGAAACCAATGGTAACAATTGCCCCTTAAATGTATTGTACACTATAATATATATATTGGAAACCAATGTATTATAAATTGTATCAAATAAACAACAAGTTACAAAGATGTGGTTTGGTTAATGAATTTTTCTTGTTACAAAGTCTTATTAGTGTAAAAGTTTACTTGTGTTTTAGTTCACTTGGTTCTAAGAGGATTGTATTTGGTAACTGCTCACTTAGCTTGCCAATGCCCTTTTGCTTTAGTCTGCTATTATCAACCTTCCCTTCCCCCACTCCGAATGTCCATTCGTTGGAGGGAGTTTTGAATTTGGTGTCGGTCAGTCTGGTTTTGTCTATTTTTAGAATTTGATCCTTTTTTCTTTGTTTCTCAAACCTACCCAAATATACACAGTTTATAAACCATTACAGATATATGCTTTTCCCAAGGGTATGAGTGCTATGTGAAATGCAAATAGCCTTGTCCAGGATTTGAACTTGGGTTGCCATTTCTATTTCCTATGATGATAACATTGTACTAAGCACAAGAAAAGAATGAGAAATGGAAAGAGAGGGAGAGAATGAGAAATGGAGAGAAAGAGAGAGAAGAGGAGAGAGAGAGGGGGAGGGAGAGAGAAGGAGAAATAGAAAGGGAGAGGAGAAATGGAACAAGAGAAAGAGAGGAAGAAAATGAAAGAGAAAGAGAGAGAGAGAGAGAGAGAGGGGAAAGAGAGGGAGATAATGAGGTATGCTTGGGTAGACAGGCAGAAGGAAAGGTGGTACAGAGAGAGAGAGAGAGAGCGCGCGCGGAGAGAGAGAGAGAGAGAGAGAGGGGGGGTTGAGCATGACACAATAAGGGAGGGGGAAATATAAGAGGAAGAGATTAAGAGGAAGAAAAGAGAGAGAGAGAGAGAGAGAGAAGAGGAGAGAGAGAGAGAGAGAGAGAGAGACAGAGAACAAAGAGTAGGGTATGGAAGGAGATTAAGAGAAAGTGAAGAGAGAGAAAGAGAGAGAGAAAGAGGCAGAAAGAAAGGTAAGAAAGGGGAGATAATGACAAAGTAAGGTCAGAGAGAGAGAAGAGAGAGAGAGAGAGAGGAGAGGGGGGGGGGTTGAGCATGACACAATAAGGGAGGGGGAGAGTAAAAAATATAGAGGGAAGAGATTAAGGAAAGAGAGAGAGAGAGAGAGAGAGAGAGAGAGGAGAGAGAGAGAGAGAGAGAGAGGACAGAGGAACAAGAGAGTAGTGTATGGAGAGAGATTAAGAGAAAGAGAGAGAGAGAGAGAGAGAGAAGAGGCAGAAAGAAAGGTAAGAAAGGGGAGATAATGACAAAGTAAGGTCAGAGAGAGAGAAGAGAGAGAGAGAGAGAGAGAGAGAGAGAGAGAGAGGGACAGAGGAACAAGAGTAGTGTATGGAGAAGAGATTAAGAGAAAGAGAGAGAGAGAGAGAGAGAGAGAGAAAGAGGCAGAAAGAAAGGTAAGAAAGGGAGATAATGACAAAGTAAGGTCCAAGAGAGAGAGAGAGAGAGAGAGAGAGAGAGAGAGAGAGAGAGTGAGATAAAGTGAGAAACAATGAGTAGGAAATCAGGAGAGATAGAAAGGAAAGAAAAACAAAGGGAGCAATGCTGAGGAAAAAAAAAAAATAAAAGTAGAGACAAATGGGGAGGTAGGAGGTAAGAATTCCGAGGTATGATCTAGAAACTTTGGTAAACTTTTGCCCAAAATCTTTAATCGTTTGCGTCAGCTTTTTTTCTTTCTCTAACATTAAAGAAAACCAAATAAACACAAACAATACAACGAATGCACACAGGTCTCTTTTGAATAAGTAGGTGGCAAATAAAACAGTCAGTAACATCAGTAAATATCAACATATTGATTAGATCTTTGCATCAATATAACTACCCTGATCTGCTTGTCCCCATCGGTTCATTAGACAAGCGTGGCATAGACTGCCCAGTGGATGGACAGAATAGGAAAATGGCATTAAGTAAAGTTCTGATCCCTCGCCAAAATCAATGCCTTGCAAAGAACTTGCCAAAAATCTTACATTAAAGAACATGAGAACCAAGGGTAACATGTGTAGGGTCAGCTCAGGCCCAAGGAGAATAGTAATCTCAGTTATAATATTGTTGGTTAGTTGGTTGGTTTTTACAGCATGTCAACCCTTGTTGGGTTATTTTATGCCAAAGGCATTTTGTTTTATTCATTTTATGAGTATTCAAATGTTTTTTAAAAATCGTTTTTTTACTATTTAACCAGTAGATGGGACCACTCCCAGTCAGGGTGACCTGGGAATAATGGCGATGAAGGGGCACTTCACATTTCCCAGAGCTCCAGAATTGGAACTTCACCAGTAGATACAGTTTAACATCATACCCAGACCATCAGTCACCGCCTTCTAGCACACATATGATTAAAGGGTTGGGGGTTTGACATAAGGGCATCAGGGCCAGGACAATCATATAGGTGCTAGGGCTTGATGTTAAAAGAGGATAGAATCCCTCGCTGTTGGGCTGATACCGACATTAGGCCACCCCAACTTTTACATTTCAGTTACAATATTGTTGGTTGGTTGGTTGGCTGGTTGGTTGGTTTTTACAAAATGTAAACCCTTGTTGGGTTATTCCATATCAAATCATCCAGTCCATGATTTTGTTTTTAGCGTTTTGCATTTTCAATAAGAGTGTTAAGTGAAACAGGTAACCATGACTGATTATCCAACATAAAAACAACATTTCTTTCTAAACTGATCATCACATTTCCAAAACGATACACTTGTTTGCCGTTGTAAGATTTTCCAACAATTGGTAGAAAAACAATATTGTTGTCAATCGCCTGAAAGAAAAAATTGAAATACAAATTAATCTTATTTAAATGATGACAGATGAGGAACACATGATTCATAAACGAAATTTGACAGCAAATCAACATGAAATTTTGTCCATTTTTAGGTTTTGCAGTTTGAAAACAATTTAACATATTTACTTAAAAATGAAATTTGAAATTAATTGATAGGAAGGAAATAGAATAATTAACATTACTTAAAACAATCCTAATTAAAAATAATTCTTTTTCTAGTATTATCTGCATTATTCGGACTATTGGTATTTCTTGTCGGACTCGGGAACCTTCTAAAAGAAGGCCGGAGGGCATATCGGCCGAAACGTTGTACAAATAACAATGAAGATGGGGACAATAGTCCGAATAACGCCTTTCATTCAGAGAAAATTATTTTTCTATTCAAAGGGTAAAATCACCAATTCTGTTATACAAATTGTTAGGTTCACCCCTTTCAATTTTTCTGAAATTTTGTACACGTGTAGACAATGTTAAAGTTAGATAATCCCCCCAATTTGAGTTTCCAGTTCCTAGAATTGGTAGAGTTATGTCGATTTTTAGCTCTCCAAATTTGAGAAAAATGATGACTTTTTGTAATCTATTTTTGTCAGAAAAATTGAAGTGGGTGGGTGACAATTTTACTTTTTTCTGGATGATTTGACATGAAATTGACCCTGTAGCGTTAGTTTCGTATTTGCCTGGGAGAGTTGTCTGCCCGGTTTAGTTTGCTGGTGCCCGCTAGGGGAGATAGTATTTAAGCGGTTGGTTCAAAATGCTTCTCCCTCTTTTCCTGTTCCAGTAACCACGAGACACATGGGGTAGATTTTGGTCTACTCCTTCTCGTTGGGGCTTTTGGCCCCACTTACATTACTGTAAGTTACTTACAGCATGGACTATCCCTAGTCTCATGTCTGTACTTTTTGTATATCTTGTACCATTCATGAATGTGTATTTATTTGTCTACATGTAACTTTGTTTTACCCATGTACTTTGTATCTCGTCATATCCATGTGCTGTACATATATTAAATGTTTTGTCTGTTAACCTTCGTTGGAGTTTTGTATCCAATATATTTAACCCTGAACCATCCTTACAACCCTATGCCAAAGTCAGTTTAACAATATATGGTCAGCAATTATGTAAGGTAGAAAAATGATTGGTTGGTTGGTTGGTTGGTTGGTTACCTATTACAGAACGTCAACCCTTGGGTTATTACAAAGAACTTGCCAAAAATCTTACATTAAAGAACATGAGAACCAAGGGTAACATGTGTAGGTCAGCGCAGGCCCAAAGGGAATAGTAATCTCAGTTACAATATTGTTAGTTGTTTGGTTGGTTGGTTGGTTCGCTGGCTGGTTGGTTTTATTCTATGTCAACCCTTGTTGGGTTATTCTATGCCAAAGTCAGATTAACAAAGCGAATGACGTTAAACTCCCTGATGGTGAGGTTCCAGTTCTGGAGGTTTGGGGAATGTGGAGCACCCCTTCATCACCATTGCTCCCTGGTCCACTCTGACCCGGAGCGGTAGTACCTGTTAGGGTCCCATCAATGGGTTAAATAGAAAAACATGAGTTTATAAACAAAATTGTATTATCCATTAAGAATTGATTTATTTCAAAACTTTATATCGGCATTAAATGACCCACTGAGGTTGATATGCCGTAAAGCAAACCAAACCAAACCAAACCATATATAAAATATAATTATAATGTTGGCTGGCTGGTTGGTTGGTTTGTTTTTATAGCATGTCAAGGGATTCACAACCTTCTCAGTAACAAAGCTTAACACAGGAGAGTTGGTGTTACATAATTATTAGATTCTTAATATTTATGTACAGTAGTGTAGAAATCAAAATGGCTGTTATAAGTTGCAGCCCACGGCCTTGAAGGATGAGTGACAAGGCTTGACCTCATCCTGATCCTTTCCGGTGGATACCATGAGAATCAGTGGAGGAGACCCTCTTCTGGTTTAGATTAGAAATAGATTTTAGTCAGTCGACGAGAAACCACAACGGTGGTGAGTCATGTTATACACACTCCGACTCGATCTGCGCAGGTAGTCTGGTGGGGATTTTCGAAATAAAATGTGATCTAAGTAAATTGAAGTCTTGTGTTATTATCTAAAAACTACCAATGACACAGGGCTTCTGATAAAGAGAAATCCCCAATGAAAGACCAGACATGAAGTCCCCAAGACGAAGTCCAGATGAAGAAGAGATGTTAGAAGAGACCGAGAAGACGTAAGATAGAAGAGATGAACAGAAGAAGAATAGAAGTAGAGAGAAAGTAAAGAAGTAAAGGGTATACAACATTGGACTACAATCTTTAAAAGGATGAAAAGAAAAACAACAACTTAATTTACATTCATGATTTATCAATGAGACAGATGATATTGTTTAAAATCACAAAAAAAAAAGATTTAATATCAAAGTTAAATAAAGAGGTTGACAGAAGGAGCACATCAGACAAATGATGATTTGACAGTTGTGAATGCTACATACTCTTGGTATGCTTCATTTTGAAGAACAACTGTTCACAGCAGTATGCAGTGCCAAACATGCTCACTACCTGCTGGGTGTGGGTAATAAGATTGGGAGATTATCCAGATAAAAGCATGTGGTTTGAGAATGTGATAAGCAAGAAATTTGGACTTAGAATCTTCTGAACCCTGAATGTCAATGGCTGGTTGGTTGTATTTTATGGCATGTCAACCCTTCTTGGGCTATTTTATACCAAAGACATCTTTTTAAAATTCCTTCTTAATGGGTGTTCAATTTTTTAAAAACTCAATTTTTAAAAATAGATTTTTAAAAAACTAATCTTTTATGTTTGATGCATAGATAGTATCTTAACAGGTACTACCACTCCAGGTCAGAATGGACCTGGGTATAGTGGCGATGAAGGGGTACTTCACACTACCCAGAGATCCAAAATTTGAACTTCACCATTAGATGCAGTTTAACATCATACCCAGGACACTAAGACCCTCAGCCACCACCTTCTAGCATATATATGAGTAAGAGCCAAAGCAGAGTGTTGCATGTCATGAACTGCTCAGCACCAACATTCTATCCTTAAGCATCACAGGCCTCAAAGAGAGGATTTTACTCCTCTGTAGAGGTGCAGTCAATGTATTCACCTGCCCCAACCAACTGGGGGAAGTAATGATTTGACAGTTGCAAATACTGCATATTCTTGTAATGCTTTATTTTGGGGAACTATTGTTCATAGTGGTATGTAGTGAGAAATGTTCACTACTTGCTGAGTGCAGGAGATAAAATTGAGAGAATCATTCAGATTAAAAATAATTTTTCTGATGTTTAGCAATGAGAACCATTGAAAAAATCATACTGAGACAAAAACCTTCAGTCCATTTATGCAGTCTTGAAAGAGTCTATTTTTTAGAGAGGTGAAGGAGGAAGGCAATACATTATGAACATTAACTCTGGTCATTTTGGTAAAACTAAAACTTATTTTTTCTCTGAATTTTTGAGATGAGGCTTGATAATTAGTATTATTTGTATTATTCGGACTATTGTTCCCATCTTCATTGCTATCTGTACAACATTTCGGCCGATATGCCCTCCAGCATTCTTCAGGTATTTCTTTTCAAACTCGGGAACCTTTTTGTTGTAATCAAGAACCTTCTTGTTGTAATCGGGAAGAAGGTTCCAGAGTCCGAGAAGGTTCCCAAGCCTGACAAGAAATACCTGAAGAAGGCTGGAGGGCACATCAACTGAAACATTGTACAGATAACAATGAAGATGAGGACAATAGTCTGAATAATACAAATAATACTAAAACTTATTTAGTAGAAAGTTCATACAAAACATGACTGTTGTAATTATCTATGCATATATATATATATATTATATTTAGTATATAGTAAAGACTGTAGATTGGTCTCTTGTCAGTGTCAGCCAGACAGTGAGGAAGTCTATTTTTCACTAGCACTCAACCAGTGAAATTGTCCTTGCATCTGAGATGGAGTGCCACACCTATTGTCTGCTCCCCACTTTACCACACAGATCTAAGTTGTGCTACTCATATGCTGAGTTGGTGAGGGCCAGTATCAAACTTGAAACCTTGTGGTTCCTAGACCGACACTCTACCGACTGCACTACTGAAAAATAGTCATTGGAATGTGTGTTTGTTTATAATTTGCTTCCTTTATCATAAACTTATTTTCAATGAAAGTTTGTAATATTTTCTTGAGGGGTAGTCTCTGTGGTATAGAGATTACCATGCTGGACTGCAACATCATAATAAGCATTGTGCTATTTCATTCCCTTTCAGACTAATACTCTTGGGAAAGATATGAACCTTCTTATCCCCCTCCAGCTATGGGTTAACTCTTTGCCCACTTTAAACCGCTCACTGTGACTTTCCCACCACTGCAATCCTACCATACGCCTCTGGCAGTGGCTCTTGTACATGTCACTTTTTTACTGAGCAGAAGGACTCAGATTACAAATATAAATAGGACTTTATTTGAATAGAATGAGTTCTGAGGTGAATAGATAGTGAACTTTGAAATATCCCATCATATATGTGTGTGTGTGTGTGTGTGTGTGTGTGTACATGAATTCTTGATAATATAGAAGCCACTCTGTCCTTTCCTTTGCAAGAGACCTTAGCTCCCTTAGTTGCTTGCTAGATCTTATCCCTCCTCTCTGCATTTTGGAGGTCTACCTTGGAAGCAAAATGTCTGAATACTTATGAGCAACTCTCTCTCTCTCTCTCTCTCTTATATATATATATATATATATATGGTGTGTGTGTGTGTGTATGTGTGTGTGTGTGTGTGTGTGTGTGTGTAAGTGTATGTGCATATATGAATTCTTGAGATATAGAAGCCACTCTGTTGTAAGGGACCTTTGTTATGATTTTTGTGGCCATTCTTTAGGCTTCAAGCAAGAGCACTGTCTAGCAGATATCCTTGGTGTTAAGCAGATCACGATCCTTAGTAAAGAATCCTTTGGTTGTTTCTTGGTGCTCCTCAGTCTTGCAGGTCCTTCATCAATGATTGCAAATGGATGTCTTTCAGTATCAGCGATTAAGTAGTTAACCAGCCATGTAATCGGACTGTTGATTGGCTGAGGTTTAAACCACTTGACCTCACTTAGTTTATAAATTTAAGTGGTGTATTGTAGCACACCTTATATCACCAAAATATTCGAACAACCTTAACTTCCTCAGTTGCTTGCCAGACTCTAGGGCCCTCCTGTCCTATATTTTGGAGATCTGCCTTAGAAGCAAAATGTCTTATCGTTCAAATACTTATGAGCAGCACCATACTCATATACACAGGGTGGACCATAATGATGGAACACCTTTCAAATACTATTTTCTCAGATTACAAAAGTGACACAGAATACTAAGTATATTTATTACATAATTGGTATACAGGAGTTTTACATATAATCTAAAATTTGAATATTAATTGATGTGTAGACTTAAAAAGACTGTGTATAATAGTGTTCTCTACACATCCACAGTTCTCTGTACTAAAAGGTATGTACTACAACTGGGGATTTTCTCTTCCTGGCATTGCCTGTCTTTCAGAAATTTGTAACAGCATGAAAGATCACCTTTCAGGATGATGCCTCTCGCTTTCCAAAATGCTGTCAGAATTTTCTTTGGGCAAGCAACAATGAATCTTTGGCTGGTGAAGTATTCTTCAACTACATATGCAATTTCTTTTGGACTCCACGGCATTATGAGGATCACCAAAATCAATACCTGTATAAAGAAAAGAACACACTAGCGGCAATACTCCTAGGTTTATATGGAGTTAACCACAAGTGTGGCAGACAGGTCAAGAGTCAAAGAAGTAAAAACGAACAACAGAACTATGAATAAAGACTTGTATTACATATAAAAATTGCAAACTTTAGTTTCGTTTGCGCAAATAATAATATTTGTCACTTAACTGGTGTATCCTGAGATATGGGGTATTAACGGAGCCCTTTGCTACGGCCTTCTGATAAGTTCAGATATAATGGACTTCTGCTTGTGTCCGACTCCGATTCTGGTTGTCTGTTGAAGAATAGGAGCGACCCTTTTTTAGGTCTGTCTCCGGTGAGGGCTGAATCAGAAGAGGCATGAGTTTGCTTATTCGGCTTTTCCGCCAAAGTATGCTGGCTCATGATTGGTTGGTTTGAAACAGAGGCTCGCAGACAAAGGACGATAACCCCCATACCCCAGAATTCTTAATACCTGAAAGTAATAAAAACTTAATGTGTTATTCAAATCTTAGATAACTGTAAAACTCTTGTGTATCAGTTATGTAATAAATATATTTAGTACTCTGTGTCGTTTTTATAATCTGAGAAAACAGCATTTAGAATGAGTCCCATCATTATGGTCCACCCTGTATATGTGTGTGTGCATTTATAGGAATTGTTTGTTTGTTTGTTTTGTTTTACGGCATATCAACCTCAGTGGGTCATTTAATGCCGATAAAGTTTTGAAATAAATCAATTCTTAATGGATAATACAATTTTTTTATAAATACATTTTTCTATTAACCCATAGATGGGACCCTAACAGGTACTACCACTCCGGGTCAGAGTGGACCAGGGAGCAATGGTGATGAAGGGGTGCTCCACATTCCCCAAACCTCCAAAACTGGAACCTCACTATCAGATAGAGTTTAACGTCATTCCCAGGACATGTAGACCCGCAGCCACCGCCTTCTAGCACCCATATTATAAAAAGGGGTTGGGGCTTGCCATAAGGGCAATAGGGTTGGGAAAATCATATAGGTGCTAGGGCTTGATGTGACCAGCTGATTGATTGGAGGGGCCTCTCCAACCGCCCGTCTAGCCCAAGATAGGGCCAAAGTGGAGTATTGCATGAACTGCTCATCCACCTGGGTTCTATCCTTAAGCATCACAGGTCGCCACTCATGGCCAACAGGTGGCCCCATTGGGGGAGTCTTACCCCTCTGCAGAGGTGCAGTCAGTGCATTCTAACGCCCCAGCCGACAGGGCGGTATAGGAATTGTTGCGATGCCTGAAAAATTGTAAGGTTTAATTTGACAGCTTAAAATAAACAAGAATAAATGATGAAAGCAAAACCATTAGCATAAATCAGAAGATTGAATGTTGCACTTTAAAATCGTTTATTACATGAACGTAGATATAAAAAAAAAAATTGATCCTTCGAAAATATGCAAGTTTAAAATACGAAAAAAAAAATCACAATTATTTTTCACCATCATGCGATATAATCAATTATCTAATTTCCAATAACTTCTTCTTCTTCTTCTTCTTCTTCTTCTTCTTCTTCTTCTTCTTCTTCTTCTTCTTCTTAATGAGGTGATCAATTTGTTCTAATTATCTCATTTCTTCTTTCGTTTATTTCTTTGTTGTTCTTTTTATATCATCCCTTACTTTCCTCCTTCTCCCTTTAATCATCTGTTCTTCATCTATTTATCTTCTTCTTCTTCTTCTTCTTCTTCTTCTAATGAGGTGATCAATTTTTCTAATTATCACATTTCATCTTTCTTTTCTTCTCTTTATTGTTGTTCTTTTTATATCGTTCCTTCCTTTCTTCCTTCTTCCTTTAACCTTTCTTCTCTTTTTCTTCTTTTTCTTCTTCTTCTTCTTCTAATGAGGTGATCAATTTTCTAATTATCACATTTCTTCTTTCTTTTCTTCTCTTTATTGTTGTTCTTTTTATATCGTTCCTTCCTTTCTTCCTTCTTCCTTTAACCTTCTTCTTCTTCTTCTTCTTCTCTTCTTCTTCTTCTTCTTCTTCTTCTCTTCTTCTTCTTCTAATAAGGTAATCAATTTGTTCTAATTCTCTTATTTCTTCTTTCTTTTCTTTTCTTTGTTCTTTTATATCATTCCTTACTTTCCTCCTTCTTCCTTTAACCTCTCTTCATCTTCTTGTTCTTCTTCTATTTGTCCTTATTTCATTCTTCTTCTTCTTCTTCTTCTTCTTCTTCTTCTTCTTCTTCTTCTTCTTCTTCTTCTTCTATTTTAGTTTTTTGCATTTTACTCAATTGTTTCTTCCTTTTAGCTTCTCCATTTTTTTATTTGATTTTTTATCTTCACTCTCTCTGTCTCTCTCTGTCTCTCTCTCTCTCCGTTTCCATGGTAACTCTACTTTGACCAAATATAGAAGAACTATATCCTCCTCTCATTGCCTTCTGTAGCAGAAGAGAAACAATCAGAATGAAGAATTATTGATTGCAAAAAGAACAAGATTATCCCCAAAGTTTGAAAATAACTGGCTATTTCGATCACAGATGGTTGATTGGCCAGCTTCCGTGTGGCTTTGCAACCCTAAAAAATAAACAGCGATAAAAAAAAAAAAAAGGGAAGAAAAGAAATAAGAATAAAAAAATAAAAAGAATCGAGAAAAATAAAAAAAATTACCATTAATGTTCATATACCGAATATGTTAAGATCCATCATTTTTACTTTCTTGGTGAATAGACTTCAGTTATTGACCCCTAAAAAAATTTGTTATTTAAAAATGTCATTGTCTGATAACTCTTAAAACCTGAGTAGGCAGTATTTTTTCCTCTATCTAGAATATAGCATGATCCAAAAGTCTGGTTAAAAAATTTGTTATTTAAATTTTATTTGTCTAATAACTTAGAATCCAAGTAGACAATATTTTTACCATAATCTAGGTGTGGCCCGAGAGTCTTGTCACCCTTCTGATAACTCAGAATCTGTGGAGACAGTATTTTTGTCAGGATCTAAATGTATAGGGCGTTCCAAAAATCTTGTTACCCCTAAAAAATTTACTTATTTAAAAATGTAATTGATAATTTAGAACCTGTGGAGACAGTATTTTTGCCACTAACAAGAATTATAAGGTGGTCCAAAACTCTTGTCACCCCTAAAAAATTTGTTATTTATCTAAAAATGTCATTGTCTAATTTATAGAGAATTTGAGTGGACAGTAATTTTGCCATAATCTAGATGTATAGGGTGGTCCGAAAGTCTTGTTATTTGAAAATGTGATAACTTAGAACCTGTAGAAACAGTATTTTTGCCACTAACAAGAATTATAGGGTGGTCCAAAACTCTTGTGACCCATGAAAAATTTGTTATTTATTTAAAAATGTCATTATCTGATAACTCTTAAAACCTGAGCAGGCATTATTTTTCCCTCTATCTAGAAATATAGCATGATCCAAAAGTCTGGTTAAAAAATTTGTTATTTAAATTTTATTTGCTAATAACTTAGAATCCAAGTGGACAGTATTTTTGCCATGATCTAGATGTGGTCCAAAAATCTTCTAACCCTAAAAAAAATTGTTATTTAAAAATGTATTGTCTGATAACTCTGAAAATCTGAGTAGACAGTATTATTGCCAATATCTATGCATTGATTCAAACAAATTTGTATTTTTCAGTATAGATTTACGGTGAAATGAAGATGGCCGACCAAAACATGCGGCTTTCCTCAAAGTGAAACAAACAAGGGAGGTTACTCTCATTTATGTAGCTAATGTTCAGATTACCCCTTCATTTTGCCTCCAACTACCTATCACTTTAAAACATTTGAAATATAGATAAAATCATCAGGGGTTGTAAAATACGCCGTCTGCACATTTGTAGAGGGGAAAGACTCCCCCCACCCTGCAATGGGTGTGCCTGCTGGTTGTGAGTGGCGGCCTGTGATGCTTAAGGATGTAATCCTGGTGGATGAGCAGTCCATGATTTCCAACACTTACTTAGGTTAGACAGGCAGTCGGAGAAGCCTCCTTAGAATCCAAGTGGACAGTATTTTTGACATGATCTAGATGTGGTCCGAAAGTCTTGTCACCCCTAAAAAAACACTAATTCTCAAAATTATTGCTTACAGTGCACCAAAATTGTATAACTTATATACTGGGAGATTTATTTTTACCACATTTTTCTCGATGTAGAATCGAGGACAATTAACAGTGTCTTTAGCCTAATGTTTCCTGGTGCGTCCCACTAAAAGATAATTGACACTGATTAGTGAAAGGCAATGATATATATATATATATATATATATATATATATATATATATATATATAAATATTTGCTCTCAGAATTAAAAAAAAACTGATTTTACTCAATTAAATGTTTGATGCTTTTTCAAATCTTTCTTTGTGGAAACTTACAGATGGACATGCAAGTGTGAGACATCCTGGTTATTTGGTTGTTTTGTTTTACATTCTATCAACCCTTTTCAATTCATTTAATGCCAAATCAAGTCATTTTGATATGTGGTTACTTACAGTACCTGCTGTTGCTTAAATGGTCACCCATCTAAGAAGAAAACTGACTTCACATAATTAAATGCTTGCTGTTTTTAAAAAAAAATCTTTCTTTGTGGAAACCTACACATGGACACACTTAGCTGTGTTAGTGCTACTGTACGTCTGCACCACCTGGCCTAATGAAATGCTTAGAAAAAAAGCTAAATGGGAACTACACAATGATGATGATAGATATCTTGAAAAAATCTTGGAAGCAGCATTCCACAAGAAAGCAGCTCTATGAACACTTTCATCCTATCATGATACCAACTTTAGGCCATCCGAACAACTTACCTATATATAGAGAGATTTACCAAAGCCTCCACATGAGCAGGATGTCACACAAGGTCAATTTCTTAAGTGGAGTTTAACAGGTTTCAATTGAGAGTTTTCCTTCTCCTAGGCTGGTTGCCTAACCAAGGTTAAAGAGCCCTATCTGCCCTACTGTTTATCCATAGCTGGAGGGAGAATACTTGGATGCATACCTTTCCCAAAAGGGTATTAGCACAATGTGAAATGCAAACTGCATCATCCAGAATTTCCTATGATGCTAACCATTACACCATCACATGCATCCATAACATATATATATATATATATATATATATATATATATATATATATATATATATAAGTAAAAGAAATAACAACAGACCATTTCCTGCTTTTTCCCTATTAATGGGTAATCAATTCATTCTTTACTTATTTTTCACCTACTGGCCTTCATGTGTTTGTGTGTGTGTGTATGTGTGTGTGTGTGTGTGTGTGTGTGTGTGTTATGTGTGTGTGTGTGTGTGTGTGTGTGTGTGTGTGTGTGTAGTCTTTTTCAGGAATCTTCGCATCTGATGAGTCGGGAGATTTAGACTATTTGTCTAAGCTCCCTGAAATAGACTATAATGCTAAATCTCTAAGTCTTTTGTTATTTCTTTACTTATATATTTGCTCTGTGACTCTAACATTAAGAGCACACATTGAGCTCTCAAACTGCGACAGGTTTTAAAAAAATAAAACTCTTGTGTCGTAAGGAAGATTTCTTCTCTGGACTTTTGTATATATATATATATATATATATATATATATATACATGCATGTGTGCATGTGTGTGTTTTTATGTGTGTAAAAGAAAAAATAAAGTGGCACATCTCTCTTCTGGTTGTTACTCACATATGAAGACTTCTATTTTGGAAAATTTAATTTAATTTCTAAAGAAGCTAACTTTAGACAAAATATGTCAATTTAATTTTCTTGTCTCATTCATATATATATATATATATATATATATATATATATATATATATATAAATTTTCTCACAGCATAAATATGGCTGATCAGCTATATTTTCTCCTATTTCCATCTGATGATTGTGAGATTCACATAAAAATTCAAGTAACATACTTTAGATATTTTAGGCTTTCAGACCTGATCTGTGCATCATTTTTTATGCACATTTATTTGCATTTTTCCTTCTTTTATAAATATTATATACATCTATCTAACTATTATTATATACTAAATATTATATTATAATTATTATTATTATATATTAAATATTATATACATCTAACTATTATTACATATTAAATATTATATTATAAATATTATTATTATATATCAAATATTATATACATCCATCTAACTATTATTACATATTAAATATTATATTATAAATATTATTATTATATATCAAATATTATATACATCCATCTAACTATTATTACATATTAAATATTATATTATAATATTATTATTATATATTAAATATTATATACATCTATCTAACTATTATTATATATTAAATATTATATTATAATATATATATATATATATATATATATATATATATATATAATAAGGATAGATAGAAGGATATGAAAAACACACAATGCTGTTAAAATGAAAATATTTTATATCATATTCATAGCTAATATTGAACAATATTTTGATTTATAAAAATCATCATCAGAGCTTGTTTTTTATAAATCGAAATATTGTTCAATATTAGCTATGAATATGATATAAATTTTTACAGCATTGTGTGTTTTATCTATACTTATACCGTCGGATTCATTTCCTTACTCTTAACTTATATATATATATATATATATATATATATATATATAAAGTAAGTTGTAAAGTTGATGGAGTGGCCTGTTGTCAGTATCAGCTGGACAGGAAGGGAATCTATCCCCTTTTTGCTAGTGCTAGATCATGGACATTGATTTTGCTGAGTTGAACCTCCGCAGCTACTGTCAGCTCCCCAATTTACTACACAGATCAGAATACCAATCTGTGCTACTGATACGCTGTGATTCCTTGGCGGATTCTTTAGCGATTGAGCTAAACCGGCCCGTTTACTTATTTATGATACTATTACATACACACACACACACACACACATACATACATACACACACACATACACACACACACACACACACACACATACACACATGAAGGCCAGTAGGTGAAAAATAAGTAAAGAATGAATTGATTACCCATTAATAGGGAAAAAGCAGGAAATGGTCTTACTTGAATCACGAGTTGACAGCCATCATATATATATATATATATATATATATATATATATATATATATATATTTGTGAATAAAAAGGCATAAAATACCAGGGGTATCATGAATCATGATACCCCTAGTATTTAAGGCCTTTTTATTCACAAATAAATTTGCTCTGTTTATAAAAATTAAGCATTGAGCTGTCATATAGAACCTGAACTCTATAACAAACTACTTATAGAAGATAGGACCAGCCTAGAATCACCCTTGTACCAAGAAACTTGGTACCCCAACAAAGAAGAAATATCTATCTATCTATCTATATATATATATATATATATATATATACCAACCCCTCTGCATGAGTAGGATGTGACACATGGGCAAGTTCTTTGGATGCGCTTGTCTTACTTATATTTTGGTGCTCTTGTCTTACTTATATATATATAATATATATATATATATATATATATATGTATATTATTTATTTATTTATAGTTTACAATACATTTAAAAGTTCGTTTTATCAATGGTTTCGGACATCACCTTTAGGTGATTGTTCGTCATCAGAAATATTCACAATGAACGAAAAGTGATGTTGCAAAACCATTCATAAAACGGACTTTTAAATGTATTGTAAACTATAGATAAATAAATACAGCTCTTACAGAAGTAATTGAGCACTTTATTATCATTTCTCCAATACTAACAAAGAATTAACTATATATATATATATATATATATATATATATATATATATATTTCAAATCCTGGACATGGTAATTGCATTTCACTTAGCGCTAATACTTTTGGGAAAGGTATGAATCCTACTCCCCCTCCAGCTATGGGTAAATAGCAGGGTAGACTGGGTTCTTTAACCATGGCTAGGTAACCAGTCTAGGAAAAGGAAAACTCTGAATTCAAACCTGTTGAACTCTGCTTAAGAAATTGACCTTGTGTCGTATCCTGCTCGTGCAGAGGGGTTGGTAAATATATATATATATATATATATATTTCACACGCATGCGCATGACATCATACACATACGCACAAACAAAAATACGCATACGTACAAACAAAAAGAGCATTTGACATCACGTAAACACGTAAACATGCAACACGAGAATACAGTTAAAAAACGCATACATTTGACCATTTACACCATTTCTGTCATTTTTTAAAAAACTATTTCGTTTACCTGATAAATGCTTTTAGCAGGAAACCATTGGTAGTAATATCGTTCCCAAATAAATGAATAAAAGCTAAAACTTTTATTTGTCACTTCATTCGGTAGAGCGTTCGGCTAGAAACCACAAGGTTCCTAGTTCGATACCGGTCCCCTCCAACTCAGCGTATGAGTAGCACAGGGATCTGTGCAGTAAAGTAAGGAGCTGATGGTAGGTGTGGCGCTCCTCCTCAGATGCTAAAAAACAATCTCCTTGGTCTAGCGCTATTGAAAAGGAGATAGACTCCCTCGCTGACTGGCTGATACCGACTTTAGGCCGCCCCGTCGACTTTACTTACTTTACGGTATTCTACACATCGAGCCATCCTTTACTGGGATTACACTTGTCAAGTTCATTTTCTATAAGAAAAAGTATCGAATTTTATGCGATACATGCGTTGTAAGTGCCTTCAAGTAAAAATTTAATATATATATATATATATATATATTTATTTATTTATTTATTGATTAATTTTTTAATTAATTTATTTTTTAAAATTTATTTATTTTTTAAAATTTATTTATTTTTAAAAATTTATTTATTTATTCAATTTATAAGAATATTATGCAAAAACACACACACATACATACACACACACACACACACACACACACACACACACATACACATGAAGGCCAGTAAGAGAAAAAAAGTAAAGAATGAATTGATTACCTATTAATAGTGAAACATAACAGGTCAAGAAAATCCTGGGTAAGACAAGATAATTTCTTATCACAGGAGGCTTAGAAAACTCTCCATTTTTGAAGGAATCAGGCCCTGAAGAGGTTTCCCAGATTTAGGGAAGTGGAAGTAAGATACGAGTGACTGGCTTCCGGGCAAACAACAGAATTTCCTTATCATCCGCAAGTTCCTCCATCAGAAATGAGTTACCTTTGCCTTGGGATCTTTTGCTTTGGTGGTACATGAAACAAATCTGAATAATCGGCTCAAGTTTCTTCTGGCCCGCAAAATTCATTTGCATAAAGTAGGTTACCTTGATATTCTTGCTAGAATGTATTTTTATTCAGGTATCTTATCAAATATATGATAAGATTTGTGGATAATAATAATAATAATAATAATAATAATAATAATAATAATAATAATAAGACCAGACCTAGTGTTGATTAACAAAAAAGAAAGAACTTGTCAATTGGTGGATTTTGCAGTGCCAGCAGATCACAGGGTGAAGCTAAAGGAAAATGAAAAAATGGACAAATATCTGGACCTTGCCAGAGAACTGAAAAAGTTATGGAACATGAAAGTGAAAGTGATACCAATTGTGGTTGGTGCACTTGGAACAGTCCCAAAAGGATTAGAAAAGGGTTTGGAAAGTTTGGATATCAAAGGAAGGATTGAAACCATTCAGAACACTGCACTGCTGCAATCTGTCAGAATACTCAGAAGAGTCCTGGAGACCTGAGGAGACTTGCTGTCACTCAGACTCCAGTAAAATACCATCAGCTAACACTGGTGTGAAAACTCAAAAGGAGATAATAATAAAATTAATAATAATAATGATAGAAACTGAATCACTAATAATTGCTGCATAAAATAATGCCATAAGAACAAATTATATCAAAGCAAAAATTGATAAGACACAACAAAACAATAAATGTAGACTGTGCAGTGACAGAAATGAGACTGTAAACCATGTATTAAGCGAATGTAGCAAACTAGCACAACGGGAATACAAAGCTAGGCATGACTGGGTTGGGAAGGTGATCTACTTAGAATTATGCAAAAAATTAGATTTTGACCATACAACAAAATGGTGTATGCATAAACCAGAATCTGTTCTTGAGAATAAAATGCATAAAATTCTCTGGGACTTCGAGATAAAGACGGATCATCCTATCCCAGCCAGGAGACCAGACCTAGTGTTGATTAACAAAGAAAAAAAAGAACTTGCCGACTGGTGGAATAATAATATTACCTAATCCCTGCCAGGAGACCAGACCTAGTGTTGATTGACAAGAAGAAAAGAACTTGTCATCTCATGGTGTTTGTTGTCCCAGCAGATCACCGAGTGAAAGTGAAAGAAAACGAAAAGATAGACAAACACTTGGATCTTGCAAGAGAACTAAGAAAACTGTGGAACATGAAGATGAAGATCATGCCAATTGTAATTGGTGCCCTAGGAATGGTCCCCAGGAGTCTGGAAAAGAGTCTGGATGAACTGGAAATCAGAGGAAGACTCGAGACCATCTAGTCTTCAGCATTGTTGAGATCAGCTAGAATACTCATAACAGTCCTGGAGACCTGAGGAGACTTGCTGTAACTCAGCCTCCAGTGAACCACTGGCTAAGGCAGGTTTGAAAAACTCTAATGGAATAATAATAATAATAATAATAATAATAATACAGACGGATCACCTAGTATAATAATAATAATAATAATAATAATAATAATAATAATAATAATAATAGTAAATGTAGACTTTGTGGTAATAGAGATGAGACTGTAAAGCATTACTTTGCGAATGTAGCAAACTAGCACAACGAGAAACAACAACAAAACTAGACACAACTGGGTTGGGAAGGTGATCCACTGGGAATTATGCAAAAAATTTAATTTTGACCATACAACAAAATGGTATATGCATAAACCAGAATCTGTTCTTGAGAACAAAACACATAACATTCTCTGGGACTTTGAAATAAACATGGATCACCTTATCCCAGCAAGAAAACCAGACCTAATGTTGATAAACAAAAAAGAAAGAACTTGTCAACTGGTGGATTTTGCAGTTCCAGCAGATCACAGGGTAAAGCTAAAGGAAAATGAAAAAATGGACAAATATCTGGACCTTGCCAGAGAACTGAAAAAGTTATGGAATATGAAAGTCAAAGTTATACCAATTGTAGTTGGTGCACTTGGAACGGTCCCAAAAGGATTGGAAAAGGGTTTGGAAAGTTTGGAAATCAGAGGAAGAATTGAAACCATTCAGAACACCGCACTGCTGCTATCTGCCAGAATACTCAGAAGAGTCCTGGAGACCTGAGGAGACTTGCTGTCACTCAGACTCCAGTGAAAGGCCATCAGCTAATGCTGATGTGAAAACTCAAAAGGAGTAAATAATAATAAAACTGGCACAAAAGAATACAAGAGTAAACATGATTGGGTGTGACATGCTGATCCACTGGGGATTGTGCAAAAGACTCAAATTTGTCATTGTGAATATCTTCTAAAAAATGAGACACATAAAATTCTTTGTATGTTTGTAATTACCCAACTTCTCTGCCACAGGCAGAATGTGACACAAGGTCAATTTTTAAACAGAGTAAAGCCGTTTTGAATTTAAAGTTTTCCTTCTCCTAGGCTTGTTACCTAAATAAGGCTTAAAAAAACCCAAACCTCTCTGCCACAGCCAGAATGTGACACAAGCCGTTTTGAATTTACAGTTTGTTGTGATGTTAATCCAACAGTAAAAAAGAAGTCAAGTCGAGGTAGGGTAAAATAAGACTAGTGTATTTACAATAATGGTACAGGAACAGCTAGCTTGCCGTTAAACGGTAACAGTACAACCTTTTCACTCGGTGTCTCACTATTTATAGTGAGAACCGGTGTATATTCTCCACTGTAGGAACGGCCGGTACAACACAGTTTTTAATCTCATAGGCTTTTTACAAAAAAGCAGAAAAAAAAAATGCAAACAGCTTCATCCAGGATTTGATCTCGCTTTGCAAATTCCATTTCCCACCGCGATAACCATTATACTAAACACACCTTCACATTTTTGAATGGTCTTGTGGTGAAAAGTGATTCTAGCACTCGAAAACCCATAAAGGAAAAAGGCCCAGTTTCGTTTCGCAGGGCTGGGTCTGTGTTTTTGTCGATCCCTTTTTCGTCGATATCGTGCACGCGCAGAAAAAGCGGCAGTGAGGCAGCAGAAAAGTAAACAAGCAGTGGTGAGACGAGAACGCGTGAAAGGGAGTCGGAACGAGTGTATGGAGACGAAGTGAATAAGAGTGAAAGAGCGATAAAAGAGAAAACTGACAAGGATAACGAAGAGAAGAAGGAGACAAACGAACGAGAGAAAGAACAAATACAGAAGCGCAGAAGAAGGAAAACAAGGAGAAAAGAGACAGACGCAGGTTGTAACGAATTCTTTGTTTTACTGTATTTTAACTTATCATTTGCTGTTTTATTTTTGGCAAAATAAATCAGTGACTCTCAGTAACTGTTAAGTTTTTTGTTTGGGCTAACTTCAAGGTGCAGTTCTTTACCATGGCACATTGTAGTGAATTTTTGCTTGAGCAATAGCATTACAATAGGATGTTGAATTGAACAATGAGGTTACCATGAAAATGCATTGAACAATTATTTTACTATGAAAATGCACTGGATAATAATTTTTAATATAAAATTGCATTGAACAATAATTTTTACTATAAAATGCATTGGACTATGATTTTACTATAAAATGCATTGGACAATGATTTTTACTATAAAAATTCATTGGACAATGATTTTTACTATAAAAATTCAACAAAACTCAAACTCAATAAAAATTCATTGGACAATAATTTTTACTATATAAATGCACTGGACTATGATTTTTACTATAAAAATTCATTGGACAATAATTTTTACTATATAAATGCACTGGACAATGATTTTACTATAAAGATTCATTGGACAATGGTTTTACTATAAAAATGCATTGAACAATGATATTATAATACAAATGTATTGGAAATGATTTTTTGGAAATTACTAAACCTAACCAACAAGAGTATGATCTTTTGTTGATGTTCCCAGATCTTTTCTTTGTTAAATTCCTCAACACTTTCTTTTTTGTTGAGCCAAGGAAACCACATGGTGTAATCCATATTAGTTTGACTTATACACCTGGTAGATCAACTTTATGTAAACCAATCCTTTTTTTAACTTCCTTAATCTTCAATGATGTTCTCATTGTATTCTAGAATCTATTGGCTGAAATGCTGTATTCACAATATCAATGTCACCTAAAAGGAAATTCCATTTGCTGAAAAAGTTTTTAGAATGTTGATGACATTTTTTGGAATTTTTTAAAGAAGGTAGCTTTTCTCCCATGTTGAATGTGGGCACGATATCTATATATTCCAGAAAGGTTTGATATATCCCTACCCCTGACAAAAAATGGAAAACAACTTCTCTGGATTAGCTTTGGCTGTTAGAATTATCTTTATCCATCGTTTATTCACTGTTAAATATCTGCTCTTTAATTTTTGGGGATTACGAGGAAGGGAATTCCCAATTCATTGGACAATGAGTTTACAATGAAAATGCATTGAACAATGATTTTACTATGAAAATGCACTGGATAATAGTTTTTAATATAAAATTGCATTGAACAATAATTTTTACTATAAAATGCATTGGACAATGAATTTTACTATAAAAATGCATTGGACAATGATTTTTACTATAAAAATTCATTGGACAATGATTTTCACTATAAAAATTCAACAAAACTCAAACTCAATAAAAATTCATTGGACAATAATTTTTACTATATAAATGCACTGGACTATGATTTTTACTATAAAAATACACTGGACTATGATTTTTACTATAAAAATGCATTGGACAATGATTTTACTATAAAAATTCATTGGACAATGGTTTTACTATAAAAATGCATTGAACAATGATATTATAATACAAATGTATTGGAAATGATTTTTAATATAAAAATGCATTAGTTCATTGATTTTACTATAAAAATACTTATGGTTTTTACTATAGAAATGCATTGGGCAATAATATTGTTATAGAAATGTATTGGAAATGATTTTTACTATAAAAAGGCATTGGAAATGATTTTTATTATAAAAAGACATTGGAAATGACTTTTCTATAAAAATGTATTGGACAAGGATTTTTACTATAATTAACATTAGCATCTTTCTAGTTTTCTGCTACTTTCCCCTTCTATTTCTCTCCCCACTCTTTTCTGTTACATTTTCCCCTCCTTCCATTCCTATTTCTGTTCTTTTTTTACCTTCTTTCCATTCTCCTCTCCTCTCTTCCCATATCTCTCTCTCCTTTACATTCCTCTCTCTCTCTTCTTTCATTTACACTTTCCTCTCCTTCTACTGTTCTCTTTTCATTCTTATTTCTATTCCTTTTTTACCTCTCCTTCCATTCTCCTATCTCTCCTTCCGCTTCTCTCTCTCTCTCCTCCCACCATTACTCTCTCCTCCCACCATTACTCTCTCCTCCCACCGTTACTCTCTCCTCTCCATTTGTTGATGTTATGACTATTAGCAGTTTAGTTAATAGCCATGACTAAACAACCTCTCTCTTTGGTGCGGGTTGAGTGCGGGAAGCAGTGGGATAAAGTCCCTCCTACAGTTTTTTTTCCTGTAAACAATTAGTTGGGGGATCTGGTTACCATGTCAAATGGACCCTAAAGACCTATTAATCATCAGTATTAACAGAGCAAAAAAAACGACAATGATTATATATACTAGCAAATATATGCACCCTCCGGGTGCAAGTATTTAAGTTTTAATATGATAAAATATCATATTAAATTAGAAAGGCTAATGAAACTGAATAAGAATGCAGATAAAAAGATTTGGAACAGAGGGGGTATGATTGAAAAATAGAACAACTTTGAAACTAACTCTTCCATCATTTTCCATTACTCCCGTCTTTCATTGGTACATTTTCCTAATTTAACTATTGAGTTAAAATAGGAAGTAAAGAATAAAATGACAGTTATTTTTTCTTGTTAATGGATTTCTTTTAAGATTTATCCCCGAGATTTTTGCTCATTATTCAATAAGATAAAACCAAACAATTAGAAATCAATAACACTAAGCATATATTTATTAAAATAAAATTTTTAATATCAATATGCAAATTAGCCTTCCCATTCACACTGTAAACCGCTATTTTGTTGTATATATAAATACAATTGCATGTTATTAGTATGTAGATTTGGTCAACAGACTTAATGATGTAAAACAATTTTATTAATAATTGAGGTTTAAATAAAAATAAAATCATGGAGAATATGATGTAAATAACAAAGGGAATTGTGACTTGTATAGTAATATAGTTTCGGTTACAGACAGACAAACCCACAATCTCTATTATAATAAGATATATATATATATATATATATATATATATATATAGATAGATAGATAGATAAAATGTGGCTTACCGGTGAATATGGGCACAACTGTTGGAGTTGCTCAAAATCGAGGGGTTAAGTCAGCGATATAACAAATACAAAGTGCTCAATACAAAGTAGAGCAAATTTATTAAAGAAATGGATACAATAGAAACCTACTCGAGTTTCACCATTAGGATCTTCAGGGTTAAATCCACTGAATTAATCGAGGTACCTATTAATTGCAGCCGATTACACGTGTGTTCATTGAATAAGATGTTATGTTAACATGTTACGATTAATTCAGTGGATTTAACCCTGAAGATCCTAATGGTGAAACTCGAGTAGGTTTCTATTGTATCCATTTCTAGCTCAGTCGGTAGAGTGTTCGGCTAGAAACCACAAGGTTCCTAGTTCTATTCCGGCTCTCGCCAACTCAGCATTATGAGTAGCACAGGGATCTGTGCAGTAAAGTAAGGAGTTGATGGTAGGTGTGGCGCTCCACCTCAGATGCTAAAAAAAAAAAAGGTAAAACAACTTCTCTGGATTAGCTCTACTGTTAGAATTATCTTTATCATATCATTTATCCCCTGTTGAATGTCTGCTCTTTTATTTTTTTGAAATTGTGAGGAAAGAAGTTTCCAATGTATTGGACAATGATTTTACTATAAAAATGCACTGGACAATGATTTTACTTTGAAAATGCATTGTCCAATGATTTTTACTATATAAATGCACAGGACAATAATTTTACTATAAAAATGCATTGAACAATGATTTTACTATAAAATGCATTGGACAATGATATTATGATACAAATGTATTGGAAATGATTTTTACAATGAAAATGCATTAGTTATTAATTTTACTATAAAAATATATTGGACAATAGTTTTTACTATAGAAATGCATTGGGCAATTATATTGTTATAGAAATGTATTGGAAATGATTTTTCTATAAAAATGCATTGGACAGTGATTTTTACTATAAAAATTACAATAGAAATTATTTGGAAATTATATCATTAATATATATCGACCTAGGTATTCACTACTGTAGTTTAAAAGGCACTTGTAGGTTTTTTTTTTATATAAAGAAAGGGTGAAGGTTTTATGTTTATTGGCAACTAAAACATCAAGTAAGGGGTGTTTACTTTTAATATTAACAAATATTTGTAAGTGAATTCATTACTGGGAATAATTGCAATGAAGTTGTACTCCAGACGTCCCAGACTTCCAGAACGGGAGCCTCACCAACAGGTGCAGTTTGTATCATACCTTCTAATGAATCTACAATTTTTAAGGGTTCTTCTCAAATTATCTTATGTGGTAAAGAACTTGTTTTGGTCAATAGGGAGTGTGCTGCACTTGGATAGTACTCTTTTTCACCAAAAATATTTTATGGTAGCAATATGTACACACAGTTATCGCTATGAAGTAAGACAGACTACCCCTACAAGACGGACTCATCTGAGGACTATTTTAGTGGTGAGCTCTCTGTGCTGGGAGATATTTTGGTTAATTCCTAGTTGAGTAACATGATATTATAGGGTGCCCCGAAAAAACAGAACCCAAATTATTTATTTTCCCATTATTCTAACCCTAAACACCCCCTAAACCTAACCCTACCCCCCCTAGTTGAGTAACATAATATTACAGGGTGATCCAGAAAAAACAGAACCCACAAATTTTGTAATAAAACTGTTCATTTTGATTTCTTTTTAAAGTCCTACAAGGGTTAGGGTTTAGGGTTAGGGTTAGGGTTAGGGTTGGGTTTTAGGGTTAGTTTAATGGAAAAATAAATAAATAATTTGGGTTCTGTTTTTTCTGGGTCACTCATGTTACTCAACTAGGAAATAACCGATATTTTTTTCACCAAAAATATTTTTATTGTAGCAGTTCAGCTAAGAAGAATGATTTTTGTCTTATCTGTTATTAGTTTATTTACTGCTAAACAAAAAAAGTATGCTTATTTCATAATTTTTCCCTGGGATAGTTGTTTACATGATGAATATTTTTTTTTCTGAGCTCCTTTTTCACCCAATCTGTACTGGTTGTTGTTTCACTCTACTTCTTTTTTAAGTGTAGTGTAAAGATTTAAATTTAATGGTTAGCTGTTAACTGTAAGAACTCATGAAAAGTCACCCAAAATTTTGACAGGCAGGCTTTTATCCCGAGGTCATCCAAATGGTCCTTGCTGATTGGCCTTGGAGGATCACATGATCAAAGAAGCCTGGGAAATAGAGTTAATGGAAGATCAGTGGGAGAGCCCTTTGGGCTAGACATGTTTTGGTATTCTTTTATTCTTCCATGCAGGTGTGTTAAAGTTGGAATTGGCTGGTTGGTTGGATTTAATGGCATGTCGATCCTTGTTGGATTATTTTATGCCAGAGATATTTTGTTTGATTCATTCTTGTATATACAATTTTTTTAAACTCAATTTTTTTCAAACACTTTTTTTTTCTGTTTAAAGCATAGATGGGACCCTAACAGGTACTACCACTCTGGGTTAGAGTGGATCTCAGAGTAATGTCGATAAAGGGGTACTCCACCTTCCCCAGAGTTCCAGAATTGGAACTTCACTAGATGCAGTTAAATGTCATACCCAAGAGACTAAGACCCTCATACACTGCCTTCTAGCACATATATCATAAAAAGGATTGGGGTTTGTCATATGGGCAATGGGTTAGGGCAATTATATAGGTGAAGGGGCTTGATGTCACCAGCTGATCAGAGGTGTCTTCTCTAACCACCCGCCAACCCAAGTATATGGAGTATTGCAAGTCATGAACTGCTTAGCCACTAGGATTCCATCCTTAAGCATCATGGGGCATTTTTACCTGTTATGGTCTAATCTATTTGAAAATTATTTGTATCAGACAGGAATATTTGAAACTACATAACTGTTATGTGTTTTGAAAGGGAGGGGGGCAAAAAGATTTAAAAATAAATACTACTCTAATTCTCTCCCAACTGTAAGCAAAACTTCAAATAATCTCAGTCCTCAGCTTTCAATCTTCTCTTCTAACAGAACACCATTTTCTCCTCACTCGCTTTGGTTCTTTTAAGTACACTCAAAAACCAAACATCCGGGCGCATGTCGAACCTCGCATCCGTCCAGTATCTAGATTGTCGATCCCGGCAGGCAAGACAAAGTCTTACTCTTTTTCGTTCTCCGCCACATTATGTTACAGAATCAGGAAAGGTGGACACACATGTAGATAAACAAGAGGTTTTATTTTTGAGAAGAAAAATTTTACGCTACATATTAATGATAAAATTTCTAAATAATTTCTATTGTAACTTTAATAATAGAAATACTTCTCCAATGCATTTGTATAGAAAAGTCATTTTAAAAATCATTTCTAATACATTTTTGTAATAATATCATTGTCCAATGCATTTCTGCTATAAAAAGTCCAGTGTATTTTTTATAGTAAAATACACTGTTGACTAAGGAGTAATTCATTGGTCAAATCATCCAGGCCATGTTACCCAGCCCCTTCAATTTTTCTGAATTTTTTTCCAAGTCAACCAATTTTAAGTTATTGATGATTTCTGATTTTTTCATAGCGAGATCAATATCCCGATGTGGCAGTGTGTCTACGACGACAATTTTTTCTATTATTATTTCACATTCTTTTAGAGTATTGTTAAATTTAATGGCCACCTCACAAAGACCTCAGTGAAATTAGTATGATTTGAAGAGGCTTTGTCTTTTAGAGTATTGTTAAATTTCTATTAAAAATGTAGAATGAAGATACATATTTGTGGCATATAGAACTGGATGCTGGCTTCATATTTTTTTCTATTATTATTTCACATATATTGAACATTATTTGTACCAATTTTTCACGACCCCACTCAAATTTGGAGAGCTAAAAATCGACATAACTCTGCCAATTTTTGGAATTGGAAGCTCTAATTTTGGGATTGTCTAATGTTAACATAGTCCCCACCTGGAAAAAAAAATCAGAAAACTTGAAGGGGGTGGGTGACAAAAAATGTATTTCACATCTTAAATGTGTTTATATTAAAGTCCATTGTTACATTTCCCACTCTTGGTCAGAGTTCTTTTGTTCAACCAACAATTATAAATTATATTATAACCTTGAACCCAATATTGTATTGACAATATCAACGACACCTAAAAGGAAATTCCCTTTGCTGAAAAAGAATTTAGAATGTTGATGACACTTTTTGATATTTTCAAAGAAGATAGCTTTTATCCCATGTTGAATTTTAGCATGATATCTATATGTATAGATATATATCCCCACTCCAGACAAAAAAAGGAAAACAACTTATCTCTGGATCGGCTTTGGCTGTTGGAATTATCACATTGTTTACATTGTTACTTTTTTATGGATTATTTGACATGGAATTTACCCTAATGTAAATGACCGTCATGAGTTGCTCTCCCAGCACAGAGAACTCTCCACTAAATAGTCCTCAGACTAGTCCATTTTGTGGGGGTAGTCTGTCTACTCCACAACAATAACTGTGAGTACATTAGTTGTATCAAAAATAGTTACTTGAAGCTATAATTGCTTACTCAGAATATGTCAGACAGATCTGCTTAAGATAATGAAATAATCCAGAATCCATACAAAGCTGAGTGATGTATACTTTAGTTGCTCGGCCTATACTGGTTTGTCTATGCGTAGGTGTCAATAGCAGAACGTCACTTACAAGTTCATCCTTGCTTCTTCAGCAGTGGCCAGTATATCTTCTTCATCTTGCTTAGATTGTTTGGGAAATATTAAGCAAATGGACATACAGCTACTTTCTGTGAGGTGCTGCTTCCAGGATTTGTTCAAGACAGCATGTAGTATCTTTGTGTAGTTCCCATGTAGTGTTTTCTCCAAGCATTTTGTTAGAGTCTAAGGGGCACTACCACATAGTAGTACTGACATAGCCACAGCTTAGAAGAATTCTTACTTTATTTTATCAGAGAGTTAAAATTTCTATATGATTGATAATCTGTCTATAATAGTCCATGCCTTTTCCTAAGCGTATATTGACACCACTTTCTAATTTAGGTGTTTTTATTAATCTGGTCAACAAAGTCCTCAGTGAAATTAGTAAATATTGTCTGATCAGTGCACCCAAGGACCAGGCTGAATAGGAAGTGCATGGGGGTCAGGTGCAGCCTGGAAATGAAAAACAGGATGTGGCCATGACCTGACCTTTTGCACCTGGAAATGCAGGTGAACATTTGACATGATTTAGGTGCAGAAATCTGTAGCGTAGCCCATAGCCAATGAAAACAGCCTGCGTGGCGAAGAGGCGTGTCTACAGAAAAAACTGCATAGGTGTCACGAACAAAGAGGCGTGACACCGGGGGTCAGACTACAATAAAAGAAGCCCATAGAGATCGATTAGACAGACAACGATCAGGTTCGAGATCACTTGAAAAGAACTCCGAAGGCTCCACATTTGCGTAACCCTGCTAATGACAGTACACAACCGAGGGAATAAACATCTCATCTTACATTTTCCTAAATAAAAGTGTTTGTGTTCTTTGACGGGTCCAGTGTGTAACAAAATTAGTAAAATATAATTGGAGATTGGCTTCATATTTTTTCAAACTATTAGTGAGTTTAATTCTCACTGGGTGTCCCATACTTCTGGTCTTGTGCTTAACAAAGCTAAGTTTATTTGTTTGAAATTTTGAGATGAGGCTTGATGTGCATTATTTTGATTTTCTAGGCAGTAGTCCTCATCTCTTATTGAGGTGTGTAAGAACACATTGTTTTGGACACTGTATCCTCTGGCCTTCTTCAGGTATTCCCTGTCTATCCAAGCATAGCAATAACCCAACCTGAGAAATCCTTTATTCTTTTTTTCTTTTTTTTAATGATCATTGTTACATAATTATTAGATACCTAATATTTATGTGCAATAGTGTAGAAAACAAGATGGCGTTTTAAGTGCAGCTGACGGCCTTGAAGATTGAGTGACAAGCTTGACCTCAGTCCTAACCCTATCTTCCGGGGATAGCCATGAGAACCAGTAGAGATGACCCTCCCTTTCGGTTTAGATAGTAAGTAAGTTTCAGTCAGTTAGAGACTAGCAGCTGAGCCTGACGGAAGGGTAAGTCGCGTTACACGCGCTCCCATCTTAATCTGCGCAGATGTCTGGTTGGGGATTTAAAAATAAAGTAAGATCAAAGCCAAAATCGGAGCTCTCTGTGTATTATTACTCTAAAAATAACAATGACACAGGGCTTCTGATAAAGAGAAATCCCCAATAGAAGACCAGACCCGAAGTTCCCAAGAAGAGTCCAAGAACCTAAGAAGATTCCAGACCAAGAAGACGTTAGAAGAGACCTAGAAGAACTTAAAGAGTTAAAGAACAGAGAGAAGATAGAAGTAAAGAGTAAGTAATAAAAGAGTATGCAACATCATGATACTTCTTGTGACGCTTCTTGGATTGATAGGCATGCAATAACAATGACCTCATTATTTAAAATGTGTTCTTCAAATTTCTTCAACACCTCCACAGTCAAACTATTCAAAATGATTTCCCAGGTTGGGTCATTGATATGCTCGATAGACAGGGAACATCTGAAGAAGGCTGGGGATACATAATTGAAACGTTGTTTTTTACATACCAAATAAAAAATGAGACAATAGCATGAAAAATCAAAATAAACTTAAACTTAGTTAATGACAATTTCACTAAATCCTCAGTGAAATTAGTACAATTGGAAGAGGCGTTGATTTGATGATTGGGATTCAGAAATTGGTAGAGTATTGTTAGATTTCTATCCAAAAAGGAAAGATACATTTTTATGGCATATATTAATTGGAAACTGGAGATTGGCTAAATATTTTTCTTGAAATTATAGCAAGTTTATTCTTCACTGAGTGTCCCAACCTAATCTGGTGTTGATGATTGAGATTCAGAAAATCGTAGAGTATTGTTAGATTTCCATTCAAAAAGCAGAATGAAGAGTTACATTTTTTGTGGCATAATATAATAGGAGACTAGAGAACTGGTGTCATTTTGAACTGGAGACTGCTTCATATTGTTTTTCAAATTATTAGCAAGTTTATTCTTCACTGAGTGTCCCATACTAACTATAAATTATTAGATTTCAGAATAAAATATGAACTAAGTTAAATCGAAGTCTTGTTGTATTATCTAAAAACTACAAATGACACAGGGATTCTGATAAACATAAGTCCCAAAGGAAGACCAGACGCGAAGTCCCAAGATGAAGTCCGATCTAGAAGGAGAACGTAAGATACCAAAGATGAGCAGAAGAATAATAGAAGTAAAGAGAGTATACAACAATATTGTTTTTCAAATTACTAGCAAGTTTATTCTTCACTGAGTTCCCATACATCTAGCCTGGCTTTGATGATAGGGATTCAGAAAATTGTAGAGTATTGTTAGATTTCATTCAAAAAGCAGGTGAAGATACATTTTTGTGGCATATATAATAGGAGACTAGAGAACTGGTGTCATATTTGGAAACTGGAGACTGGCTTCATATTGTTTTTCAAATTATTAGCAAGTCTTTTTCACTGAGTGTCCCATTCATCTAGACTGGCTTTGAGGATAGGGATTCGGAAATGGTAGTATATTGTATTAAAAAAAGTAAAGTGATGATACTTCTTTGTAACAAGGAAACTTGAGATAGTCTTCATATTCTTTTTAAAATATTAGTAAGTGTATTTACTGAGTGTCCCATACTTTAACCCGGCTTTGATCATTGGGAATCGGAAAATGGTAGTGTATTGTATTAAAAAAAGTAAAGGGAAAGATACAATTTTATATGGCTTATAGAATTGGAAACTATCGACTGGCTCATATTTTTCTTGAAATTATTAGCAAGTTTATTCTTCACTGAGTGTCCCATACATCTAGCCTGGTGTTATGATTGGGATCCAGAAAATCATAGAGTATTGTTAGATTTCCATTCAAAAAAGCAGAGTGAAGAATACATTTTTTGTGGCATATATAAATAGGAGACTAGAGAACTGGTGTCATATTTGGAAAATGGGAGACTGGCTTTATTTTTTTCAAATTATTAGCAAGTTTATCTTCCACTGAGTGTCCCATTCATCTAGCTGGCTTTGAGGATAGGATTGGAAATGGTAGTATATTGTATTAAAAAAAACTAAAGTGAATGATACTTCTTTGTAACAAGGAAACTGGAGATAGTCTTTCATATTCTTTTCAAAATCATTAGTGAGTTTATCTTTACTGAGTGTCCCATACTTCTAACCCAGCTTTGATGATTGGGAATCGGAAATGGTAGTGTATTGTATTCAAAAAAGTAAAGTGATGATACAATTTTTGTGCTTATAGAATTGAAACTATGACGCTTCATATTGTTTTCAAATATTAGCAAGTTTATTCTCACTGAGTGTCCCATACTGTTACATAATTATATATTCCTACACTCTATGTACCATTGTGTAGAAACCAAAATGGCTGTTATAATTTGCAGCCGGCGGCCTTGAAGATTGAGTGACTCGGCTTGACCTCATCCTGATCCTCCTTCGGGTGGATACCATGAGAATCGGTGGAAGAAAACCCTCTTCGGTTTAGAGTAGAAAGAGGAGTTTAGTTCAGTATTGCAAACCAGAAGTGGTAAGTCCGCGTTAAGCACACTACTGTACTCAATCTGCACCGCTAGTCTGGTGGAGATTTCAGAATAAAATATGATCTAAAGCAATCGAAGTCTGTGTATTATTAAAAACTACCAATGACACAGGTTCTGATAAAGAGAAATCCCCAATGAAAGACCAGACACGAAGTCACCAAGACGAAGTCACCAAGACGAAGTCCAGACTCTAGAAGAAGAATGTAAGATACCAAAGATGAGCAGAAGAATAAATAGAAGTAAAGAAGTATACAACAATATTGTTTTTCAAATTCTAGCAAACTTCACCTGAGTGTCCCATACATCTAGACTGGTGTTGATGAATTGGTTCAGAAAAAAGGTAGAGTATTGTTAAGATTTCCATTCAAAAAAGTAAAATGGAGATACATTTTTGTGGCATATATAATGGAAACTGGAGACTAGCTTCATATTTTTAAAAATTATTAGCAAGTTTTATCTTCACTGAGTGCCCCATACTTCTAGCCTGGGTTTAAAACAAATTAAGCTTAGTTAATGTCTACCTCACAAAAACCTCATGAAATTAGTATGATTTGAAGAGACTGACTTTTAGAGCATTGTTAAATTTATTAAAATGTGTGAAGATGCATATTTGTGCATATAGAACTGGATGCTGACTTCATTTGTTTAAAAGAAATTATAGTGAGATTATTCTTATTGCCTCATACATCTAGCCTGGCTTTGATGATAGGGATTCAGAAAATGGTAAAGTATTGTTAGATTTCATTCCAAAAGTAAAATGAAGATATATTTTTGTGCATATAGAACTGGATGCTGGCTCATATTTTTCAATTATATGAGTTTTACTCAGCCCATACATCTAGCCTGGCTTTGATGATAGGGTTCAGAAATGGTAGTGTGGAGTTATTTTCGTATTGCCTGGGATTGTCTGCCCGTTTAGTTTCGCTGTTCCCACTAAGACCTGGTCTATTTAAGCAGCTAATTTGAATTTCTTCTCTCCTCTTTCCCTGCTGCTCCGACCTACGACTCATGGGTTAGACTCTGTCTACCCCCTTCTGTTGGGCTTCGGCCCTTAACACTGGCACTCACTGCTAGTAAGTCTGTATACGATATATGACTATCCTTTGTCATGTATCCGTAACTATGTTTTTATGACATTATAGGTATCTCTTTGATACCTAATATCTTTATATTTTCCATATCATGAATGTGTCATTATCTCTACTCTTAGTATATGTATTATATTACTATGTATGTATGTTAGTATGTACACCTCTAGTGTATTTACCTGTTATTCTGTGCTGTATATAAATGTTTTTGTCTGATCAACCTTTGTCGGAGTTTTATCTTCAAATATTATCATTTGATTCTGTACAGTATGAGTAGTGTATTGTATTCAAAAAAACACAAGTGAAAACACAGTTTTTTGGCATATATCATTGGCGACAAGAGACTGGCGCTTCATTTTCTTTTTCCAAATTATTTGCGAGTTTATTCTTCACTGTTAAAGTCGTCGGGCGCGCTAATGTTGGTATCAGCCAATCAGCGAGGGAGTCTATCCCTTTTTCATGCGCTAGACCAAGGAGATTGTTTGGCGTCTGAGGTGGAGCCCACACCTACCATCAGTCTCTTACTTTACCGCACAGATCCTGTGCTACTCATACGCTGAGTTGCGAGGGCCGGTATACGAACTAAGAGAACACTCTACCGACTGAGCTCTAGGACCAGGGTTAGCTCAGTCGGTAGAGCGTCGGGCTAGAAACCCAAGGTTCCTAGTTCAATACCGGTCCTCGCCAACTCAGCGTCATGAGTAGCACAGGGATCTGTTGCGTAAGGTAAGGCTGATGGTAGGTGTGGCGCTCCACCCTTATATGCAAAACAACTCCTTGGTCTAGCGCTAGTAAAAGGGGATAGACTCCCTCCTGATTGGCTGATACCGACTTTAGCGCCCAAAACTTTTTTACTTATTCTCACTGAGTGTCCCATCAGTCTACGCCTGGTGTTGAGATTGGGATTTGGGAAATGGTAGAGTATTGTTAGATTTCTAGTATAATATTCCTGTGTTATATTGGAAAATGGTTTCATATTTTTTTCAAATTATTAGCAAGTTTTATTCTTCACTGAGTGCCATACTTGGTACCCTGTGTTAAACAAAGCTAGCTAAGCTAATGACCACTTCACTGTCGACCAATAAAATTATCTAACTTGATGACTCATTTGACTCCAGGATCTTTTAATATGGTATTATGTATCCTGGATATTGAATAATTAATAGGTTTGGATTGCAGGCATTTGAAACCTTATCCAAAATCTGTTTTCCTTCTCGGGGTTAATTGGGATAATGAGTTTTAATGTGATTTAGATCTTCTGAAAGAAATTTCAAATCCTACAGAGGAAGTTACTGGGTAAACACAAAAACAGAATCCAGTGGTGGGATACAGTTTTAGAACTCTGGCGGGGGTATCCATGCTGTAGGAGTCCATTGGAGAAATTTGCTTATGATTTTTTCCTAACTTATCCAGTAGTGTCCAGTGTCTTGTTTATCTTACTTAGTGTATGTATAAATACACACATATACAGAATATACACACACATAAACACACATACATATATATATATATATATTTAATATACCAAACTTGTTGGTAAATCCTCGTGGTGAGAAAAAAACCAGCAAATAGTTGATTGTAAAGATATACAACAAACATACCCGGGAGAAAAAAAATTGGGGGAGAAAAAAAGAAAAGACCAAGAAAATCGTTACCAACCAAAAATAATCTATTGGTACAATATTTGGCCAAAAGAAAAAAACAATTTATATGTATATATCTTATTATATATAGAGATTGTGTGTTTTTCTGTCTGTAACCGAAACTATATTACCACTCAAGTCACAATTCCTTTACTTATTTACATCACATTCTCCATGATTTATATTATATTTAAACCGTCAATTATTATAAAATTGTTTTACATTACTTACACTGTTGACCATATCTACATGATATTTTCCACGCCCACTTGTACGGGTCAGGCACAAAGGCCCTATTTATGTGGACCACCCACAAACCCAGACTCAGGCTGCAGGTGAAAAATTGCGTCGATCCCGTCGGCATTCCCCCTAAGGGGAGTGCCTCAGGCGCTGGGCAATAAACCCAGCCCTGCCCCTTTAAATCAGGGGGCAGGTGTTGCCTGGGGATGGCCCCTGGGCATCGGATGCTGTCTAATTATGATCAATGGTCCAGAAGCCAAAGCCACTGTTGACCATATCAACATACTAATCTCATGCAATTGTACTTATATATACAACAAAATAGAGGTTTACAGTATGAATGGGAAGGCTAATTTGCATATTGATCTTAAAAATTTGATTTTAATAAATATATGCTTAGTATTATTGATTTCTAATTGTTTGGTTTTATCTTATTGAATATGAGCAAAAATCTCTTCAATAAATCTTAAAAGAAATCCCTTAACAAGAAGAAATAACTATAATATCATTCTTTACTTCCTATTTTAACTAAACAGTTTAATTAGGAAAATTTACCAATGAAAGACGGGAGTAACAGAAAATGATGGAAGAGTTAGTTTCAAAGTTGTTCTATTTTTCAATCATACACCCTCTGTTCAAAATCTTTTTATCTACATTCTTATTCAGTTTCATTAGCCTTTCTAATTCAATATGATATTTTATTATAAAATTTAACTAAAATACTTGCACCCGGAGGGTGCATATATTTGTTAGTATATATAAGATATATATATTCATACAAAACCGCCAGGAAACTAAAGCTAATAAGTAAAAAGTGCTCAATACCTAAGTAGAGCAAATAATAAAGATAAATCTAATGAGTCAGATAAACATACTAAAAATTTGGCTTAATGCTCTTCAGGGCTAAGATAGACTAGTCGGATCTTAGCCCTGAAGAGCATTAAGCCAAATTTTTGTAGGTTTATCTGACTCATTAGATTTATCTTTATATATATATATATATATATATTGTTTACCGTACTTAGTGTATGTATAAATACACACATATACAGACATACACACACAAACACACACACATATATATATATATATATATATATATTGTTTGCCTTACTTAGTGTATGTATAAATACACACATACACACACAAACACACACATGCATATATATATATCGCAACACTCTTCTATAAAAGGAATGGAGCACTCTATGGCTGCCTTTACATACATACAGATATGTGGATTAAAACAGTTAAAATCCCTTCGCATTCTGTGGGCGATGATAGCCGAGCGGTTAAGCTGTCCAACTGCTGCTGAAACGATTGGAGTTTTATCCCAGCTGTAGGTAGCTCCCAACATGTCTAGCCACA
>CM042163.1:35179706-35232206 GCA_023376005.1 Doryteuthis pealeii
GAAAAAAACAAACAAAAACTTTAAATAACTGAAGCTTTATATATCAAACAAAAAGAAACCTACCTTAAACAAGATAAACTTTGAAATAAGTCAACATGTTCTCAAATGCTTATAATTTTCCACCTATCCTCCTTCCACTATACCCCTCCCCTTCTCACAACTTGTGCCCCCCTCCCACAAAAAAATCACTACTGCATCGTTCACTCGAACCACTACCATTCCTACAACCTCCCACTACCAATTGTTATTACCTCCCACTTCTACTTCCTTGCTACTACTCGTTCTTCTTAAAAAACGAGACTCGAAACCATACCATCGTTTCCTACCTGATGATGGCAAACAGTATTGCCGAAAGCGCTCGTATCGAAACCTTTGGTGGACTGTTACACCAGTTCCACCCCGACACCAAAAAGATGGCCCGAAAATTAGAAAGGATCAACCAAAAACTTGTCCGATGAGAATTGTCTGTACAGTTCAACAAAACTTGTATAAAAGAAAAAATGCTGCCAAAATACACTTATATATATATATATATATATATATATGTGTGTGTGTGTGTGTGTGTGTGTGTGTGTGGTAGAGATATGAGGAACACAAGGACAAAACTCAGACAAACGTATGTAAGATATATTTCACTAGAGCTTTGAGCTAGGTGTCATCAGTTGCTTTATTCAGTAAAGCAACTGATGACGCTTTTAACAAACATAAGCAGGTAAACACTTTTAAACTGCATTATTAATGTTTTATATTGATGTTTCTAATCCCCATCCCCAGCACCTATGCCCCTGGCTCCGAGCTAGAAAATAGCAGAAAATATCAAATGTTCTGATATGTTATCCAACAGGTTGTTGAATAAGGGACTATAATATTTTAGGGTCAATAGGGATGCAGAAATAGGAATTCAGATTGCCTGTGTATATGAATAACAGAAGGGTTGCAAGTAGGAGTCTGATCAGCTTTGGTTGGGTCACCTGAGAGTTGGGGTCTGATAATGTGAGACCTAAAACCCCTGATGAAATTTGACTTAAGACACCACTGATGATACTACACAGTGTATCCTTGAGATGTATCCATTGAATAAATGTAAATGGAAATGCTCATTAATTTACAATAGAAATGCAGTGAAGATCAGGAAGGAAAGAATTATAAGTAGTTAGGAGTTAAAACAAGTATTATTAACATAATAGGCCAATTATAATTATCTATTGTAATAATTGGGCATTATTTATCATTTTCATCTTATTATATACAGATATTGGCTGCTTGGGTTCTATGTATATTAATAAAGTTTAGAATCCTTTTAAACAGTTTAACTCTTCAGAATTATTTGATATATAAATGTTTTAAGAGCAAATGTATTAATATAGTTCAAAATTATTTGGAAGATTATCTCAAACTGATCATATTGACTCTAACAGTTAGAATGAACCTTGAAGTAATGGCAAAGTGGAGGGACTCCACACTCTCCAGAGTTCCAGAACTGAAGTCTCACCATCATAATGTAATAATCACACGAACAACCCAGTTTATTTGCCTTCTAATTTGTCCCACTGTTGATACAAATAATTTATGCACTATTATATGGTTTCAAGTAATTATTCTGTTGTATTTCTTCTTTGTGGAATTATTAACAGAAAATACAAACTGTTGATTTAAATGAGGTTTTATTTTTGGTTTGAGAAAAATTCTGCTTTTACATCAAGTTGTACTAAGCTTGGTTGTAACCTCTTAAACTGTCATGTGGATCCAGGAGCTGAAGGCTGAGCTGAGGTTCACCGGTGACTGTCATGGAAAGCTGGTCTGTCTCCTCTCGCGTCTCATCGTCAACTGACTTCTCCCACGTGTCCCTTTCAGTGACCCTTACAATTACTACTACATCTACCTCCTCCTCCTATTATTATCTACCTCTTACTGCTACCTCTCATATTCCCATCTAAAAGAAACGGTCCTTATTTTACCGCCCAAATTTAAATTCTTGGTGCCAGTGTGTCTACATTTTTCTATTTTTAGAACACTAGCCAAACGACATTGTTTCAACCATTACAATTCCTATGCAATAATAGTAATCATTTGTTTTCACACAGTTATATGGTTTCAAGTATACCTATCTAATACTAATAATTTATTCATAATTATATGGTTTCAAGTAACTATTCCTATTTGATAATAATAATTATTTATTTGCACACAGTTATTTGGTTTCAAGTATACCTATCAAATACTAATAATTTGTACACACTTATATGGTTTCAACTAAGTATTACTATTCAATAATAATAATCATTTGTTTGTCCACAGTTATATGTGTTATAATTTGCCTTTTTATATCCCAGTTTATAAAAAGGGTAACTGAGTTCTTTAAGCGAGAATAAAACAAGTCAACACTCTCTGATAACAGGATAAAAACTGAATTTTATTTTAAAAATTTGGCGCCTGTTGGTGTATGTATGTATGTATGTATGTGCGCATGTCAAGTATTTGTACGTGCTGGTGACCGGAATGACTCAGCTTTATTTATGAGGTTACAACAATATGGTTTCAAGTATTCCAATCCAATAAAAATAATTTTCAAACAGATCTATTTGACACATGGCACAACAGATACAAAGATTAAGTTAATACAGTTCTAAGTGACAATAATCTGTTGGCTGCAGGTTCAATCCTGGCCAAGGGCAATAATAACATAGAATAATTAACACAGCATAACACTTGTACCCAATCATGATTAACAGAATGAGAACAGTCTACCTCTGTGGATTGAATAAAGGGTTCAGTTCAAAGTTCTGTGAAAGTTCCTGATTATGACGAGAAGGTTCCTGAGTTCAACAAGAAACCTGAAGAATTTATACATACAATAAGTAAGGCAAACAATATATATATATATATATATATATATATATATATATATATATATGCATGTGTGTGTTTATGTGTGTGTATGCCTGTATATGTGTGTATTTATACATACACTAAGTAAGGCAAACAAGACACTGGACACTACTGGATAAGTTAGGAAAAAATCATAAGCAACTTTCTCCAATGGACTCCTACACATGGATACACCCCCGCCAGAGTTCTAAAACTGTATCCCCACCACTGGATTCTGTTTTGTGTTATACCCAGTACACTTCCTCTGTAAGATTTGAAATTTCTTTCAGAAGATTCAAATCACATTAAACTCATTATCCCCAATTAACCCCAGAGAAGATCAAACAAACCAATGTGTAGATAACAATAAAGATGAGGACAATAGTCTGAATAATCCAAATAATCCAGATCTATTTGACCCATAGATGAGACACTAACTATTAATACCACTCTAGGTCAGATTGCACCTAGGAGAAACTAGATGTCAGAACTCAACCCATAGAATGAAATTAGATATCTTTTTACCTATACCATCAAAATAAAGGTCTTCATTAAAATATTCACTGGTTAGGGAATTGTGTTCATTTTATGTTTATATTTATATTTGAACACAATAGCTCAGTAGAGCGTTTGGCTAGAAACCATGAGGTTCCTGGTTTGATACCGGCCCTTGCCAACTCAGCGTATGAGTAGCACAGGGATCTGTGCGGTAAAGTAAGGAGCTGATGGTAGGTGTGGTGCTCCACCTCAGATGCAAAATAAAACAATCTCCTTGGTCTAGCGCTAGTGAAAAGGGGATAGACTCCCTCACTATATGGCTCATACTGACATTAGGCCGCACCGACGACTTTACTTTTTTTTCTACTTACAAATGATTTATAAACAAATCTATATAACCCATAGATGAGACCCTAATATATACTAACACTCTAGATCAGAGTGTACCTGGGAGAAACTAGACATCAGAAGCCTACCTTTAGAACGAAACCAGATCCCTTGTCACCCAAACCATCAAAATAAAGGTCTTCATTAAAATACTCACTGGTTAGGGAATTGTGTTCATTATACATTCATATTTATATTTGAATACAAATGATCTATAAACAGATCTATATGACCCATAGATGAGACCCTAACTCCAGGTCAGAATGGACCTTAGAATAATGGCAACAAAGTAGTAACTCCACACTTTCCAGAGCTCCAGAACCTCACCATCCTTGCTTTGAGTGGGAGGATAGTCTTACCCCACAGCAGTGGATGCAGTCTGTGTATTCTAGACTTTGTGGACAGTGCAGTGGATACTTGGGGGTGGGGAAGACTTAAAAGAAACCTGGGTGAAGTATGAGTGATTGACACTAAGTTGACTGGTGATTCCGAACGGATGTTTTCAAGAGTAGAACTGGATGATTATCGGAACGTTCCATTGTATCCTCGCTATAGTAAAAAAGAAGCACTTATTATGTTTCTCTCTCCTTTATGATGAGACACTATATAAATGTGTAGGTGGAAGATTCAGCAACTACTTTCAATTCTCATTGATGAATGATTCAGCGTGAGAAATAAAAGTTTCATTCATTCTTCTTTTACTCTATTCTATGAAGAGGTGCTGAAAAGTTCTTGGCCAAACCAAGAAATATAATTTTAAAGTATATCAAAGTCTTTAGTGTTTTACTATATTTCTTTTACTAATATATTAATGGTTTGGTTTGGTTTATTGATTTTAATGGCATATCAACCCTTCTGGGGTTATTATGTCATGCCTAAAGATTAGGAAGTAATACATATCGTGTATTTATATTTATACTTTTTAGTAATTGGTTTTAACAATGTGTTAGCTTTATTGGGGATTATGTTGTATGGTATTGATTAGTTTCATGTCTATATTCTATGCTATAATTTTATTTCCCTAAAAAAGAGAGAATATCCTCTATGTTGACATTTTCAAATAGATCTTTTGGACCATATGACCTTTAGGCACCCCTTTTTGATCTCGATTAAGAAAGGACATGTTTTTCATTTACACCGTCAATATCCAGTTGTTTTAACAGATAATTTTTAGATTTAAAAAAAATTATAAAACTAACACCTGACCCTAACCCCTAACCCTAACCCCTAACAAACAACCGGATATTGATAGTGTAAATGAAAAACATGTCCTTTCTTAATCGAGATCAAAAAGGGGTGTCTAAAGGTAATATGGTCCGATCTTTCATATTGTTTGCTTTAAAATAACGGTTTCTAATGTGAGCAAAAACCTGCATTCCATGAATAAGTGTTTAACTGTCAAAGGTGTTTGACATGTTTCACATTGTGGTTTTTGTTCTTGTTTGAGTATATTGGAGTGCGTTAGTCTTGTATGACCAATGCGTAATTGGGACACAATGACTTGTTCCTTTCTTTCTTGTTTCTTTCATTAATATATCAATGTGGTTGTTCCTAAATCTTCCATCCGTTATCATCCTGCAACACCCTCTAGTTAAAAATGAGACCATCCAAATAGTTCAAGATGCAATGCAAAAATATAAATCCAGATTATATGGTATCGCTTAATTGCAAATTTTTTATTTTTCCCATTCTATTTCTCCCAATTTTAAAAATGAAACATTCCAAATGATCTTGCGTCGCTTAAATGCCCAACGTAAATTAAAATGAAATTGAAAAAAAAAGTTACATGTTTGTTTTATTTGTAATATTGAAATTGTGAATCATGGAATATATTTTTGTAATTTTGATCTCATGTCGTCCCAGCCTCCTGCTTTAATTTACACTATGTTTTAGTGAGCCAGCATCAGGTGAATTTTCAGCCCAACTTAGATATTATCTGAGTTGTGTTTTTGTCACTTTTTTATCAACAAATTAATGTAGATATTTTAAAAACCTCTCCTCATATTTTTATCGGCAAATCAAAGTAAATATTTTACAACCCCCCTTTTAAGAAAGAGTGAGAGAGAATTAAATCAAGATTATTATACTTTTTACATATTGAACAAATTTAGCGATAGCTCTTAAGTAAACATATCAAATGCTGTAATAATCAAATTATCATACTGTAGTATATCCACAGGCCCTGCTAGTATGATCAATAAATATGTCTATAGCAGTCCATGCCTTTCCTATGTATAAACTGACATTGCTTCCTGTATACATTTACCAATGCCTCCGCACGAGAAGGATGTGACACATGGTCAATTTATTAAGTGGGGTTTAACAGGTTTAAATTCAGAGTTTTCCTTCTCCTAGACTAGTTGCCTAACCAAGGTTAAAGAGCACAGTCTGCCCTACTATTTATCCATAGATGGAAGGTGAATAGTTGGATTCCTACCTTTCCCAAGGGTATTAGCGCTATGTGAAATGTAAAATTTTTGTAATTTTGATCTTATGTTGTCCCGGCCTCCTGCTTTAATTTACACTATGTTTTTGCAAGCCAGTGGCAGGCAAATATCAGGCCCCACTTAGATATCTTCCGAGTTATGTTTTTGTCACTTTTTGTTGGCAAATTAATGTAGATATTTTTAACACCTTCCCCCAGGTTTTTATTGGCAAATCAATGTTAATATTTTACAACCCCTCTCCTTTAAGAAAGAGTGAGAGAGAGTTAAATCAAGATTATTATACATTTTACATATTGAACTATTTTGTAATAGCTCTTAAGTAAACATATCAAACATTGTAATAATTATCATACTGCTGTATATCCACAGGTCCTGCTAGTAAGAAATATAATTTGACCAACTTCCACAAATATTGGCAGAATTATTTTAAACAGTTTAACTTATCAAACTTCACACCCTGTTTGCTGGGGATGTAGAATGTGCCGACTACACCTCAGCAGAGGGGTAAAATCCCCCTAATAGGGACAGCTGTTGGTAATTTATGAGGAAGTGCATCCCGGTCTTCTGCCTCAGAAATTGCTACCCAGTGACTATTAAAATAACGTCCCCAGCTATGTCGTCTCGGCAGTGTTACTTAAAAGAAAACAACCAACTTAGGGCGTTAAATGTATTTTAGAGGGGGGGGGGCTTCTCTTTTTTTGTCGTAATTCTTATTTATTTATCGTAATTTGTTTAGAAATTTATTTAGAAATTTATTTATAGAAATTTGTCGTAATTCTTGTTTATTTATAGAAATTTGTCGTAATTTTTGTTTAGATATGAAGATGGATATTTATCTATCTATCTACCTCAATTTGTTCATTTTTTACTTTGTTTATATATATCTATCCACCCATCTCCATTTGTTAATATAAAAAAAGAGAAGCCCACCCCCCCTCTAAAATACATTTAACACTCTAAGTTGGTTGTTTTCTTTCAAGTAACACTGCCGAGACGACATAGCTGGGGACGTTATTTTAATAGTCACCGGGTAGCAATTTCTGAGGCAGGAGACCGGGACACATTTCCTCATAAATTACCCAGCTGTTGGCCGTGGGTAGTGGCCCATGATGCTATAGGTGCTTTACATCACTAGCTGGTTGATCAGAGGAGGCCTCTCTAACCGCCTATCTAGCCGAAGTAAAGGCCAAAGAAGAGAGTTGCTTGTCATGGATTGCTCATGAAGAATCCGTCCTTAAGCATCAAGATTGCCACCTATCGCCAACAGGTAGCCCCATTGTGGGGATTGTACCACTCTGCAGAGATACAGTTGGTGTATTCTTTTGCACCAGCTGACAGAGCAATAGATGGATAGATGGAATGGTCCATGGTATAATTGCTAATAGGCAGATGGATAGATGGAATGTTCCATGGCATAATTGCTAATAGGCAGATGGATAGATGGAATGTTCCATGGCATAATTGCTAATAGGCAGATGGATAGATGGAATGTTCCATAGCATAATTAGTAATAGATAGATGGATAGATGGAGTGGTCCATGGCATTATTAGCAATAGACAGATGGAACATTCCATGGCATAATTAATAATAGATAAATTGATAGATGAAATGTTCCATGGCCTAATTAGTAATATGATAGTTGGATAGATGGAATGTTCCATGGTATAATTAGTAATAGATAGATTGATAGATGGAATGTTCCATGGCATAATTAATAATAGATAGATGGATAGATGAAATGTTCCATGGCATAATTAGTAATATGATAGTTGGATAGATGGAATGTTCCATTGTATAATAAATAATAGATAGATTGATAGATGGAATGTTCCATGGCATAATTGGTAATAGATAGATGGATAGATGAAATGTTCCATGGTATAATTAGTAATATGATAGTTGGATAGATGGAATGTTCGATGGTATAATAAATAATAGATAGATTGATAGATGGAATGTTCCATGGCATAATTATTTGTTTGTTTGTTTGTTTTGTTTTACGGCATATCAACCACAGTGGGTCATTTAATGCCGATAGAGTTTTGAAATAAATCAATTCTTAATGGATAATACAATTTTTTTATAAATACATTTTTTCTATTTAACCCATAGATGGGACCCTAACAGGTACTACCACTCCGGATCAGAGTGGACCAGGGAGCAATGGTGATGAATGGGGTTCTCCACATTCCCCAAACCTCCAAATCTGGAACCTCACCATCAGATAGAGTTTAACGTCATTCCCAGGACATGTAGACCCGCAGCCACCGCCTTCTAGCACCCATATGATAAAAAGATGGCATAATTAGTAATAGATAGATGGATAGATGGAATGTTCCATGGCATAATTAGTAATATGATAGTTGGATAGATGGAATGTTCCATGGTATAATAAATAATAGATAGATTGATAGATGGAATGTTCCATGGCATAATTAGTAATAGATAGATGGATAGATGGAATGTTCCATGGCATAATTAGTAATATGATAGTTGGATAGATGGAATGTTCCATGGTATGATAAATAATAGATAGATTGATAGATGGAATGTTCCATGGCATAATTAGTAATAGATAGATGGATAGATGGAATGTTCCATGGCATAATTAGTAATATGATAGTTGGATAGATGGAATGTTCCATGGTATGATAAATAATAGATAGATTGATAGATGGAATGTTCCATGGCATAATTAGTAATAGATAGATGGATAGATGAAATGTTCCATGGCATAATTAGTAATATTGGATATATGGAATGTTCTATTGTATAATAAATAATAGATAATAGATAGATAGATGGATAGATGAAATGTTCCATGGCATAATTAGTAATATGATATTTGGATATATGGAATGTTCTATTGTATAATAAATAATAGATAGATTGATAGATGGAATGTTCCATGGCATATGCTGACCAAATGCTTTCAAGTTTAATCAAATAATCATCATTGGAAATATTCCGAATGTTGTCATCCGTTGATTTTAACCTTTTGACTTGAGCCACTTTCATTTTCTTAGATGTGAACTTGAGTCAAGAATATTCCTCAAATCAAAGACCTAATTTGGCAGAGTTAATTTGTATCAAATGAGAGCCAATTTAGACTTGTGTGTTCACCTGCCTTTGTGCTTCTGACATAAAATGTGTGTTTGAGTTAAATTTACGACTTTGATCAAAACGTTTCCTGAAATACACAGACAAGAAATCAATGTTCTCTGCTGATTCGTATGAGGTCTGTCATATTAATTTTAATGTGCAAACTAAACTAGATAGAAAAAAAAATATTAGTGTTGAGATGCTGGTTGGACTGCATTGAAAAATAGGTAATTTATGAGGAAGTGCGTCCCAGTCCCCTGCCTTCGAAATTGCTGCCCGGTGAATTTTAAAATAACAACCCCAACTATTGGCGCCACAGCGGTATTACTTGAAAGAAAACAACCAACATCAGCAGAGTTATAGACTGGAAGCCGCTTTGTGTGTGATTCGAATATAATTTCATATATATATATATATATATACACACACACACACACATATATATATATATATATATATATATATATATATATATATATATAGTTGATACTATGTCTAAAAATACCTGGTTTTCTTTTTAGTTGTGCATCAGTGCATACAGCAGAATAAAACTGTTGATGTCTGCTAAAATTTCAGCTTGCATACTAACACCTGCCGACGTTGGTTGCACCAGCAATTTCTTTCCAAGTTGGCAATCCCTCTTTCAATTAGTGATTTTTTTTTCTCCGAGAGAGGAAGGGGTGTGTCAAAGGGATCAATTAGCTTTCTCTTGTAGTTGATGAATTCACTTAACTCTGTAATTAAGACCCGACCACATTACGACACACCTGCTGGTCACTCTAATGCAGTCTCGGTCCTGTATTAGTTGTTACATTTAGTGTGTAAATGTTTTATGCAAGTGTGTTACGCATTTGCAAATGAAAAAAAGAATATATATTCTTTACTATTTAACATACAAGTTATATGGTTTCAGTTATTGAATTACGTTAGGAAAGGTATGAAACCATCATCCCATCAGCTAAATGGGTTAAACAGTACCACTACTGTTCTTCTACAAGGATTGATTTGGCATGAAGGTTGATATGACATTAAACAAAGAAAACAGACCAAGTCACCAACAGATCAGTTTTGAAAGGAACTGAATTTTGCCTTTCACTGGTTGTCAGTAAACAATAAACGCTAAAAACGAAAGGCACATTTTTATATTAAAATAGATTTTGATTTTAATCAAAAATTTTATGGTAGGCATCATACTATAAGAGAGACATGATTTCCTAGGCCACATTCAAAAAGTAGGCCACATACTATAATGGTACCAAAAAATGTGTCTTTAATGAAAAAACAAAAAGTATATTATAAGGTTATAATAATAACTGCTAACCCTAACCCTAAACCTATTTCAGAATTTTAGAATATTTTAGAATTAAAATTTGATTGCAAAATCTTTTTTATTAACTATCCATAGAGGCACATGGAAAATAAATAAACATGTCTTTTGTTTTAAGTTTTTTTTTTTTTTTAAATAACATTATTAGTTTTTTTTAGTGCAAAATTCATTTTTTCTCATATGTTAACAACAACAAAATGAAATAATTAATTTTTTAAAATTAAAATCAAAAACTATTTTAGTATAAAAACCTGCCTTTTGTTTTTTATCGGCTGTTGATTTTGTTTACTGACAACCAGTGAAAAGCAAAATTCAGTTCCTTTCAAAACTAATCTGGGTTGGGGTGCCTGTTGGTGACTTGGTCCAAGAAAACAAATCAATACTAATAATTTTCAACATAATTTATTTGACCAACAGATGGAACCCTAACAGGTTACCATCAGAGTGGACCTGGGAGTAATGGTAATAAAGGAACCCTCCACACTCCACTGGGCTGCAGGCATGGGAACTGTCTGACTGAAAAAAAAAAAGAGAAAAAAATATCCACAAAGAAAAAATTAACCTAATTTGAATTTAGATTTAGAATTTATTTAATAAAAACACAAATCTAAAAAAAAAAAGGATATAATTAGTTACCAAATCTTGATTAGTTGATTTTGTTTTATGATTTATCATTTTTGGGTCATTTAATGTCGAATCAAGTCATTTTGATAAATAAAGTACCTGCTGTTGCTTAAGTGGTCACCTTTTCATAAACATTTTTTAAATAGTATTATCTGCGTTATTCAGACTATTGTCCCCATCTTCATTGTTATTTGTACAACGTTTCGGCCGATATACCCTCCGGCCTTCTTCAGGTATTTCTTGTCGGACTCGGGAACCTTCTCTGACTCGGGAACCTTCTTGGACTCGGTCTTTTCGAACTCGGGAACTTTCTTGTCGTATTCGGGAGCCATCACAGAACTTTGAACCTATCCTGTGATGGCTCCCGAATACGACAAGAAAGTTCCCGAGTTCGAAAAGAAGGTTCCCGAGTTCGAGAAGGTTCCCGAGTCCGAGAAGGTTCCCGAGTCCGACAAGAAATACCTGAAGAAGGCCGGAGGGTATATCGGCCGAAACGTTGTACAAATAACAATGAAGATGGGGACAATAGTCTGAATAACGCGGGTCATTTAATGCCGATAAAGTTTTGAAATAAATCAATTCTTAATGGATAATACAATTTTTTTATAAATACATTTTTCTATTTAACCCATAGATGGGACCCTAACAGGTACTACTGTAATACCCCCCTCGGGGCGATGAACACCTGCAGCCCTTCCTGCTGCACACCTTACTTGCACCTTCCAACTTACTGCAATTCCTGCAACTTCTAGCTTTTCGCAACTCTACTGGCCATAATCGTCCCGTGATCGTCTGCTTACTTGACCCCAACTTAGGACCTCCACTTGTGCACGTAATGCTGCCTCAGGGCTCATCCAGGGGGTTTACAATCAATTATCAAAAGAGAAGAAAGACAAGACAAGACAATTTCAGGTGAACATCAATCAAAATGGCAGAGAAGTATATGGTTCTTACATTGCTTCCTTCTTTCATTTCTATCTGCTAATCACACATTCTTCTCCGTACTGTCGAGATGAGAGGGCAACATGCCCCTCTTGTTCTTTTAAAGACTTCTGCTAATGTTGTAATCTCTGGTGGACAGCTAAATTGATCTTCCTTCTTCGGCGTCCAAAACTCAACTCTACCCTGGGTCCAGACTAAACTCTCTGCTCAACTTTTTAGCTGGGACTCTCTATATATAAAATTCCCCCCACCATCTCCTTTCTGACTAACCTTGACACTCAATTTCATCCCCAGATGTTTTGTTGGTTTGAAATACTATGACTAGAACAATAATAATAATACTTGGCACAACAGATAAACAAACGTCCACATTATCAATTAACAATGAATAATTAGGCCCAAAATAAACATTGGTCTCTTGGTTTTGAGACATTTGTCTCGGTTGGATATCAAATATCTTCCTATCACTCCTTTTTATTTAATTATTCGTTCCTTAGTCATATTCACTCATGTATACACACATGATTCACTATATCCCCTCCAAACACACAGACACTCATGTGTCAATAATCTTACATATTATATTTTCATATAACTAATTATTACACACACATATATATATATATATATATATATATATATATATATATATATATACTTGCATACCTCCAAATGCATTCTGCACTTGATGCAATGCGTAGTATCATACTACCACTCCGGGTCAGAGTGGACCAGGGAACAATGGTGATGAAGGAGTGCTCCACATTCCCCAAACCTCCAAAACTGGAACCTCACCATCAAATAGAGTTTAACGTCATTCCCAGGACATGTAGACCCGCAGCCACCGCCTTCTAGCATCCATATGATAAAAAGGGGTGGGACTTGCCATAAGGGCAATAGGGTTGGGAAAATCAGGAGGGGTTGGATATATACATACTTCATCAAAGAAATTTGAAGTCAATAATTTAATAATTTTGTAAAAGCTTTATTTTTTCATTAACTTAAAAAAAACAAACCCTTTGATCTTGTTTTAGAGTTGCTGTTTCATTGTAATCTTCTGTTTTTTTAAAAAGGAATTTTGAAATTAATTTTCTCTAAGATCTTTTAAAATTGTAAATGTTTCTTCAAAATCATTAAGTGAACCCTGACCTTAAAATCCTGACTGACTTAAGGGATTTTGATGACCAGGCAAATGAGTTTAAGAAATACACAACAACACGGGCCAATATAAATTCAGTGTCGCCTGTTAGCAGCTGAAACACGAAAATAAAGAGACAAGTTTCTTGAAGGATTTTCTCACCCCCCCTCACCCAAGAGATACTTTAAGTAGCCTTTGGATATTGTTGGATCTCATCGGATTGAGGGAGAATTTAAAATGTCCAGACATCTGGCTATTTCTCTGTTGACTGAAGACAATTTGGACCGAATGGATTTAACTGATTTTATTTTCAACATCTGTTCCCCTTTATTGTGTACAGCTTGCATATTTAGGCATGTCCATTAAAACTGCCAGAAACAGGAGTTTAATTATCTATTCAGTATTCTCATCACAAATTACATTCAATAAATCTGGACTATTCAAGAAAACAATAAGAAACTGCACAGTATCCAAGAGCAGTTGTCGGGTTGGTCTAACCCCTTTACGTGGCGTAATGGTTTATTGTCTTAAGAAACGAACTCAATAAACTTAGGGTAAATTATGGATGAAGCTGTTTTTGTTTCACTTCATGCTAATGCCCTTGGGAAGTGCATAAAGCCATCTCTTCTTCATCCAGCTATGAGTAAATAATAGGGCAGACTAGATTCTCTAAGAAACAAAGCAAAAAGCAAAAAAAAAAAAAACAACAAATTCTATAATATACATGTATAGCGTTTTTTGTTTTTAAAAATTTCAACAACAGTGCTAACTATAAGCATGTATGCATAGAGTGACAGTACTAAAGATATAGGACAAGGTTCCTAGTCCGATACCCGCCCTCACCAACTCAGTGCATGAGTAGCACAGAGATCTGTGCAGCAAAGTAAGGAGCTGATGGTAGGTGTGGCGCTCCACCTCAGATGCAAAAACAATCTCCTTGGTCTAGCGCTAGTGAAAACGGGATAGACTTCCTCGCTGATTGGCTGATACCGACATTAGGCCGCCCCAACGACTTTACTTAGATTCTCTATCCGTTCTAAGAGAAGGAAAACTCTGAATTCAAACCAGAAGTACACCACTTGAAAAATTAACCTTGTGTCACATCCTGCCCATGGCAGAAGGGTTATGTAAATATGTACCTATTAGTTGGTTGGTTGGTTTTATGGCACGTCAAATATTGTTGGGTTATTTAATGCCAAAGTCAGATTTTTTTTTGCAAGCAGTTATATGGTTTTAAGTATGTACTTATCAACCCTTTGTAAAGTTAAACGGGTTTAAATTCAATTTTTATTCTTCTAGACTCGTTACAATACCAAGATTAAAGGGCCTAACCTACTCTACTATTTACCTATAGCTGGATGGAGAATATTCACTTCAAACAGTCTAACTGAATTCATGCACATAATGAAATGCATACAGCTTACAGATTTTACAAAATTTACACTTTGCCTAATGGTTATCATTATTCACTAGCGAAAAGAGAATAGACTCCCTCTTTGTCTGGCTGATACCTACAATAGCACACTCTTCCAACAACATTTATTTGAAGTAATCTGGGAACTTAGCTATCTAATATAAATACACGCGGAATATTCACTTCAAACAGTCTAACTGAATTCATGACACAATAAAATGCATACAATTTACAGAGTTTACAAAGTATACACTTAGTCTAACGGTTATCATTATTCACTAGCAAAAAGGGATAGACTCCCTCACTGTCTGGCTGATACCGGTAATAGGCTACTCTGCCAACTTTTATATATGTAACATGCTAAATGTAATGGCTATTCTGGGACAGAGGTATTGTATAACTGGTTGGATCATTGTATTTGATAATGAACGGGGGAGAAAAAAAAAGATGAAATCCTTTGAAGTTTTTTAAATGTTGGCTCAACACTCCTGACCATTCAAAATTCGATATTGGTCCCTGTGAACTCAGTGCATAGATTGGGCAATCTGATCTGTGCAGTAAGGTGTGGCATTCCACCCCAGCAAAATCAGTCTCCCTGGTCTAGCACTACCAAAAAGGGATTAGACTCCCTCACTGTCTGGTTGATACCTACAATAGGCTACTCTGCCAACTTTTATATATTTAACATGCTAAATGTAATGGCTATTCTGGGACAGAGGTATTGTATAACTGGTTGGATCTTTGTATTTGATAATGAACGGGGGAGAAATAAAAAAGATGAAATCCTTTGAAACTCGTACTTTTTAAATGTTGGCTCAACACTCCTGACTGTTCAAAATTCCTAACATCATTATTTATTCTATTGGGTGTTGTTTGTTTAGTTATAAAAGAGTGTTTCATTTGTTTACAAATAACGAGTCTTTCGGCTTTCAGCTTTCGGTGAGCAGATTAGTTTTGGTGTGAACATCAGGATAAAATGCTCAGGAACATTTGAATCGTTTGTCAATAATCTGTTTTTCTTTGATTTTGAATTTTCTTTTTACAAAAATTATTTGAATCATAAACAAAAAAAAAAGAGGGAATACTAAAGACTAATGTTAGTCACCAAGTCAGGTTTCTATTTAGCATAAATTTACATAATAAATTGAACTGCCTCTTCAAACTAAATAAACTAACTTGTTCTTAAAAAAAGATTATTTACCCAACCCATTCACTACAGGTAGGATTTGACATAAGGTCACAAGTAATGGAGCATCCAGTGAAGATTGAACTTGCTAGTAATGGATCTGCGAGACTAGTTTGTTAACCATTACATCATGGGATGCTTTAAAGTAACTGGTTTTTAAGATTATTTTAAAATTTATTCAATGAATAAATTATCATTGTTATTGTGTGCATATGTGTATGATTATTGTGTGTGTGTGTATGTGTGTGTGTATTTATGATTATTGTGTATGTGTGCATGTGCGTGTATGTATATCAGTATTGTATATGTGTATGTGTGTATGTATTTATGATTATTGTCTCCAGCCGTTGCTATCAGCCATTGTCCTTGGAAGGTCCTCCACAGAGAATCCAGAAGCCACACAGGGCTATCTGGGTTTTTACTCCGTGGCCTACACTGGTGTGTGTCCATGTGTACGTAACCATAGAAGAATGAAACTTTTGAGTTTCTGCTTGCTACTCCAACAGTACCCAACATATCTTGTTCATCTTGCTTGGTTGGTTTATGAGATAGGGGGTAAGTGGCCATACAGCTGCTTTCTTGTGGAGTCCTGCTTCCAGGTTTTATTCCAGACAGCATGCAGTATCATTGTGCTGCTATGATCGATCATACAGCTGTGATACAACTACAGCTTGGAAGCATTTTTGTTTTATCTTATTGAGATTAGGGGTTTCCCTATAATTGATAATCTGTTAATATCAGTCAATGCCTTTCTTATGTATTTATTGACATCAATTTCTGTGGATGAGATATTACTACCTAGGTATGTGAACAAATAATTTCAAAGGCTTACCATCTAGTGAAGAGATGTCTCCATCTTGTTTAGAACACATGAAGTCAGTTTTACCTGAATTCACATATAAGTCTATAACTCTTGCCATCTTCTCTAGGCTATGCCGCAGTGATTTGTTTTGGGCAGGTGTATTTGCGAAAAGCGCTAGGTCATATGTGTAGTCCGCATCTGTAATAGTGTGTGAGTGTTTATTTATAATTATTGTGTGTGTGTGTGTGTGTGTGTGTATTTATGATAATTGTATGTGTGTATGTTTATGATTATTGTGTATATGTGTGTGTGTATCAATGATAAATGTGTGTGTATATATGTATGATTATTGTAAGTTCATATAATGACATGATATCTGCAGTTGGTGAAATTTAAAAAAAAATGGGATCCAAGCACTGCAACACCAAAACATTGGTGAAATAGCATATACAAAGTTTGATAAATTATCAAGAATCTTTAAAATGAATTTAATTTTAAAATATTTCATCAAGGATGTAAGTTGATTATGAAAATGTTTGGATAATCAATTTCATTACTTAACTCTTTACTTACCAAATTTCCGCCATTGCTGTACCAAATTTTCTTGGTATTTTTTTAGTTCTATGATGGGATATTTCAAAGTTCACTATCTATTCACTTTAAACAAGACAAAAGATGGCAAGGGTGTTCCCGTAGTAATTTTTCAGTTTAAACAAGTGATACATGTGAGAGCCACTGCCAGCATCTTATGGTAGGATCGCAGTAGTAGAAGGGCCACTTGTGAGCAGTTTAAAGTAGACTAAGGGTTAATAGACAAGATCTTGTATACTGAGCTAGTCCTGTCTCTCTGGATAAAAATGATTTTATTGCTTCCTGGACAGGTAAAAAAAGGGGGGGGGAAGGAAAAATAAAAGGTTAAAAAATGAATACCGGACGAGAATGAGATGTGCAATTTATGAGATGAGAAATCTTTTCCATTTATTTTTTATTTATTCAGAATTCTGAATGATTGATTTGTCTGCTTTTCCCAACAATGTATTCTCCAGCACGGGTGGACAGGCTACCCATTCACCCGGGTTAGGATGAAAAATTTTATCTGATACTTCACATTAACACTATGGCAAGCAAGCATCTATTTGCAGGCAAATTATTTGTATTAGATAAGAATACTTGAAACCATATAATTTTTTATAAATTATTTTTATTAGATAAGAATACTTGAAACCATATAATTTTGTATAAATTATTTGTATTAGATAAGAATACTTGAAACCATATAATTTTGTATAGAGTGTTTGTATTAGATAGGAATATTTGAAACCATATAATTTTGTTTAGATTATTTGTATTAGATAGGAATACTTGAAACCATATAATTTTGTATAAATTATTTGTATTAGATAGGAATATTTGAAACCATATAATTTTGTATAAATTATTTGTATTAATAGGAATATTTGAAACCATATAATGTTTTAAAATTATTTGTATTAGATAGGAATACTTGAAACCATAATATTTTGTATAAATTATTTGTATTAGATAGGAATACCTGAAACCATATAATTTTGTATAAATTATTTGTATTAGATAGTAATACTTGAAACCATATAACTGTTTGCAAACAAATTGTTATTATTATCAAATACGAATAGTTTGTAATGTTACAACACTCATTTTGGAATAGAATGATGTTTTATATAAAAATAATCATTTATACTTATCTCATTTTCTGTGCTACATGGAGAGGCTTGAATCTGGTTGCTGGGCTGATCTTGAGATGGTTGGCATTCTTTGGGGTTTTGCGTTTGGAACCAACTTGGGGTGCTGGAGTACATCTTGCCTTGTGCCATTTATGATTTTTAGAAATAACACAAAGCGCCTTATCTTTTCCTCCAAGCACTGAGTAAGAGACCATGTCTCACTCTGTCAGCGCATTGTCCCAAACTCTCTTAACATTCAAAACACTCACTCTCCCTCTTTCGCACTTTGCCACATGACGTCTCATTGACCAATGAGAAAACACCATGTCATGTTGTGCTGATTCATCCTGAAATTTTTCCATGTTAACCTACTGGCTCTTTTCATTCTCTGTCTCTCTCTGTCTCTCTCTCTCTATGTACACACACACACACACACATATATATATATATATATATATATATATATATATTAAAACAATATATTTGATTTTTGAATTGAAACCATATAACTGGGTGAAAATTATTTGTATTTGATAGGAATACTTGAAACCATATAACTGTGTGAAAATTATTTGTATTTGATAGGAATACTTGAAACCATATAATTGTGTGAAATTATCTGTATTATATTTATAGAAAAAATGTACTTTTTCAAAAAAGTTTCCCATATTTATTAAATGATGATTGTACATTGATAAAACCACAACAAAGGGTTTTTGAGAAACAGTAAGAAAGTGAGATTGAAAAGGTAGCCACAAAAGAATTTAGAATTAGTCATAATGGTTTCTACATAGAAATCTATAAGAATGTTATATAAGAGATATAAATTCAATTCTAAGATATCTCCAGACAACATCAAAGATCTGCTCATTCAGACGAGATGATATTATGCCCTTTGTACAAAAATAACCCTGCTCAATACCCTTTTATCAGGTACACACACACACACACACACACACACACACACACATACACACTCTCTGTCTGTCTGTCTGTCTCTCACCCCCCATACACTTTGTCTCTCTCACACACACATACTCTCTCTCTTTCTTTCTCTCTCTCTCTTACACACACACACACACACACACACACACACACACTCTCTCTCTTTAACACACACATGCACACACTTTTTTCTTTCACACACATACACACATTCTCTCTTTCTCTCAGACACAATCTCTCTCTGTCACACACACACGCACACACACACACACACTCTCTCTCTCTCTTTCTCTGTCTGTCTGTCTCTCTCTCCCACACACACATTCACACACTCTCTCTCTCACAAACTCACATACACACACACTCTCACTCTCTCTCACACACACACACACATACATACACGCACACTATCTCTCACAAACTCACATATACACTCTCTCTCTCTCTCTCTCTCTCTCTCTCTCTCTCTCTCTGACATGCACACATAAACACTCTCTCACACTCACAAACATGCATACACACTATTTCTATCTCTCTCTCTTTCACACACACACACACACACATCTATAAATACACACATACACACACACACTCTTTCTCTCTCCCTCCCACACACACACACACACACACACTCTCTCTTTTCACTCAGACACACATACAGACATTCACACGCTCTCTCTCTCACATACAAACAGACAGACACACACACACACACACACTCTCTCTCTCACTCTGTCACACACACACACACACACACACACACACACACACTCTCTCTCTCTCTCTCTCTCTCTCTCTCTCTCTCATACACACACAAACACACTCTCTGTCTCACTCTCTCTCTCACACACACACACACACACTCCCACACACTCTCTCTCTCTTACATACACACATTCTCTCTCTCTCTCTCTCTCTCTCTCTCTCTCTCACACACATACACACATATATATATATATGTTTGGATAGTGGAAAAAAAAGATTTGTAGTCTTAATAATGTAATTGATCAATGAAGTCAAACCATTAGGGCTGGGAATTTGGCTGTTAAGTCCGAAACAGTCAATGAGTCACCACGGATTAACACTCGGATTTCTCACTTTATAGTTTTATCCCTCATTAGTAATTCTTTGATCTCAGCTGCGGAAATGGACGATTGATTTTATATAGACGATGGAAGGAAACAGTTTTGTCTGTAGCTGTTAATAGCCAGATGTAGGCAAGAACTACAAGGACACCTGCTACTGACTGGATTGGAGTTGCTTTCTTCAAAAAACTGACCAATAGGGGTGGATGGTGAGGGAAAGTCATGGAGAGCTGTGCTGTATTGCTTTCGTCAAAAAACTTTGATTTTGGTATCAGTCCGGCATGAACACTGGATGCTGTGCAGTGAACATTCCAGGAGTGATGGCCAACAGGGAAGGATGGTGAGGAAGAGTCATGGAGATCCATGCTGAGCTGCTTTCTTAAAAAAAACTTGGATTTTGGTATCAGCTCTGCACGAACATGGGATGCTGTGCGGTGAACCTTCCAGGAGCAATACCGATAGGGATGAATGGTGAGAAAGAGTCATGGAGATCCGTGCTGAGTTGCTTTCTTAAAAAATTCTAGGATTTTGGTATCAGCTCTGCACGAACATGGGATGCTGTGTGGTGAACCTTCCAGGAGCAATGTCCAATAGGGATGAATGGTGAGAAAGAGTCATGGAGATCCGTGCCGAGTTGCTTTCTTAAAAAACTTGAATTTTGGTATCAGCCCTGCACAAATACTGGATGTTGTGCAGTGGAACGCACAGGAGCAATGACTGATTGGGACGGATAGTGAGGAAAAGTCATGGTGTTGCAATGCGCCTTCTTTACCGGCACTAAATAGGTATATGTTATATACTGGTCTTTTCACTAAGCCAAATCAGCATACAACGTTATATACCTTTCTTTAATTCTTACTCTGTCGTCTATTCTTCAGGCCGGCTTTAGTCCTGATTATCTATCATCTATCTTGGTCTGATATATCTTCTAAGGTCTCGTCTGGTCTTCTATTGAGGATTCCGGGTCTGGTTTCTGTTGCTAGGGTTTCTTGTTATCAGAAGCCCTGTGTCATTGTTAGTTTTTAGTAATAAACACAAGACTTCGATTTACGATGATGTTACTTTATTCGTAGATCCCCAGACCAGACAATCTGTGCAGTGAGACTCACATCTTGCTAGCTTGGCTTCTAACTTCTAACTGACTAAGTTACTTAGTATCCTTAAACCGGAAGGGACTTCTATTGCCTTCTGGTTCTCACGTTCCATCCCCAGAACGCAAGGTGAGATCGAGGTCAAATGCTGTCACTCACTCTCAAGGCCATCAGCTGTACTGATCACCATAATGATTTCTACAATACCTTAAAAATGTATTAGGGATCCAATAATTATGTAACAATGGAGATCCATGCTGTTGGCATGATTTGATGATGATGAGGAATCTACTTCTCTATATAAAATACAATGGGTCAACATCTATCTATCTATCTATCTATGAGGGTTGGCTGAAAAGTTCATAGGCTGACCAAGATACTTTCATAGAATGTGTTGGATAATGGATGGATATCCTACCAATTATGCATGGTAAGCGTAATGAATTTGAATTCAAACCTAAAAGTTAACAATGCAGGGATTTGTGAGTGACATTCCCTTAACCTTTTGTTGACCTCTCTTCCTGTTCATGAGTACGACCATGGGAGAGAGAGTTTAGATTTAGTTTTGGCTTAGCATGGAACAAGAAGGCTTGAATGCTATTGCAAAATAATTCAATATGTAAAATATATAATAATCTCTCTCATTCTTTTTTTTTCTTTCTTTCTTTTCATTATGTTTGATTGAAGCAGATTAGTTTTATTGTTTCTGCGTGCTCACTCCTCTCTCTATTTTTCCCCTACTCTCTCTCTCTTTTTCTTTCTTATTATTTTTTTTTTCTGTGTAGCACCTCCTTTTTCTTCCCTTTCTTTCTTTATAATAAAAACGGAATGGTCATTATTTAGCTGAGGGATTTGGCTGGTAAGCAATACCAGATAATCAAGATTTAGATTTCTTATTATATTTTTTTCTGTGGAGCACCTCCTTTTTCTTCCCTTTCTTTCTTTATAATAAAAATGGAATGGTTCATTATTTAGCTGAGGGGAATTTGGCTGGTAAACAATACCAGATAATCAAGATTTAGATTTTTGCATTTCATCTTGGATGATTTGGACAGTCTCATTTAGTTACTTAATAAATCATTCTCTTCTTATTGTTGGTTAAGTCATAATTGGGTATAGCACATAAATGGTCCTGGCCTCCTGCCCTAAAAAACGCTATGTGGTGCCTGCTGAAAAACTGACCCATGCTACTTATAAACTCCCTAGCTGTTTGAAGGTGTTTTCCCTGAAAAGTTAATGCAATATGAAAGCAATGGTGTCCTTTGCCCAAATAGCTGATTCTCAAATATGTGGTTGAATGATGCAGACTTAGATAAAAATGTGAATTCACCAAAGTAATGTGTTGTTACTCAGAACAAACAAACAGCACATGGTATCTCAACCAGAATCTTAAGAAGACAAACTGATCCTGAATAATAATAAGCCAGCAAGAATTCTAAGAAGAGTTCCAGAATCAGTTAAACAAAGAAGAATATCTTAAAAAGATTTAATTTGCTTTACAAACTCCCTTTACCCTAATCCTAATTATCTATCCAGAGCTCAATGGGTGACCCAACCGGTCATGTTTTGTTTAGCATATTGTGAAAATTGTTGAGTTTAGAGAAAACAAGGTGAATCTTATTTGATTAATTGTTTTGCTTTTGGGGATTAAAATGAAATTAAAATTAAAAATAACAAAACTCCCATGAGCCTTCACTGGAAAAACCTTCTGTACATGTGCGGGAAAAAGTGCCCCACTTCCGTCCCATCAAAGAATCTCTCGGCCATTCTAGTTTAGCCCATAAATGTGTCTAGTCACTACTACTGAACTGGGAGATATTCCCTTGCCATGTGGCGACTATGACCAGTGAATAAAGCCTAAGTCATAAAACCACCTTCTGTCTTTGTCTCTTTCTTTCCGTTCCTTGAATTCCTTCCTTTTCAGCACATAAGATGGGGTTAAAAGCAAACTCTAAGAACATGCACCAACAAGCCACCTTTTAAACCTAAAACACAAAACCTCTTACCACCCTATAAATTATAAGAAATATATATATATATATATATATTATAAAGTAAAAGTAAAGTCGTCGGGGCGGCCTAAAGTCAGTATCGGCCAGTCAGCGAGGGAGTCTATCCCCTTTTCAATAGCGCTAGACCAAGGAGATTGTTTTAGCATCTGAGGTGGAGCGCCACACCTACCATCAGCTCCTTACTTTACCGCACAGATCCCTGTGCTACTCATACGCTGAGTTGGCGGGGACCGGTATCGAACTAGGAACCTTATGGTTTCTAGCCGAATGCTCTACCGACTGAGCTAACTAAAATTCGAAGGCAATACAATGCATAAAAAATAAAGACAAAAAGATGTTTTATATGTCTAATCGATTTCAAAGCAAAGCTTTATCATCATTTTGTCTTTATTTTTTACGCATTGTATTGCCTTCGAATTTTATTATTTTATAACATACTTAACAATGCTTCAAGCAAATTACCAATTACTTTTATATATATATATATATATATATATATATATATCAATAAATAAATCACTAGATTAGTTGTTATTAGGGATGATTCTAAGCTGGCCCTTGGATGTGGTAATTTCATTTCAATTAGCGCTAATACCCTTGGGAAAGGTATGAATCCTACTCTCCCTCCAGCTATGGGTAAATAGCAGGGCAGACTGGGTTCTTTAACCCTGGCTAGGTAACCAGTCTAGGAGAAGGAAAACTCTGAATTCAAACCTGTTAAACTCCGCTTAAGAAATTGACCGTGTGTCGTATCCTGCTCGTGCGGGGAGTTGGTAAATATATATAAATTATAAGAAATACAAAGCTATGAAACAAGATAAGATAATAGAAAGCCATACTATATATAACCGGACCTATTAACTATCTATCTATTATTGTACTAAAGCTTAGCAAATCAATTTTTATCTCCTAAAGGGTTTTTTACTGTTTAGCTTAAAGACATGAAAATCATACTAAATTATTCCTTAGTTCTTGGATTGAGCTATATTTGAAAAAAAGAATTCCATTTTAATTGGTTCTAATTAGTCGTAATTTGCAATTAAATCAAAAACAGACTCGACTCTCACTTTACATTCTGCCTATCACTTTCCCCCTCACTATATATATCTTCATTACTTTCTCAACAGAGATTTTTGTCTCATAAAGCCTGTTTTACTGTTTAGTTTAAAGACATGAAAATCATACTAAATTATTCCTTAGTTCTTGGATTGAGCTATATTTGAAAAAAAAGAATTCCAATTTAATTAGTTCTAATTAATCGTAATTTGCAATTGAATCAAAAACAGACTCGACTCTCACTTTACATTCTGCCTATCACTTTCCCCTCACTATATATATCTTCATTACTTTCTCAACAGAGATTTTTGTCTCATAAAGCCTTTTTACTGTTTACTTTAAAGACATGAAAATCATACTAAATTATTCCTTAGTTCTTGGATTGAGCTATATTTTGAAAAAAAAGAATTCCAATTTAATTAGTTCTAATTAATTGTAATTTGCAATTGAATCAAAAACAGACTCGACTCTCACTTTACATTCTGCCTATCACTTTCCCCCTCACTATATATATCTTCATTACTTTCTCAACAGAGATTTTTGTCTCATAAAGCCTTTTTTACTGTTTAGTTTAAAGACATGAAAATCATACTAAATTATTCCTTAGTTCTTGGATTGAGCTATATTTGAAAAAAAAGAATTCCAATTTAATTAGTTCTAATTAATCGTAATTTGCAATTGAATCAAAAATTACTTATATATATCTTCATTACTTATATATATCTTCATTACTTTCTCAACAGAGATTTTTGTCTCATAAAGCCTTTTTACTGTTTACTTTAAAGACATGAAAATCATACTAAATTATTCCTTAGTTCTCGGATTGAGCTATATTTGAAAAAAAGAATTCCATTTTAATTGGTTCTAATTAGTCGTAATTTGCAATTAAATCAAAAACAGACTCGACTCTCACTTTACATTCTGCCTATCACTTTCCCCCTCACTATATATATTTTCATTACTTTCTCAACAGAGATTTTTGTCTCATAAAGCCTTTTTTACTATTTACTTTAAAGACATGAAAATCATACTAAATTATTCCTTAGTTTTTGGATTGAGCTATATTTGAAAAAAAGAATTCCATTTTGATTGGTTCTAATTAGTCTTACTTTGCAATTAAATCAAAAACAGACTCGACTCTCACTTTACATTCTGCCTATCACTTTCCCCCTCACTATATATATCTTCATTACTTTCTCAACAGAGATTTTTGTCTCATAAAGCCTGTTTTACTCTTTAGTTTAAAGACATGAAAATCATACTAAATTATTCCTTAGTTCTTGGATTACTTGAGAGAGAGAGAGAGAGAGAGAGAGAGAGAGAGAGAGAGAGAGAGAGAGAGAGAGAGAGAGAGAGAGAGAAATGTAAAGAGACAGCCGTAAAACAAAAGTGACCAAATGAGGTTTATTTTTCAACATAGTCACCTCCTTTGCAGTCCACACACTTCTTCCATAAGATGAAACATTAAACATAAAATAGATGGATAGACTGACTATTTCTAATTGTAGGCTTTTTTAAAACACAAAAATTTTTTTTTATTTATTGAAAACCAGAAGCGGCCACACACGGTATCGCTAGGTAGAGGGGGGATTTTTTAAAGTTAGTCCCGTGGATCCATTATTACTCAATCGTGAGTCGGATCCTCGTCGGATGCCCCATTAAAATCCCTATGTTAAAAAAGACCTTGCATTGATCCAGCCACTCTGAAAATAAACGTTAATGTCTACTATTCAAAATTTCAAATGCAAAAAAAATTCCATTCTGTTATCATTTAAATTTTATTTTTTAATCCTTTTCACAAATATAAATCTAATCTTCATTATTTTTTGCTCAAAAACCAAGCCCTGGTGATATCTAATGTGTATATATATATATATAATATATATATATATATATATATATATATAAGTTAAAAGAAAGAAAATGAATCCAACTATATGAGTATGAAAAGGTGGAATGAAAACATCACACAATGCTGTTAAAGAAGAAAACAATTTATAATATAATCATAGCTGATACTGATCAATATTTCAATGTTTTTTGTTTTGTAAACTGATTTGACATTCCTCTTCGACCCAAACAACTATGGAGTGAATGAGCTCTGATGATGATTTTTGTAAAATCGAAATATTGATCAGTATCAGCTATGATTATATTATAAATTGTTTTCTTCTTTAACAGCATTGTGTGATGTTTTCATTCCACCTTTTCATATATATATATATATATATATATATATATATATATATTTACTTTGTTATTAATTGTTTTATTTTCAAAGTTTCCTCCGGACATACACATACACACAACTGCCCTTTATATATGTATACATGAAAATTAAAAGATGAAGGAAAATACAAGTCAAAATGAATAACAGTCATTTTTGGCAACGCTTCATCTGGAGATAGAAATTAAGAAAAGATGAAAAGAGGAGTCTGAAGAAAATGTATCTCCATAAAATGATGGATATTAAGTATTGATGATGACATTCTGGGAAGTTGTGTTAAAACTAATCAACTTCTAATGTGTCAGATACTTAAATCAGCTTTTAAAGTAAATAATGAGACTTGATGTCTGCACCTGTAATGCATTAGAAAAGGATGAAAATTAGAGAAATACTATATATATATATATATATATATATATAAAATAATAAAATTCGAAGGCAATACAATGCGTAAAAAATATAAAGACAAAAAGATGTTTATATGTCTAATCGATTTCAAAGCGAAGCTTTATCGTCAGAGACTGATTTCAGAAATGACGTGCTTATGTTTTTTCTTATATGTGTGGTTATAATTTCTCTTCTTATTTCCTTTTCCTCTCCTTTTTTTCCTCTCTTTCTTCTTCTCCTCCTTTATGAATGGGCGAATAACTGTAATTTCTTATTTCTCTCTTTCTTTTTTTTTCTTCTTTCTTAAAAAATACTTTTAAGAAAGAAAAAAAGAGAAAAAAAGGAAAAAAAAAAAAAAGAAAGAGAGAAATAAGAAATTACAGTTATTCGCCCATTCATAAAGGAGGAGAAGAAGAAAGAGAGGAAAAAAAGGAGAGGAAAAGGAAATAAGAAGAGAAATTATAACCACACATATAAGAAAAAACATAAGCACGTCATTTCTGAAATCAGTCTCTGACGATAAAGCTTCGCTTTGAAATCGATTAGACATATAAACATCTTTTTGTCTTTATATTTTTTACGCATTGTATTGCCTTCGAATTTTATTATTTTATAACATACTTAACAATGCTTCAAGCAAATTACCAATTACTTTTATATATATATATATATATATATATATATATGTGTGTGTGTGTGTGTGTGTGTGTGCGTTTGTGTGTGTTTGTGTGTTGAGTAAGTATATATTAGTATATATATATAATTATATATATATATCTGTGTGTGTGTTGGGTAAGTATATATAAATATATATATGTGTTGGTAAGTATATATATATATATATATATATATATATATACCCAGCTATGGGTTAAATAGTAGGGCAGACTGGGCCCTTCAGCCTTGGGCAGGTAACCTGTCTAGGAGAGGGATAACTCTGAATTCAAAATTCCTGAGGTTGGTCGTTGATTGGGTTTGTGGCAACCCTTGATGCACTAATTCTTTCCTATCGACCATGCCAAAAAGTGTGGATGGTCCGCCTTCACCACTATAAACAAATCACTGTGTGGGTGTTCATTGTGTGTATGAACCCTCATACGTCGAAAATTGACGGGAGAGTCCATAATAATAATATATATATATATATGTGTGTGTGTATGTGTGTGTGTGGTGTGGGTGTGTGTGTTTGGGTGTGTGTGTGTGTGTGTGGGTGTTGGGTAAGTATATATAAATATATATGTGTGTGTATATGTGTGTGTTGGGTAATTATACATACTCTCATTCTTTGAAAGTATCTTGGTCAGCATATGAACTTTTCAGCCAACCCTCATAGGTAGATAGATAGATATGTCGATATGTCGACCCATGGTATTTTATATATATATATATATATATATATATATATATATATATATATATATATATATAGTAAATGAAGAAAAACTCTAAACTTGCTTCATTACAATAATTTATTTCAACCGTATTAATACGGCATCTTCAGGTAATCACAAGAACATGACTCTTATTGAGAATTTCCCAAAGTAACATCTCTTTTATATCTATCAATTTCTTGCTCTGTCCTTTTACTCACTGGTATTAGGCACATTGAGCTCTCCTTATGGTCTACCTGCATCAGTTTGGTTAAACCACACATGGAAAGACCCTAACTACGGAAAAAAAAACTATATATATGTATATAAATATGATTTATTCATTTTTAGATTGTCAATCATTATTAATAATTCTGATAAGTAGTATCCTTCATCTTCTTAATTATAGTTGCTTCCAGTGACACAGACACACACACACACACACACACACACACACACACACACACACACACATATATATATATATATATATATATATATATTCATAGATGGGTCACCAGGTAAGTTGGTATTAGTATGAATCTAGGCTGGGCCTTTCAACAGTGGAATATTAGAGTTGTTTAGGTTCAATTTGAGAGCTCGATGTTCAATATTATTAAACAGAGCAATATAATTGGTAAAGAAAAAAGGCTTAAAGATCGGTCATTTTACGGTTATAGATCTAATTCTACCCACAGGACTGATTTTTAAGCCTTTTTTTTTTTACCAATTATATATATATATATTTATATTTTTGCTTGAAGGCAACTACAATGCGAATATCGCATAAATTCGATAATTATAGAAGATAATAATAATGACAAGTGAATTCCGCAAAGAATCAAGAATATCGTACAGACTGTTTCAACTTCATTAAGTCTCATACAGGAATCGTGACCTCTAGCCAGCACCGAGTTAACCTTGTCATTGATACTGGGGCGACTAATGCCATATGAGGCAAGTGAATCGCTGAGTGGATAATAACAGACACATCCGGGGCTTATGCTCCTCGGCATGTTTGTTTATTTTTAGAAGCATTGTATTTTTGCTTTACAATGCGAATATCTGACAATGAATTCAGCTTAGAATCATCCTAATACAACTAATCTAGTGATTATTTATTGATATATATATATATATATATATATATATATATATAAATAAATTCACTAGATTAGTTGTTATTAGGGATGATTCTAAGCTGGCTCTTTTTTTACAATGGAATATTAAAATTTGTATAGTCCAATTGAGAGCTCAATGTACTATAATTCTGAAATACAGAATGATATATTTAGTAAAAAAAAGAAACTATATGACCGTTAGGTACCCCTTTTGTGATCTCCATTCTTGGGGACATTTTTTCCATTTACACCGTCAAAATCCAGTTAATTGTTAATAGATGATTTTTAGATTCTTTTTTTAATTATAAAACTAACCCCTAATCCTAACCCCTAACCCCTAACCCTAAGCCTAACCCCTAACCTTAACTCCTAACAAACAATGGTGTAAATGGAAAAAGTGTTCCTAAGAATCGAGATCGCAAAAGGGGTGCCTAAAAGTCATATGGTCCAAAAAAGAAGGCTGAAATACCGGTCATATTAGCAGTTATGAATTTATTTCCATGTGTATGTATATATACATATATATGGACTTTATGGGTGGAAATAAATTTATAACTGATGATATGACCGGTATTTAAGCCTTTTTCTTTGCTAAATATATATATATCAAAGAAAAAGGCTTTGATACCAGTCATATTATATATATATGCTCCCAATACTCCATAGAGCACTGTAGGGGAGACATTAATTAAACTTTCACCATTTAGCAACTCGCCTGTTGTTTACAGACTTGAGTTCTCTGGTGATTGGAAAAACATATATAAACGTAAGTATGAATCAATTAATTGTTCGCCTCTGACTGACAGTCACTGACGACCGTGAGGGTAAGGAGATTGACAGACGAAAATTCTGTTCGGTTTCACTCCCAGCTAAAAGTAACTGTTTAAAAGTTGAGTCGCACTGATGAGATGTAAACGTCGAAACACTGTGTCTGTGGATGACTAATATATATATATATATATATATATATATATAATGGATAGAAGTAACCTACTCGAGTTTCATCGATTGATTCTTCAGGATTACATCCGTTGAATTAATTGAGTTTTCGATTAATCTCAGCTGGTACAATACATGCCCGTTGGAATGGGACTTATCTTTTATAGACGAACGCTTGCTTATATTTTCAAAGATTCATCGTGAACCGTTTTTGTTTATTGGATTAAAAATTTGAATTAATTTGTGGGGATTATTTTTTCAATTACTATTTAATGCTGTAACCCTGAAGAATCAATCGATGAAACTCGAGTAGGTTACTTTTATCCATTATATAAATAAATTTTGCTCTACATTGTATTGAGCACTTTGTATTTGTTTTTTCTCAGTCTTAACCCCTGGATACTGGGCACTTCCAACGATTGTACTCATACCCACTGGTAAGCTACTACTCATACATTAACACACACACACACACACATATATATGCTGATGAGGCCTAATAGGCCGAAATGTACATACAGAGATTGATTTTTCTCGATTTGTTTAGCCATACATTTAATAGGTATTCCCGCCTAATTCATTATTAATTAATTAATTTTCAAAATTAGGTACGACTCCAATTAAGCACTTATTCTCCAAAAAATTATTGGCAAAAAGCCATTCTAAACAAACCTTGTTTACATATATATATATATATATATATATATATATATATATATATATATGGTTAAATAGTATAGACATCTTTTGTCTACATATTCAGATTTCAATCCTTTCAAGTCGTCAAATGGATGATTCAATATCTGTCTGGGATTGGCCAATAAATTTGTCATAACTAATTCCTTCTCAAGTACTTTCGGTCATGTAAGTATTCTATTAATGCTGCATTGTATTATGTAAACAAAAGATGTCTATGCTATTTAACCAAATGTGGCTGAATGAAGAAATGCTATCCAATTACACACAGACACACATATATATATATATGTATATATATATATATGTGTGTGTGTATTTGGGCAGCATTCTTTCATTTATACATGTAGAATTAAACAAAAGGCACATCTCCTGTTTAACAATTTTATTTTTGATATTTTCCAATTTTCTGGCCAACTTTTTAATGTCTGGGTGGAATTGATGGATAAGTCCACCAAAGTTCAGTTCCCGAGTACTTTCGGCACTTCGAAGCGCAAAAAACCCCCCAAAAAAACAAAAAAAAAACTGGAATACATCACCCCTGATGATGGCGCTTCGAAGTGCTGAAAGTAGTCAGGAACTGAACTTTGGTGGACTTATCCATCAATTCCACCCAGACATTAAAAAGTTGGCCAGAAAATTGGAAAAGATCAAAAATAAAATTGTTAAACAGGAGATGTCCCTTTTGTTTAATTCTACATATATATATATATATATATATATATATATATATATCATTATAATGGTACACAGTAATAACATACTCGAGTTTCACCATAAGGATCTTCAGGGTTAAATCCACTGGATTAATCAAGATATTGATTAATTGCAGTCGATTGCACGTGTGTATTTTTTCCCAATTATTATTATAAATTTGCTCGACTCACGTATTTAGCACTTTATATTTGTTACATTGCTCTTATCACTATGAAACTTGCATCAACTAACCATTGTGACCATTTTCACTGGTAAGTCACCTTTTCCTCAAATGCCATATATATATATAATATATATATATATATATATATATATATATATAATATATATATATTTACCCCTCCGCATGAGCAGGATGCAACACAAGGTCAATTTCATAAGCGGAGTTTAACAGGTTTGAATTCAGAGTTTTCCTTCTCCTAGACTGGTTACCTATCCAAAGTTAAAGAGCCCAGTCTGCCCTACTAGTTACCCATAGCTGGAGGGAGAATATATGGATTTACCCATAGCTGGAGGGAGAATATATGGATTCATATTTTTCCCACGGGTATTAGCGCTATCTGAAATACAAACAGATTTGTGCAGGAATTGAACTCGGGTTGACGAGTCTATTTCATACGATTCTATCCATTACACCATGCACCTCCATAAGCATACATATATATGTGTGTGGGAGGGGTCAGAAAATACCAAAAATGCTGCAAAAATATTTATCTATTGTCAATGATATTTACATCATTTTAAAGTTTGAACATGTAACTATTTAGTATCATCTGTATTATTCGATTATTGTCCTCATCTTCATTCTTATTTGTACAATGTTTCAGCCGATATGCCCTCTGGCCTTCTTCAGGTATTTCTTGTTGGTCTCGGGAACCTTCTAAGACTCAGGAACCTTCTTTCTAAGTTCAAAGTGACAGTTATCTCTAGATTGCAGGTTCAATCCTAATCAAGTGCAGCAGTAACATAGAATAATAATAATAATTAACACATCTTAACGCTCATACTCCAGCTATGGTTAGCGGAATGAGAACAAGATACCCCAGTGGACTGAAAAAACGGTTAGTTTCAAAGTTCCTTGATGGCTCCTGATTACGACACGAAAGTTCCCGATTACGACACGAAAGTTCCCGATTATGACAAGAAAGTTCCCGAGTCCGAAAAAAAAAAAAAAAGTCCAAAAAGAAGGTTCCCGAGTCCAAGAAGGTTCCTGAGACCGACAAGAAATACCTGAAGAAGGCCGGAGGGCATATCGGCTGAAACGTTGTACAGATAACAATGCAGATAAGGACAATAGTCCGAATAATGCAGATAATACTAATCATCAAGCCTCATCTTAAACATTCAGAGAAATGTAACTAAATCATTGCCATTTCAACTTTTACAGCTTTACCAAATTTTCTTGGTATTTTTTTTACCTGTGTGATGGTATATTTCAACGTTCACAATCTATTCACCCCAGAACTCATTCTATTCAAATATAGTCTTATTATTATTATAATCTGTGGAAATAACATGAAAGATCGTCTACTAAAATGCACTAAAAATCCTCGTTTTTGCAAAAATTAGCCTTTAGAAAACAAGGATTTTTAGTGTATTTTAGTAGATGATCTTTGATGCTATTTCCTCAAACAATAGTGCAAGTAAAATGTCTAATTTTTGGTATCAGTATTCAGTATACAAATACACAACTTTTTCGCATAGATGGACAATTTGATATTTTTTTAAAGTGAAAAATTTGACTTTTTGTCAAATCCTACTTGTGGTAAATGGGTTGGGTAAATCATTTTTTTCTTTTTCTTTTTTGATATGATTGTGTCACTTGCTCTTAGAGGGACTAATTGGTTTGTCTTTACTCTGAAAGGTCCAGAAAACAGTCAGTGGTCTCCATTAGATTGATCAGTAAAGGGGCAACTAAAACAGCCTTGTGTCACATCCTACCCAGAGCACCCCCTTTTTGGGGGAGATTTTATATCTCTGAATCTTGGTTGGTTGGTGGGTTGATTGCTTTTAATGGCATATCAACCTGCCAGGGGTTATGTCATGCCCAACGGTTAGGAAGTAATATATGTTGTGTATTTATATTTATACTTTTTTTAGTAATTGGTTTTAACAATTTATTTTAGCACCATTGGGTATCATGTTGTATGGTATTGATTAGGTTCATGTCTATATTCTATGATGTAATTTTATTTCCCTCAAAAAGGATAGAATGTCCTCCATGTTGACATTAAGGGATACAGTCTGTCTATTTTTAGGTATTTTAGGATGTTCCATTGTGGTGCAATAGTTACTAAGCTAGTCTTGCAGATCCATTCCATTACTATTGAATAGCAGATTCAATCCTCCTATCCATGGCAAACCTGTTTGGTATTTAAAGATGTTCCATCATGGTGTAATGGTTAGCAAGCTAGTCTCACAGATCCATTACTACTGAAAAGTTTGATCCTCACTGGATGCCACATACTTGTGACCTTGTGTCAAATCCTACCCATTGAGAACCGGAGGGGGTAAGTAATTCCTTTTAATATGATTGTGCCATTCTCTCTTGGGGTAGGGGGTGCAGACTGATTGGTTTGTTTTCATGCCAAAAGTTCCAGAAAACAGTCAGTCGTCTCCATTAGATTAATGGCCAAGGGAGCAACTGAAAAAACCTTGCGTCACATCCTACCCATAGTGAACAGGTTCGGTAAATACCTACCCAGAACACCCCTTTTTGGGGAAGGTTTTATATCTCTGAAGGGGATGCAGTCAGTGTATTTGAAGCCCCCACCTCACCAGGGTTTAGAAATATAGACAAATACTATCATCAATTCTGTTCTTTTTAGCTCAGTCGGTAGAGCGTCTGTCTGGGAACCACAAGGTTTCAAGTTCAATACCAGCCCTTGCCAACTCAGTGTATGAGTAACACAGGGATCTATGCAGTAAACTGAGGAGCTGATGGTAGGTGTGGTGCTCTGCTTCAGATGCCAAAAACCATCTCCTTGGTCTAGTGCTAGTGAAAAGGGGATAAACTCCCTCGCTGTATGGCTGATACCGACTTTAGGCCACCCCAATGACTTTACTTTTTTCACTTATAATGAAGCAAGCAGTGATATTCGCACAATGGACATTATCCAGCACGTTTCTAAGACAGACTCCAATAACCTGACAACAAGAGAATTGTTACTGAACGCTAATGGCAGTAGCATCAGTAACCACAATATCATGTAAAGAAATAGAAAGCAGTGGCAGCAGCAGCGGCAGCAGCAGTATGCAGCGTGACGGGCTTCTTCAGAGCATTCATAGAGAGATTCTGACAAGTCAAACAAGAAAACTTACCTATCGGTTGTAATAGTCTAGCTCATAGTTCTTCGAAATCAATATCTTTTTGTATACCAATCTGTGTGTACTCTGCCGCATTCTGAATAATAGAGCAAGTGCTCTGCATCAAGAGACTTGGGTAAATGTTGAGCTTAGTACCAAATAGCACGTGTACTTGAATAAATACACTTGTGAACTGAAGGCAATTCAATTTTGTATTCCTATGTTTTGGTTTTTATCAACTTATTTCATACTTGATATCATATAACTAATACAATGTGTGAACTGAAGGCAATTCACTTTTGTATTCCTATGTTTTGGTTTTTATCAACTTATTTCTAATAGATTGGAATACTTGATATCATATAACTAATATAATGTGTGAATTTAATGCAATTCACTTTTGTATTCCTATGTTTTGGTTTTTATCAACTTATTTCTATTAGATAGGAATACTTGATATCATATAACTAATACACTGTGTGAACCTAATGCAATTCAATTTTGTATTCCTTGTTATGTTTAGATTTTTATCAACTTATTTCTAATAGAGAGGAATACTTGATATTATATAACTATATGATAATGTAACGAGCCTGATACAATACTTAACTGACCCTACTATTCTTGGACGAGATTAAATCACTGGACCTTTACCAATATGCAGGATAGGACTTATACGTTTACCAAAGGATCACCAAAGGATTCCATAACATAGGAATTTCTTTAAGCCCTTTTCAACTGGCTAAGGATAGCATTTTCAACATGATTTGACCACTATATAAACATATATATATTTACCAACCCCTCTGCACGAGCAGGATGTGACACAAGGTCAATTTCTTAAGCGGAGTTCAACAGGTTTGAATGCAGAGTTTTCCTTCTCCTAGACCGGTTGCCTAACCAAGGTTAAAGAGCCCAGTATGCCCTACTATTTACACATAGCTGGAGGGAGAGTAGGATTCATACCTTTCCCAAGGGTATTAGCGCTAAGTGAAATGCAATTACCACATCCAGGATTTGAACTCGGGGCGACAGGTCCATTTCCCATGACTTTAACCATTACACCACGCGCTTCCGAAAACATATAAGAACTAGGAATACAAAACTGAATTGCCTTAGGTTCACACAGTGTATTAGTTATAGAGTAATCCTGGTAGGCAAGTTTAGATTGTAGAATGGCAACATTGGAGATTTGAACAGTGCTTCTTTGACTTGGTCAAAAGCACTTTGTTCCTCTTTCTTCCATCTCCATTGGGTGTCTTTGGCTTGTAAGATTCCAAAGAGAAGAAGTTATTGTGGCAAACTGATATACAAACTTTGAACAAAATTGATCTAGTCCTAGAAAACTGTGCACCTGCGATGCATCTTAATTATATATCAAGTACTCTAATCTAATAGAAATAAGTTGATAAAATCCTCAAAACTAAATTGCCTTAGGTTCACACATATGATTCATAGTATTCCTATCTAATATAAATAAGTTTATGAGGCTGCTTGTTTTATTTTCGGCATATCAAACCTTTTTGTCATTTAATACCAAATCAAATCATTTTGATATCGGGCTCGTTACATTATTATATAGTTATATAATATCAAGTATTCCTCTCTATTAGAAATAAGTTGATAAAAATCTAAACATAACAAGGAATACAAAATTGAATTGCATTAGGTTCACACAGTGTATTAGTTATATGATATCAAGTATTCCTATCTATTAGAAATAAGTTGATAAAAAGACCAAGGAGATTATTTTTTTATCATCTGAGGTGGAGAGCCACACCTATCATCAGCTCCTTAGTTTACCACACAGATCCCTGTGCTAATCGCATGCTGAGTTGGCGAGGGCCGGTATCAAACCAGGAACCTTGTGATTCCTAGCCGAACACTATACCGACTGAGATAAACTGGACCCTCTACTTATCCCAAAGATAAGGTCTCCAAAATATTTAGAAATCACAGAAACGTTTATTTTTTTATTGTCAATGATGTTCACATCATTTAAAGTTTGAACATGTATATATTTTTCTACCTAATTTAGACAATCCAGTGTGAATTTTGGGAACTTGGGCTAGAAACCACAAGGTTCCTAGTTGGATACCGGTCCTCACCAACTCAGCGTATGAGTATCACAGGGATCTGTGCGGTAAAGTAAGGAGCTGATGGTAGGTGTGGCGCTCCACCTCAGATGCTAAAACAATCTCCTTGGTCTAGCGCTATTGAAAAGGGGATAGACTCCCTCGCTGACTGGCTGATACCGACTTTAGGCCGCCCTGACAACTTTACTTATAAATCTAAGTTAAGTAAAGTTGACGGGGGGCCTAAAGTCGGTATTAGCCAGTCAGCGAGGGAGTCTATCCCCTTTTCAATAGCGCTAGACCAAGGAGATTGTTTTTAGCATCTGAGGTGGAGCGCCAAACCTACCATCAGCTCCTTACTTTTAGCTCAGTCGGTAGAGCGTTCAGCTAGAAACCACAAGGTTCCTAGTTCAATACCGGTCCCCGCCAACTCAGCGTATGAGTAGCACAGGGATCTGTGCGGTAAAGTAAGGAGCTGATTTTTGCCAAAAACCTCAGATGCTAAAAAACAATCTCCTTGGTCTAGCGCTATTGAAAAGGGGATAGACTCCCTCGCTGTCTGGCTGATACCAATTTTAGGCCGCCCCATCGATTTTACTTTTTTTTTATAAATCTAAAGTCTTGTTTTGGCTAGAATATCTACCTGTTCACTTATGTATGAATTTTTACCTGGACTCATATTGGATGCTTTTTTTTAAATACCTGAAGAAAGCCGGAGAGCAAGTTGTCTGAAACGTTGCACAGATAACAATGAGGACAATATTCCGAATAACGCAGCTTATACAAACATGGGAAGATTTACACTTTTTGATATTACACACAAAAACTTTTTTTTTGTTTTCACTTTCAGGAAAATTGTTTGGAGTAGATAGCAAAACAATAAAGAATAAAATGGATTTGAAAGGAATTTTATGACTTGTACTTCTTTTTTTTTATTGTCTTGTTTTTCTTTTTTTTTATTTGGTACAGTCGTGGCGGAAATTTGGTAGGCAGAGTTAATTGGGCACATCATAGTATTTACCGCGTACCCCACTTGTACGGGTCAGGCACAAAGTCCCTATTAACGTGGGACCACCCACAAGCCGAAGCTCATGGAGTGGCAGGTGAAAAATTGCGTCGATCCCGTCGGCATTCCCCCTCAAGGGGGGCGCCTCAGGCGCTGGGCAATAAACCCAGCCCTGCCCCTTTAAATCAAGGGGGCAGGTGTTGCCTGGGGGGATGGCCCCCTGGGATCGACGCTATTATTATAACAGAACCGGTCCAGTGGCCGAAGCTCACTGGACCCCCGGTCGAAACTTAATTCAAAAGTTAATTGGGCACATCATCCTCAAATGTAAATTTTCCAATAGTAGTTCTACTTTACTTTTAACACTTATCATGAAATCTGATGAAATCCAAAAAGTTTTGATGACTGGGATCTCAAACTGCTAAGGATACCAAAATTTCTTTTGGGTGGGCATAATGGTTTTGTCAGATCCATAATAAAAACAATTCCAATGAAAATTTTCACATAATGGTAATCTGTTTTGCAAGAAACTGTCTGGGTTAAAAGTTTTGGAAATGTTCCAATAATGTTTTTGTTTTTTATTTTCCCAAGGAAACATCATTTTGTGAATGGAACTTTCATATGGATAAATAATTCCTTTGTTGTTCCTGCTTAAGTTATTTTCCAAAAAAAAAAGTTAAACCAAAGAAATGATATGAAAGTACAAGGGAAATCTAAAAAGTAAGCTCCCCAAAGCCCTGGGGATGCAGGGAAACTGTTTGTGCAACTATTAGCAATACATTGTGTTCGTTATACCTGCTGCTTGCCTGCCTTGCTATCATGTTCATTCTTGACTTAGCAGTCATTTCTGATGGAGCTCCTGATTGACACTACCACCAAGTGTGAAGTTTGTGCAATTATTCAGTTTTAGAATGCAAAAGGCATTAAACCGATTGAAATTCATAGCCAATTAACGGAAGTGTATGGTAAGTCAATGCATAGATAGCAAAAAAGTCTGCAAGTGGTGTCGGGAGTTTGCAATGACAATGAGGTTCAACGCTTCCTTAACGACATGGTGGCGAGCTGGTATAACATGGGCATACAAAAATAGCCCCAGTGCCTACAAAAATGGATTGAGTGAAATGGCAATTATGGAGAAAAATAGATACACGTTCAAACTTTTAAATGATATAAATATCATTGACAATAAACATTTCTGTGATTTCTAAATATTTTAGAGACCTTACCTTTGGGATTACCCTCATAAATGTTGTAAACATCATTGGCAATAAACAATAAACGTTTCTGTGATTTCTAAATATTTTGAGACCTTACCTTTGGGATTACCCTCATAAATGTTGTAAACATCATTGCAATAAACAATAAACGTTTCTGTGATTTCTAAATATTTGAGACCTTACCTTTGGGATTACCCGTGTAAACATCATTGACAAAAAAATAAACGTTTCTGTGATTTCTAAATATTTTTGAGACCTTACCTTTGGGATTACCTCATAAATGTTGTAAACATCATTGTCAATAAACAATAAACGTTTCTGTGATTTCTAAATATTTTGGAGACCTTACCTTTGGGATTACTCTCATACATGTTGTAAACATCATGTCAATAAACAATAAACGTTTCTGTGATTTCTAAATATTTTGGAAACCTTACCTTTGGGATTACCCTCATAAATGGTGTAAACATCATTGACAATAAACAATAAACATTTTTGTGATTTCTAAATATTTTGGAAACCTTACCTTTGGGATTACCCTCATAAATGGTGTAAACATCATTGACAAAAACAATAAACTTTTTTTTGTGATTTCTAAAATATTTGGAGACCTTACCTTTGGGATTACCCTCATAAATGGTGTAAACATCATTAACAAAAACAATAAACGTTTCTGTGATTTCTAAATATTTTGGAACCTTACCTTTGGGATTACCCTCATAAATGGTGTAAACATCATTGACAATAAACAATAAACGTTTCTGTGATTTCTAAATATTTCAGAGACCTTACCTTTGGGATTACCCTCATAAATGGTGTAAACATCATTGACAATAAACAATAAACATTTTTGTGATTTCTAAATATTTTGGAAACCTTACCTTTGGGATTACCCTTGTATATTTTCTGATTAAACCAAATTTGATAGTAATAATAATAATAATATCTTTTCAGCTAGTATATTAGGTCTAAGACCTGTTAGCAACACTGTTGTGTTTGTTGTGCATGCCTTGCTGCCATGCACAATCTTAGCTTGGCAGTGATTTCTGATGGAGCTCCTGATTGACACAACCACCAAGTTTTTGAAATTATTCAGTTTTAGAATGCAAAAGGCATTAAACTGTTTGAAATCCAATGCCAGTTAACAGAAGTGTATGATGAAAAACGACCACAAGTGGTGTAGGCAGTTTACAACAATGACAAGGTCCAATGCTTCCTCAATGACATGGTAGCAAGCTGGTATGACATGGGCATACAAAAACTACCACAACACCTACAAAAATACACTGGCTGAAATGGTGATTATGTAGAAAAATAGAAAAATTTTAAATTCAAAAACAATTTTTAAGTTTTTTGCCAAAAAACTCAACAAATAGAAAAATCAGTCTATGAAAGTTCATGAGAATAATTTTTATTATTTAATGTTGGTATCATTGTTTATATATATATATATAATATATATATATATATATATATTGTTAGGGATATATGCACACACACACACACACACACATATATATATATATATATATATAATATATATATATATATATATATTATGGACTCTCTCGTCGATTTTCGATGCATGAGGGTTCATACACACAATGAACACCCACACAGTGATTTGTTTATAGTGGTGAAGGCTTGTGTTGGACCATCCACACTTTTTGGCTCAGTCGATAGGAAAGAATTGGTGCATCAAGGGTTACCACAAACCCAATCAACAACCGACCTCAGGAATTTTGAATTCAGAGTTATCCCTCTCCTAGACTGGTTACCTACCCAAGGCTGAAGGGCCCAGTCTGCCTACTATTTAACCCATAGCTGGAGGGAGAATATATGGATTCATACCTTTCCCAAGGGTATCAGCGCTATATTAAATGCCAACAGCTTCGTCTAGGAATTGAACTCGAATATATATATATATATATAATATATATATATATATATACTCACACTAATTGTAATACCTGTGCTTCACAGTTATATTTTTTTCAAGATGGGGTTTCAATTTGTAATCAGACCAAAGACACCCCCACCCCAACTTTGATTTCAGTTTCATACTTTCATATATGAATACTCCCCCATCCCCATGTGAACCTGAGTGATGGAATATGAAAATCAAGATCATTACCATATACAACCCTAAAATCCATTGCTACTGAATAGTGAGTTTGATCCACACTGGATGCCCCATACTTGCATCCTTGTGCTAAATCTAATGATTGATAAATTTTAATGGCCCACCAAATATTTCAGAGTTTATATTATTTGGATTTTTCAGACTGTTGTCCTCATCTTTATTGTTATATACACAATGATGTGCCTTTTAGCCTTCTTTGGGTGTCCAGTTGGACACATGGCACAAAAAATATAAGGTTTGAGTTAATACTATTCTAAGTGACAATCATATGTAGGTTGTAGGTTCAATCCTGACTATGAGCAAAATTAAGGATACTTAACATGGATTAACACTTGTACACACCCTGGTGGATTGAATAAAGGGTTGGGTTATATTATATAACCATGTCCAAGTCTTTTCATGTGCAACCTCTTTTATTATTTTAGAGTTCTTCACACCAGCGTTAGCTGATAGTATTTCTCTGGGGTCTGAGGGACAAGTCTGCTCAGGTCTCCAGGACTCATCTGAGTATTCTACTAGATTGCAGTAATACAGTATTCTAGATGGTCTCAATTCTTCCTCTGATTTTCGGTCTTTTTTCCAAACTTTATTATTATTATTATTATTATTATTATTATTATTATTATTATTATTATTATTATTAAACTAATTGCCGGTTTATTGTCTCTGTCAGATTAGAGTGGATTAATCTAATGTTAGAATATAAGGTTTGAGTTAATATCATTCTAAGTGACAATCATATGTAGGTTGTAGGTTCAATCCTGACTATGAGCAAAATTAAGGATACTTAACATGGATTAACACTTGTACACAGTCATGGTTAATGGAATGAGAACAATCAACCCTGGTGCATTAAATAAGGGTTGGGTTCAAAGTTCCATGAAGGCTCCCAATTACAACATGAGTTTGACAAGAAGATTCCAGAGTTCAACAAGAAATAGCTGAAGAAGGCCAGAGGGCACATTAGCCGAAACGTTGTGTATACAAGGTGTGTCAAAAAAGTATCAAGATTTTTTGTACTTTTTGACACACTTTGTATTCTGAAAATGATTAATATTCCATTCATTGTTCATTTCTATCTTGATAAATACAGCTTCAAGCTCGGTACTTTTATGATACACCTTGTATTCTGAAAAAAATTAACGTTCCATTCATAGTTCATTTCTATCTTGGTAAATACACATTCAATCTCGATACTTTTATGACACACCTTGTATTCTGAAAAAAATTAACGTTCCATTCATTGTTCATTTCTATCTTGGAAAATACAGCTTCAAACTCAGTAATTCTATGACACAGCTTGTATTCTGAAAAAAATTAATGTTCCATTCATAGTTCATTTCTATCTTGGTAAATACAGCTTCAAACTCGATACTTTTATGACACACCTTGTATTCTGAAAAAAATTAATGTTCCATTCATAGTTCATTTCTATCTTGGTAAATACAGCTTCAAACTCGGTACTTTTATGACACACCTTGTATTCTGAAAAAAAATATGTTCCATTCATTGTTCATTTCTATCTTGGTAAATACAGCTTCAATCTCGATACTTTTTGACACACCTTGTCTAACAATAAAGAAGATAACAACAGTTAAAAAATCAAAATAATACGAATTATCAAGCCTCATCTGAAAATGTTCAGATAAATAGCTTCTAGGGTAATTGTGAATGTATATGCGGGTGTTTATCTTTTTGTTTTCTTTATAGTCAGTCTTCACAAAATGATTTGTTCTCATTTCGTGTTTGTTTACTTGCATAAGTGTGTCCGTGTGGGAGACATTTTTCATAGACAGTAAAAAAAGCCTAAACATTAACATACATTGCAAACTGCACCCCGACATTAAAATGTAATAAAATTAAAATAACTTTCCAGTTTTCTTATAAACGTTATAGACAAAAATTATTGCTTATACGATAAATAGAAGGGATTATGCAATAAATAGAAGGAATTTAAAAAAACAAAAAACAAAGTAAATTTTCTTTTCAGAATTTTTTTTCAACAAACATAAACTCTGCATTTTATCTATCTATCTATCTATCTATCTATATATATATATATATATATATATATATATATAAACGTTAAAGACAAAAATTATTGCTTATACAAGGCTCATTCAATAAATAGAAGGAATATAAAAAAACAAAAAACAAAGTAAATTTTCTTTTCAGAATTTTTTTTCAACAAACATAAACTCTGCATTGTTTATCTATCTATCTATCTATCTATATCTATATATATATATATATATATATATATATATATATTAACGTTAAAGACAAAAATTATTGCTTATACAAGGCTCATTCAATAAATAGAAGGAATATAAAAAAACAAAAAACAAGGTAAATTTTCTTTTCAGAATTTTTTTTCAACAAGCATAGACTCTGTATTGTTTGGAATTGGTGTATATCTATCTATCTATCTATCTATGCTCCCACTTTGGTCGAGCACTTTAAATAGGGATTTAATTGCAAATTCACCGTATCTGGCGCGCAGCTAAGCCTCGCTTTGTTTACATATGTTTGAGGCCTCTATTGATTTCATTTCCGCTTAGAAATGTAGCGATTAAATATTCTCCTATATTTGACAGCTGACTCTGGCCGTACGGGTAAGAGGATTGGTGAATGAAAGTTCATTCGGGTCTCAAACCCGGCCAAGGGTAGCTGTTAAACGGTATAACCACACTGATGAGGAGTGATACTCTGAAACACGTCTGTGGATTACTTATTTATTATCTATCTATCTATCTCTCTCTCTCTCTCTCTATATATATATATATATACACACACACAAGCTCCTCCACACAACACAAGGTCAATTTCATAAGCAGAGTTTAGCAGGTTTGGATTCAAAGTTTTCATTCTCCTAAACTGGTTACCTAGCCATGGTTAAAGAGCCCAGTCTGCCCTACTATTTACCCATAACTGGAGGGAGAGTAGTTTGATTCATACCTTTCCCAAAAGAATTAGTACTATGTGAAATGTAAAGAGCCTTACCTAGGATTTGAACTCGAACTGATGAATCCATTTCCTATGACTCTAACCATTGCACAATGTGACTCCACTTGGAATTAGTGTATAGCAAAAATTATCATAATCTCACAAAAAATATTTGCTTTGAGGCTATTCAAAATGGCAACAAATCAAACACAGTGCTCCAGGCTTAAACAGGCTTCTTGCTTTATCTTATCAGAGAGATCATATTTCAATATGAATGATAATCTGTCTATAGCTGTCCATGCCTTTTCTATGCATATATTGATATCACTCTCTGTAGATGAGATATTACTACCAAGGTATGTGAACTGGTCCACTAATTTCAGTCTTGCCACTCAGTGTGGAGATGTCTCCATCTTGTTTAAAACACATGAACTCTGTTTTATCAGGCCAATGCCTCTTGCTACTTTCTCTCGGCCATACAGCAGTGATGGGTTGTGCAGGTGTATTAGTGAAAAGTGCTAGATCATCTGCGTAGTCCACATCTAATATAGTTTCTGTAGGATATCACCAATATATATATACATATATATGGATTTCTGATAATTGGACAAACTCTTTCAATGCTAATGTATGACCTAAACAAACTTTCACTCTCTCTCACTCTCTCTCTCTCTATCTGTCCCTCACTAAATATATATATATATATATATATATATATGTTGTGTGTGTGTATGTATGTATGTATGTATATATATATATATATACATATTTCTTTTAGTGTTCATATTTATCTCTCTTTTTCCCTTTTTTGAGTCTGCATGTTTCTCTCTCTCTCTCTCTCTCTAAATAAATAAATAAATAAATAAATATACACTTTTTTGAGTGTTAATATTTATCTCTCTTTTTCCCTTCTTTGAGTCTGTATGTTTCTCTCTTTCTCTCTCTCTCTTTCTCTCTTTCTCTCTCTCTCTCTCTCTCTCTCTCTCTCTCTCTCTATATATATATATATATATATATATATATATATCTTTTCTCTTTCTCTCATCTTTGTTTATGTCTCTCTCTTTTCTCAAAATCCTCCTTTTCTCCACCTTTCCCTTAAAATCTGAATCCCTTAATTTTGAATATGAATGATAATTACTTCTTTCTATTGTGCATTCAGATTATTCTAATCCTCCCAGCTATGCAACATTTAATCCCTAGTCACCCCCCCCCCCACTACATCCCTTATCCCCAATCTATAATACTTAATCTTACCCTCAAATACGATGACCGCATAAGGCTGATTATACCCCCACCACACACACACATGAAAAAAAAAGGTGTCCCCGGTATAGCGCTAAACTGCATCTTGTAGTGAGACACCAATTATTGAGCTCTGGAAAATGTAAAATTCCTTCATTTCAATTACTTCCAGGTCAACTTATTTGGTTGGTTGGTTGGTTGGTTGGTGGATTTTATGGCATTTATTCAATCCACAGTGGTATCCTGTTCTCATTCTGCTTACCATAGCTGGGGTACAGGTGTTAAGCTCTGTTAATTATTATTCTGTGTTACTGTTGCCCTTGACCAGGATTGAACCTGCAGTTTAGAGATAAGTGTCACTTAGAAGAAACCAACGCCTTTATCCACTATGCTTTGTGTCCAATTGGACCAATTCATTGATTGAAATGTTGTACAGATAACAATAAAGATGAGGACAATAGTCCAAATAATACTAATTATCAAGCCTCATCTCAAAAATTCAGAGAAATAAGATGTCATTACTCAGGTAATAATTAAGTAAAGTCATTTGTTGGTTAGTTTGTTGGTTAGATTTTATGGCATGTCAACCCTTGTTGGGTTATTTTATACTGAAGACATTTTGTTTTATTCATTCTTGATGGGTATTCCAATTTTTTTCACAATAAAGATGAGGACAATAGTCCAAATAACACTTATTATCAAGCCTCATCTCAAAGCCTCATCTCAAAAATTCAGAGAAATAAGATGTCATTACTCAGGTAATAATAAAATAAAGTCATTTTTTGGTTGGTTAGATTTTATAGCATGTCAACCCTTGTTGGGTTATTTTTTGCTGAAGACATTTTGTTTTATTCATTCTTGATGGGTATTTCAATTTTTTCAAATTTAGACTCAATTTAAAAAAAAAGATACAACTCTAGCTTTCTAGCACATATATGATAAAAAGAATTATGAGTTTGCCATATGGGCAATATGGTTTGGATAATCATATATGTGCTAGGGTGTTGAGGGGTGGGACTCTCTGACCGCCCATCTAGCCTAAGTAAGGGCCAAAGTTGAGTGTTGTATGTTATGGACAGCTCAGTCACCCAGATTATATCCTTAAGCATCATGGGTTGCCACCCATTGTCAACAGGCGGCCTCATGGGGGTATTTTTTTCCCCTCTGCAGAGCTGCTGTCATTAGAATATCTTTTTGTTGGCGTTTTTTCATATAGTTATTCACTAAGCTTAGCTTAGCTGTGGCACAAGACCAGAAGTTAGGGGCTCCCAATGAGAATCGAACTCACTAACAAAGTGTTTTTTCATATAAGGCGTGTGTTAAATGCCCACTCTTATTTATAGACTCGGCGATCATCATGTGACCATAATCTTGGCCAATCACTGGCAGTACTCTGCTGCTGATATTGCTACTTATACTGGCTGTTCTGGTCATACTTACACACATTGCTTTGAACCTTCGTGGATGACGGAACATAGGATTATATCACTGGACCTTAGACACGACATAGGATTCCATAACGCAGGACTTACCAAAGGATTCTATAGCTCAGGACTTACTTACTTACTTACTTTAAGTCCTTTTCAACTGGCCAAGGATGGCGGGCAGAAACTTAACACTTTTCATTCTGATTTTTTATATAGTTTAATTAGTATTTTAATGGTGTATCAAACTGCATCGGTTATTTAATGCCAAAGTCAACATTGTAGAATAAATTTAGTGGTATTTTTTCACCCATGGAGAATGAGTTGTTCATGTCTTTCCCAAGTGTATTAATCCGAAATTTAATGCAATATGAAATACAGTAAAGTCATAGAAACTTTAAAATGACTATTAAATGAGAGAAACTTCATCAACTCTTGGTTTTTGTAGAAATATCATCTACTGTAAAAATCTAATGGAGGATATGAATCATTTTTAAGATTTAGTTCATCATGAAAATAATGAACATAAATAAATAAAAAAATTTATAACAATGCATCAAATATCATATTTAAATGTGTTGTATGACAAGGAATTGTGCGGACTATAACCAGGAGTGTTAATGCCTATTAAACAGTTTGAGATAATGTTAAAAATGATTTTGAACTGCTAATTAGATATTAGAGTCATGCTATGTTAGCATACTATAAAATCCATTTGCAGTATTATCTTATTAGTTTTAAATGTTTGTACACAATTTTTTTTTTTTTTTTGATAAGCGCTTATCCTAGGTATATCCAATTTGTCAAAAAATCCGTGTTTTTACAAAACAAATTTAACCCCCCCCCCCCGTTTCACAAAAGTTTATCAAAAATCAGGGAATTATCTGATTTTAATGAAATTTTCAGTGTTGATTTATCAATAAATGATTTTTATAATGCATTAGTTATTTTATTTCAAAACTTTCTGATTTTTTTCAGGTCACTTAACTTTGACCCCCCTTATTTTTGGGGCACAAAATATCAGTGGGGTTATATATGATTGAAACTAATTACAGTATAAATAAAAAGACAAAAGACTGAAGGTGTGAATAGAAGAAAAAAAGTATAAGGATGATACTCTGGTAGAAAATAAGTACCAAAAATCGGAAAATAAAATGAAAATAAAACTAAGAAAATAATTTTGGAGATTTTTTTACTCATTTCAATAATTATTTAATTGGCTATTATCTTATAAAATAAAAAATTATACATCAATATCTGTTCTGTTTAAAATTTTCAATAGAGTTTTCAAAAAAAAATTATTAGAGATTGATACTAAAGTAAAGTAGTTATTAAAAAATATGTTTTTAGAATCTAATGATAAGACATTTTAAACTTATCATGATACTCATATTTTAAATGAATTTTTCATAGAAGAAATACCTAATTAAATCAGAAAGTTTTAAAATGAAATATCTGATGCATTATAAAATTCATTCATTGATAAATCAACACTGAAAATTTCATTAAAATTGAGTAATTCCCTGATTTTTGGTAAAATTTTTTCAATTGGGAAGGTTAAATTCATTTTGTAAACACGGAATTTAAGTCATCTTTAGACAGCATTTACAGCCATATTGGAGAAAAATTGACCAAAAAAATCGTTTTAAATTTATTAAGAATAAATTACAAGTGTAATATTATTTTACTTTTTTACTGATGCTCATTATGTTACTTCTTTTTGACTTAGACAAAAATACCTTAAATAATCGATTTAATTAATTTTAATTCGTTTTTAAAATGAAAAACAGACGAAAATTTGGGTATACCTAGCTTATCCATAAAATAGGTGGATTTTGATGTGTTTTCATTAGATTTTAGCATGTATAATTTTTTCAAATTTAACCAAAATTTTCAAGCTTGACACTTATCACAAATAGTTTGACCCTATATAGGCTTGGTATAAACAACAATTGCAATGTTATCTCACTACTTAAAATTTTTGTACACAAGTGTTTTATTTTTTCAATAAGAGCAAATTCAGAGAAAAAACCATGGCATTGGATGTGCACTCATGAAATTCTAAAACACACAATTTTTTTTCAAATTTTCCCAAAATTTTTGAGCTTATCAGGGCAACACTTTATAAACTAACTATAAACAACAGACAGAATGTTATTTTGCAAGAACATTGATATTGCAATATATGAAATGTTTATCTGTTAAAAATTATAGTTAAACGAACAAAAAGATATAAAAATATTAGGTAGGGCCTAGAATACACAAACTATTAGGTAGGGCCTAGAATACACAAACTATATCCAGTGTAGAGAGTTAAGACTCTGTCACTCCCCACCCCCCACAAAAAAGATCCAGTTTTGAAGTTTTGGGAGTGTGAAGTTACCCCTTTATTTTCATTACTTTCAGGTTCACAAAAAGATATAAAAATATTAGGTAGGGCCTAGAATACACAAACTATTAGGTAGGGCCTAGAATACACAAACTATATCCAGTGTAGAGAGTTAAGACTCTGTCACTCCCCACCCCCCACAAAAAAGATCCAGTTTTGAAGTTTTGGGGAGTGTGAAGTTACCCCTTTATTTTCATTACTTTCAGGTTCACTTGACCTTTTTTTAGTAGAGTATTTCTGCCACACCCCTGTACTTACTGTGTGTTGATTGGTCGGTTAGTCGGTTTGGTGGTTTGATTTATGGCGTATCAACCTTTGTTGGATTCAGGGCTCGACATTAATGTCGTTCTGTTGTCCCGTTGTCCTGGGGATGATAAAAATTACATCCAGGACGATCAATACGTCATCTGGGACAGTTTGCAGGGGACATGGTAAAATTTTTCCTAAAAGTTAGTACTACATTCCAATATTGACTGTCCAGTGATTGCTCGAATGCTGACCTCAAAATAAGCCATGTAATGAATAATGGTGGAGGGAGATAGTTTAAAAGGATCAAATTATGTACTACTAACCCTACTCAGGGTAACTTAAAGTAAAAAAGTATTTTTTTTTAGCTCAAAACACACTAGGAAATGGATTTTTTGTCCAAATATCCAGAATTATCACTGCTTCAGCTTTTCTTAATGTTTTATTACATGTTATTATGCTACTGATGACTGACAAGTATAGATGATGCTAATGAATTAAACAAAAATATTTTGATTTCGGGACCGTCCAAACCCTATTTGGGATGGTCCAAACCCCATTCAGGACGGTTGATAATTTTTGTTCGGGACGGTCATGAAAAAAGTTAGTGTCGGGGCCTGGCTGGATTATTTTATGCCTAAGTGAATTTAACAATTGTGGTCGTCAATTATATACAGTGCAAAAATGTATATTCACAATCATTTTAAACACTCCATTATCCCAAACAGAGCGGCGGCTAAATGGCTTTTACCTTCGCTACCTTAGACGTATACTGGGCATCACCTGGAGTGACAGGATCACAAACACATCAGTTCTAGAGAGAGCTCAACTCACCAGCTTGTGTTTTCTACTGAGACAGCGTCGTCTCCGATGGCTGGGTCATGTCCGCTGAATGAAGGATGGATGAATACCGAAGGATACCCTTTATGCAGAGCTTTCGTCTGGTAAGAGACAGGTTGGTCCCCCCAGCTGCTTTTCAAGGATGTCTGCAAGAATGATCTCAGGTGCTTTGGCATTGCCCCTTCCATCTGGGAAAATTTGGCTCAGGACTGTTCTTAGTGGTGTCAGGCTCTCTGTAGAGGACTGTTCATGTCTAAAGTCACCTTGGTGCAACACCATGAAGCTAAGAGGTCCAGAAGCAAACAGCAGCAACAAAGCACAGGCACATCAACATCTTCTGGGATGGCCTTCACATGTGACATCTGTGGTTGAGAATGTTTTTCTAACATTGGATTTTACAGTCACAGGAGGCGCTGTAACTTCAAGGGCACAAAAAATATATTATAGTCTTCTGATATATTTGACCCATAGATGAGACTCTAACAGGTGCTATGACCCTGGGTCATTGTACCTGGGAGTAATAGCAATGCAGGGATACTCAACACTTCCCCAGGGCACCAACAGATGGAACCCAAACAGACACAGATTAGAGTGGACCTGGGAGTAATAGCAATGAAGGAGTGCTCCACTTTCCCCAGAGCTCCAGAACTGGAGCCTCACCACCAGATACAGTTTAGTATCATAGCTAGAACACTTCTTTTTGAGGGTGGGTGTTGGTGAGGATACAGTTGCCATTAAGGAATGATACCTTCTACAAAGGACACCATTAGTCTGTGTTTTAGGAATGAGACCTTCTGCAAAGGACACCATTAGTCTGTGTTTTAGGAATGAGACCTTCTGCAAAGGACACCCATTAGTCTGTGTTTTAGGAATGAGACCTTCTGCAAAGGACACCATTAGTCTGTGTTTTAGGAATGAGACCTTCTGCAAAGGACACCATTAGTCTGTGTTTTAGGAATGAGTGCTTCTACAAAGGACACCATTAGTCTGTGTTTTAGGAATGAGACCTTCTGCAAAGGACACCATTAAGTCTGTGTTTTAGGAACAAGTCTTCTACAAAGGACACATAAGTCTGCATTTTAGGAATGATACCTTCATCAAAGGACACCATAATCTGCATTTTTAGGAATGAGACCTTCTGCAAAGGACACCATTAGTCTGTGTTTTAGGAACGAGTCCTTCTACAAAGGACACCATAAGTCTGCATTTTAGGAATGATACCTTCATCAAAGGACACCATAATCTGCATTTTAGGAATGAGACCATCTACAAAGGACACCATTAGTCTGTGTTTTAGAATGATACCTTCTAACAAAGGACACCATAAGTCTGTTTTAGGAATGATCCTTCATCAAAGGACACCATAATCTGCATTTTAGGAATGAGACCATCTACAAAGGACACCATTAGTCTGTGTTTTAGGAATGATACCTTCTACAAAGGACACCATAAGTCTGCATTTTAGGAATGATACCTCTCAAAGGACACCATAATCTGCATTTTTAGGAATGAGACGTTTTGCAAAGGACACCATTAGTCTGTGTTTTGGAATGAGACCTTCTACAAAGGACACCATAA
>CM042163.1:35237206-35272206 GCA_023376005.1 Doryteuthis pealeii
ACAGCATGGACTATCCTTTAGTTCCATGTCTGTAACATTTATATGTTAGGTACATTTGGGTATCTTGTTTATACCTAAATATTGTATATGTATTTACATGTTCTATTTTCCTGTACTTTATGTATCTTATCGTTTCCATGTGCTGTTATATATATATTAAATGTTTTGTCTCACAACGTGTCGGAGCTGTTATTCAATTATCAACCTTGAATCTTACAATATTAAAATACATATATAAATGATACATATAAATATTTTATTACATATTACATATAATATATATGGTGAAGTTCAAATTCAGGAGCTCTGTGGAGTGTAGGGTACTACCTAATTGCCATCACTCCCAGTTCCATCAAGAATGAATAAAACAAAACGTCTTCTGCCTAAAATAACCCAAGGGCTGACATGCTGAAAAATTCAAACGACCAGCCAACCAACCAACCAACCAATTGAATAAAAACAAAGGGTTTACAGAACAAAAAATCTACCGCTCTTAGATTCCAGTTTTCCTTCTGTTTTTTATCCTTTTTTTATTTCTACCACAGCCTATAAAACCAAACTTTACCCCGAGTTCAAATCCTGGATGTGGTAACTGCATTTCACTTAGCGCTAATACCCTTGGGAAAGGTATGAATCCTACTCTCCCTCCAGCTATTGACAAATAGTAGGGCAGACTGGGCTCTTTAACCTTGGTTAGGCAACCGGTCTAGGAGAAGGAAAACTCTGAATTCAAACCTGTTGAACTCCGCTTAAGAAATTGACCTTGTGTCACATCCTACTCGTGCGGAGGGGTTGGTATATATATAAAACCAAAATTTACACCCAATCCAACTCAGCTTGACAATTATGAATAAAATAAAATGTCTTCGGCCTAAAATAATTGACCAACCAACCAACCAACCAACCAACCAACGAACCAACTGAATAAAAACAAAAGACTTACAGAACAAAAAATCTACAGCCCTTAAATTCCAGTTTTCCTTCTGTTTTTGATCCTTTTTTTTTTATTTCTACAGCAGCCTATAAAACCAAAATTTACAACTCAGCTTGACAACCAATATTATTACCTTGTCTTTGATATCAATCCCATGATGCTTCATTCCAGGAAATTAAGAACATGTTTGCGGCGAGGAAAAAAAACAGATGATTAACTTTTAGTTGTTTGGTCCCTGAACCATGCGCTCATTTGTGAATGTCCAAGGATTTTGGTGACTTTTTGTTTGTTTGTCCGGATGTTGTTTTTTTTTAGGGATTAAAGGTTGACAACTCTGAGTTAATATGACAAGAAAGGTTTCAACATTTATTGTTGAGCTTGGTTGACATGATTATTTTCATATGAATTTGTTCCTCGGTCTGTACCCTAAAAACCTGGTTCTGTGCCAAACTTGCATGTGCCTAACAAATATATATTGCATTTTTATATATATATATATTTTATATATATATATATATATATACGTATATATGAAAATGATGGAAATATATATATAATGATATATCAGTCAAGTTTCAATCCTGCCTGGGGCCAGGCTAGAAAGTCTAGTCACACTGAAGACGTGATACGTCGAAATAGGAGTGTATGTGGATGATATATATATATATATATATATATATATATATATATATATATATATGAAATAAGTAAACAAACAATGTGTTTATTTTTGATATGGCCTTTTTAGCCGACAATTTTTGGAGGATATGTGCTTAATTGAAGTCATACCTAATTTTGAAAATTAATTAGTTAATAATTAATGAATTTAGGCAGGCATATATGTTCAAATATAAGGCTAAACAAATCGAGAAAATGTCAATCCCTGTATGTCTATAACCTTGCTGATGAGACATAATAGGTCAAAATGTACATACAGGGATTGACATTTTCATGATTTGTTTAGCCTTACATTTGAACATATATGCCTGCCTAAATTCATTAATTATTAACTAATTAATTTTCAAAATTAGGTATGACTTCAATTAAGCACATATTCCTCCATAATATATATATATATATATATATATATATATATATATATTATTTATTTGAGAATGATGGAAATGAATTGAAGATATGTACATATGAAAAACAAATGTATTCTTTATATGAAATTTTCAATGTTTTGGTCTATATGAGTATCTTCAGTGCAGTGTAATGTAGATTTAATTCAACTAAAAAAAAAAAAATTAAATGAAAATGTGAAACGTATAATATATTATATATATATATATATATATTTAAATACCAAACTCTCCCATGATGGGTTTATGTCGAGGTTGCCAAACAACCCTGTCTCCCTAGTTTAGTTGCAACAATAAACTGTATAACTACAGGCAGAGATGCGACTGCGCAGCATACTGGTTTTCCATTCGTTGGGGTGATAACGGTATGACGTGGTACCTGTTTGTAATATGGAAAATAGTGTTATTTAGGGTATACATTAGAACTGAAATAGTAGATTCAAATTTACTTAAATATTTAAATAAATAAAATATAATAAAATAATAGATTTATTAGTGTCCTGTCTTTGTTTTTCTATTTTTCTATTGGTCGTTTTAGTTTATGCTAATTTATTTGAATCACGGTGGTAGGTACTATATATTAATGCGTTTGCTCCAAGTCTCTTTAGTCGGATCTTAGCCCTGAAGAGCATTAAGCAAAACTTTTAGTAGGTTTATCTGACTCATTAGATTTATTTTGGTATATGTATCCATTTGTGGGATCTATCTATGTAAACAACACCATATATATATATATATATATATATATATATAAAGTTGGTGGAGTGGGCTATTGTCAATATCAGCTGGACAACAAGGGAATCTATCCCCTCTTGGTTAGCACTAGACCAGGGAAATTGTTTTTGCTGAAGTGGAGCGTCACACCTACTGTCAGCTTCTGACTTTACCACACATATCAGATTACCCAGTCTATGCTACTCATGCACTGAGTTGTCAGGGACCAGTATAGAACCCTGAAATGTCTGATTCTTAGCTGGATATATATAATATATCTTTAGGAGTTCATGTGAAAGACCAAAAGAACAAACACTTATTCATGGAATGCAGGTTTTTTGCTCACATCAGAAACGTTCTTTTAAAGCAAACAATACGAAGGATCTGTTTGAAAATGTCGACATGGAGGATATTCTCTCCTTTTTGAGGGAAATAAAATATACCATAGAATATAGACATGAAACAAATCAATACCATACAACATAACCCCCAATAATGCTAACACATAATTACTAAAATTATATATATAAATACACGATATGTATTACATCATAACCGGTAGGCATGACATAACCCCGGACAGGTTGATATGCCGTTAAAATTAATAAACCAACCAACCAACCATCAAAAGAACAAAAAGAAAGTGAAAAAGGAAAAAAGAAAAAAAAATCCTTTTAGACTGTCTGCAAAAAAAAAAAAAAAAGTAAAAGCAACTAAAAGAATCTGGAAATAATTATTGAAAAGTGTTAAATACATTCTGGTAGAACCGGTTTAGGGAACCGATACAATGAAAGAAAATTATCCAGGTTTCACCGAAAATAAATAAATAATCAAAAAGAATTGATAAATATTAGTAAATAAAAAATAAAACAAGATATGACAATAAAAAAAAATGAAACCAATAAATGTCCCATTAATTTAGACAATTAAATATAGTTTTTATTTTATTTTACCAAGATCAATTCATATCAATAATCTCTCTCTCTCTCTCTCTCTCTCTATATATATATATATATATATATATAACGGTTGAACGCTACGTTATTTTCTTATTAATTTTTTTTTTTTCAGAAACACACACAACCTATCAAATATCGGACATCTTCTAAAATAATAACTCAATGCCTGAAGAAGACAACAGATCAGAAACACGTGTCGCATATGTAAGATCAAAAGAATAAAAAAATTTTTCTGAGAACATACTACATTTTGCGGACCTTCTTCTTTTTATGAAATATTAAATTTTCTCCCATTGGAACCAGAACAACATATATATATATATATATATATATATATATATATATATATATATATATGGTGGACTCTCCTATGTGAACGATAGATGAGGGTCAGCAGTGAGTGATTTGTTTCCTCCCATGTTGTACATGCTGTCAAGAAGACATTTTGTGTTTCCTCGAGTGTGACAGCAGCCCAGCCCCGCTGCAAGCCATGAAAACACACTGACAAACGAAATGCTCCAAGGCAGGATTAAAATGTTTTTATTTTAAAGTTAGGCGGAGCCGATCTCTATGCTTCAGTTTATTTTCTTCAAAGCTCTTTAGTCTAGCGAAACATGTCTTACGCCATTTCTTCCGATCCGATGCTAGATCTTCCCAAGCACTCAGGTCAATATCAAGGCGTTTCAAATTGTCCTTCAATTTGTCTTTGTAGCCTAAGAGAGGACGTCCAATAGAACGCTTAGCATTTGGTATATATATATATATATAATATATATATATATATATATATATATATATATCAATTTAATCTATCGCATTTTGTTCCTATACATTCATCTATCTATCTATCTATCTATCTATCTATCTATCTATCATTCTCTTCCTATCTATCTACCTACCTTTCTCATTCTGTCCCTATCTATCTATCTACCTATCCTTCTCATTCTGTCCCTATCTATCTATCTATCCTTTTCATTCTGTTCCTATCTATCTATCTATCTATCCTTCTCATTCTGTTCCTATCTATCTATCTATCTATCTATCCTTCTCATTCTGTTCCTATCTATCTATCTATCTATCTATCTATCCTTCTCATTCTTTTCCTATCTATCTACTCTTCTCATTCTGTTCCTATCTATCTATCTATCTATCCTTCTCATTCTGTTCTATCTATCTATCTATCTATCTATCTATCTACCCTTCTCATTCTGTTCCTATCTATCAACCCTTCATTCTGTTCCTATCTATCTATCTATCTATCTATCTATCTCATTCTGTTCCTATCTATCTACCCTTCTCATTCTGTTCCTATCTATCTATCTATCTATCTATCCTTCTCATTCTGTTCCTATCTATCTATCTATCTATCTATCTATCTCATTTTTTTCCTATTTATCTTATTCTGTTTCTCTCTCTCACTCTCACTCTCACTTTCTCTCTCTCTCTCTCTATCTATCTTATTCTGTTCCTATCTATCTATTCTCTCTCTCTCTCTCTCTCTCTCTCTCTCTCTCTCTCTCTCTCTCTCTCTATCTATCTATCTATCTATCTCAATCTGTTCCTATTTATCTATCTATTGATCTATCAAGCTATTTACATATCAAAACAAGATTATTGCAAACTGGACGTCGACATAAGATTTATGGTGACTTATAATACATTGTGATGTATTTTGGTAGAGGGCCATTTTTACAATGTAGTCTTTCATACCTAATCCCTGGGGGTAATGTACTGTGATTCAGTCAGAGCCGAACAGGAATATTGCTAACCCAGATTCACCAGCGCAAACAATATTGATAAAATATGATGACAAGGGGATCCTATATGTCTGTCGTTAGATATTTGAAGCCCTCAAACCGGCGGAGATCTATTTTATTACCCTTTCTCTTTTGTGAACCTTCGCTCTTTTTATGTTCCTATTTCTATTAATGTACAAATATGTAAAGACCCGAGGAGACTTGCTGTCACTCAATCTCCAGTGAAAGACCATCAGCTTACACTGGTGTGAAAAACTTGCAAGAATGTAATAATAATAATAATAATAATAATAATAATAATAATAATTAAAAGTCTGGAAATCAGAGGAAGGATTGATACCATTCAGAACACTGCACTGCTGCAATCTGCCAGAATACTCAGAAGAGTCCTGGAGACCTGAGGAGACTTGCTATCACTCAATCTCCAGTGAAAGACCATCAGCTTACACTGGTGTGAAAAACTTGCAAGAAGTTAAATAATAATAATAATAATGAATAATAATAATAATAAAATAATAATAATAAAATAATTAAAAGTCTGGAAATCAGAGGAAGGATTGATACCATTCAGAAACACTGCACTGCTGCAATCTGCCAGAATACTCAGAAGAGTCCTGGAGACCTGAGGAGACTTGCTATCACTCAATCTCCAGTGAAAGACCATCAGCTTACACTGGTGTGAAAAACTTGCAAGAAGTTAAATAATAATAATAATAATGATAATAATAATAATAATAATAATAATGCTTATCTTGTTTCTATTTGCACCGGTGGAAGAAGAAGGTATGTTTACTTCTATTTGTCAAGTTGTTAAAATTAACTAACATTTAACCTGTTGATATTTTTCTCTAAAATATATATTTAAGCTTATAACTATTATATTGAGTGATTTTTCATAACTCGCTTCGTAACTTTTCAATGTGCATGCCAGCAGATATTCAGATAAACTTATCAAAGTGTCAGCATGATCACGGTGGGGTGGGGTGATTCATCCGTATGCAGAGGTGAATACACGTCCATATTATTGTTCTGGGTATGACGTAACTGCATCTAATGGTAAAATTCCAATTTTGGAGCTCTGTGAAGGAGTGCACATTCATCGTATTACTCCCAGGTCCACCTTGACCCGAAATGGTAGTATCTGTTAGGTCCGCTTTATGGGTTAAATAAAAAAATGAGTTTAAAAAAATAGTTTTAAAAAATTGAGTTTGGAAAAAAATTGAATAACCATCAAGAATGAATAAAACAAAACTTTTTCAGTATAAATAACGCAACAAGGTTGACATGTCGTAAAAATTAGCCCAACAATAAAAACCAACGTTTACATTAAACATAAAAGGATTGGCGTTTTTAATGCCAGAAGTCAATATTTTATGTATATTTTTCTTTATTATTTATTTTTTTTTTTTGCAAGCAATAATGTTTTCAATTATAATGATTCGATTTTAATGACATGTCAACCCGTATGGGTTATTTCATGCAGAGATTAGGAATCACGTCATTGCAAATGAAATTTAGACATTTTTTGTAGTTTTCTAAATAGTTTTTTTTTTTTAAAGTCCTATCGAATAAGAATAATTTACAGTCCTATCGAATAAGAATAATTTTTAAACAAATTGATTCACATTTCTCAATGGATCACCGCCAATTGATGCGGAGGATGTTCAGAATTAAGATCATCTTTGGTAAATATTCTTCGTGATTGTAACCTGGTACCACTTAGGCATTACGTACAAATCAAACTACATGCAGCATTTTAATTACTGCTGCCAACATTTTTTAATCCTGTGAAAGTTTCCTCTAATTCAAAAGTGAATTTAACACAAGGATTATTTTGATCTGGCTTCCTTGTTTAATGGTATATCAACCTTCATGGTTATCTAATCCAAAGTCTTCCTTGTAGGAAGAACAGTAGTGGTACATGTTTGTCAAGGTATTAGTACAAAAGTCGTGAACTAATGGCGTGAGTGGAATTCGAATTCGCTACTAAGATGTGCCGTCACGCATGTCAGCCATTACGCCCCACCCCACCCCGGCAGCATTTTGTTCTTCAATGGTCAATTTAGGAGAAAGTAAACGCTAGGTGACATAACAAACATTCCTCTAGCACGTGTAGCTTGTTGGCAGCCTTCGTCAACAATAGACGATGGAGTAGTGTCAAAGTTTTTTTATAACTACATAACCTGAGCGGGTTCATATAGGAAGAGCCGTTGCCCATGCAGCAAATCCCCCCTCTCTACACTGCCGCTTGATCCAAAGAAATGTAAGTACCAATGCAGTTTGGCAACAGTAGTGTCGCAGGAGTTGATGGGTAGCAATGATTTCAGCATCTCACCACCCTTAGGGACTCCGGACTCCTGTTTATCTATATATTAATACTCGATGTCCCTAATTGTACGATCTATCATCTCTGCAACACGCTCTGGTTAAGAATAAGAATGTCCAAATAGTCCAAGATGAAATTCAAAGGTGATAAATCCTGATTAACTGGTGTTGCTTATCCGCGAATTCTATGAGCCGTCACCTCAGCGTAAATAATGGACCATTCCGTTTTTGTTATTAAAGAAAGGAAAAAAGACAAGCTACACATAAAAATAATGAGAAAGAAAGAGAGGGGGGAAAGATTGAGAATAGATGAACGCACGGAAGTGATAACGCTAATCTGTTTCAATCAAAATATAATGAAATGATGAAAAAAAAGGGGGAGAAAGAAAAAAAGAGTACGCCAGAGTTAGATCAAGATATTAACTTTTTTACACATTGAATTATTATGGGCAAGAAGCTCTTAAGTAAACATATTTAAACGTATTTGATAATTAAATTATCATACTGTGGATATCCCAGTCCTCCGAATTACATATATCCCTACTCCTAATCTATATCTTACTTAGTCCCATTATATCCCATCATGCCTTTCTCTGCCAAAATGAATACCAGACATTTTCTTTTTTAGAACCTAACCATTGGCATTCTTTCTCTGCTACGGAAATCTTCATCCTTTTATCTGCATTTTTGTCAGGTAAAAGCAACATGATTCACTTCTGCCAAACAGACGATAACACCAAGCATTCCCCAACCACAAGAAGTTTATTTGATTCAAAAGATACAACATTTAACATTTCTCTCTTCTTTTGATATACACGTTTACATTCCGACACACTACAACATTTTCGTTTCTAAAAAAGAAACGCCATAATGATATGTCAGTCTTAATTAGAATACTATCAATCGCCAGCGATTTTGTGCTTCTATTTAGCTCAAATAAACATATTATTTACAGTATCCGACATTTGTTTTACCTACCAGACAGACAGGAGTAGAAATAGATCTCCAACCACAAAATGGCCAATTTTTAAGCCTTTTTCTTTGCCCTCCATATATAAATATATATATATAATATATATAATATATATATATATAGAGGAAGAGAGAGAGAGAGAGGAGAATGTGGTATATTAACGCTTGAGAAGATATCAGACTCTGAAACACGTGTCGTAATGTAAATAATAATAATAAGTTTTAAAAAACATAAATCCATTTTGCAGACCTTCTTTTTATAAAATATTTAATTTCTCTCCCGTTGACCCATAACAACACTTCCTGTCTATAGCTTGCTTGATGAGCCTAATAGGCCGAAACGTACATACAGAGATTGATTTTCTCGATTTGTTTAGCCTTACATTTGAGTGGTTGCCCGGCTAATTTCATTAATTATTAATTAATTAATTTTCAAAAAATTAGGTACGACTTCAATTAAGCACACTTATTTTCAAAAATTGTCGGCTAAAAAAAGCCATATCAAAAACCATTGTTGTTTGTTACTTTCATTATATAATATATAAATATATATAAATATATATAATAATATATATGGAAAGGGAGCGCAGGTAGAACGCATACTATATCAGTTTATCTTTAAGGAGAACATAGAATTCGAAGTGAATACAGTACTGATTTAATCATTCCAATCAGAATTTAGGATTTTATCTTATCATGACAACGCCTATTCTCCTTAAAATTTAACAGAAAAAAATTAGCTTTTTTCTCTATTAATTTAAACGGCCACGGATTCTAATATGACACTGCAACTTTTGTTGTTTTGTGTTTTTGTTCTTTTTTCTTTTTCTTTCTCTTCCATTCCATTTACAGTGGACACAGGAAATTCTGAAAGGGAACCCTGTATTTAAAAGGAATGAAAGATTGCAAATGATTTGTCATTACCTTTACAACCTACATTAAAATAGTGATTTTTTTTTCTTCTTAACGAATGTGAATTCCTCGCGTAGGTTTTTACTAAAAGAACAAACCACAAAAAACCGTGCAAATACAGAAAAAGTCGTGTAAACTTAGAAGAAAAGTGTCATTCCTCCATTTTCTTATTGGCATTCATTGGTCGACTGCACTTTTTGGTGAAGTCACCACAAAATTTTTTTTTTTCAATTTAAGATAAAGGAACTTAACATTACAAAGATAGGATCAGTGTAGCATTTAGATGCATATATATATATATAAATATATAATATATATATATATAATATATATTAATCCATTCACATTTCTGTCCTTTATTTATTTATCATATTCAACATATCGTCGGATCGATTTCCACCTTTCAGCTTTCATATATATTAATTATTAAACACATATCATATATGCTAATACATATGTATATACATATACATTGCGTGTGTTACTTATTTGCATATATATATGTGTTGTGGGTCGTTGCATATTATATTAAGTTGTTGTAGCGTGAATATATAATAATATATATATTATTATGATATATATATATATATATTATATATATATATATAATTATATGATGTATAAGTCGGCGGGCAACCTAATTCATTATCAGTCAGACATTGAGGAGTCTATCCCCTTTTCACTAGCGCTAAAATCAAGGATATTATTTTAGCATCTGAGGTGTAGCCACACCTACCATTCAGCTCTTACTTCACCGCACAAGACCCTTGCTACTCATACCTGAGTAGCGAGGGTCGGTATCAAACCGAACCTTGTGATTCCTATGCGGACGCTCTACCGACAGAGACTAAACCGAATTATCAATCTAAAATTTAAGGACCCTTCAACCAGGTGTGAAATTAATCTCTTTTCTTTTGATGTGAAATTGTTAAAAACCGCAAATTTAGCAGTTTGATCTTTTTTTGTCTAAAGTGGTAAAACTCGCCATTTCGAGTTGCTCACTTGTGTCTCTAGTGTCGACAATTATGCGAGTTACAACCCTTAAAAAAAACAAAACATGTCGAATGCTCACAGGAATCTGTCACCTTGCAAAACAATCTAAGATCTGTTATTATCTTTGATGCTACTCGGTACAAAAACAAAAAAGAAGAAAACTTTTGCTCGTCCAGGAAGAAGTTGAATTGCGTTGTTTCTTTTCTGAGAAGTGAAAAAGATTTAACGATTTCTGCCTTTTTCTTTTACGCTCTATTTATCGGCCTTGCACGTCAACAACGAAAACATTGGAGCGACAAGACTAAAAAGAGTTTAGGTTCAACGCATAAATGATACATTGTAGTAACAAACAGCAAATAAATTACTAGTTGCTCTCTTCTAAATGGAAATGAATTTTTTTTTTATAGGAAAACAGATCTATTCAATCAGATCGCATTTTCTTTATTTCTTTTTTATTCTAACTATAATGGTTCAAAAAGGATTTATTGACCGTTTTATGTCTAACATCTTTGAAATAGAGACGTGTTTTTGGGAATTGGGCGTAGGGCTTTCATACGACTGGGTCGATTTGAGCGTCGGGCTATTCATGTTTGATCTTGTGAAGGGTTACTTTGAATATCCTACTTTCGTCGAAGTAAAAAAAAAACAAAAGAAAACTATGGTTATCCCAAAAACAAGGTCTCTAAAGTGCTGGGGATGTGGAAATGTTCGTGCGACTATTGGCAACACTGTTGTGTTTCTCTGAATGTTTGAGATGAGGCTTGATGATTAGTATTATCTGTATTATTCGGACTATTGTCCCCATCTTTATTGTTATTTGTACAACGTTTCAGCCGATATGCCCAAGAAAGTTCCCGAGTTCGAAATGAAGGTTCCCGAGTCCGACAAAAATACCTGAAGAAGGCGGGAGGCATATCGGCCGAAACATTGTACAAATAACAATGAGATGTGACAATAGTCCGAATAACGCAAAATACTGTTTGTTGTGCATATGCCTGCATCTTCCCTTTATACGAGGTAATCCCCCAAATTTAAGAATTGTAGGGCTATTCATACGATAGAATTGAGTTGGGTGTTGGCTATTCTGCTTGTAAGGTTACTTAGAACATCACCTCTTATACTTTGAAATGGAAAAATATATTAATGGTAATATCTACCTGTCGACAAGCTTAGGAATACACTGTCTATATCCTCTTCAGAAGAATAAGACCCACACACCAAAAAGAGATGTCCTTGATAGACACTATATTACACTGAAAAACTGGTCACGAGTTTGTTTTTTTTTTTGTTTTTTTTTTTTTAAATAAATTGTGACGCTGAGGAGGCGATTTTTCATCGCCTGGATATCTCGTATGCAAGACACGTGAACGCCTCTTCGCCCTAGAGTAAGTTGTCTCTCCTCTCACTACATTCTCCAGCACAGACCCAAACTGAATCTGTGGCAAGGCTTCAGTTCTTGAGACCAGGGAGTGTTGAGTCACCACTTACTGGCATTACTTCCCAGGTTCACTCAGACCCGGAGTTTGTTTTGTTTTGTTTACGACATATCAACCTCGTGGTCAGTTTTGGATTCGTAGCTATAGTTTGGTAGAAAACACACACACACACAACACACAATATTATAATATATATATATATATATATATATATCAACTATTGTTCAATTACTCATAGTTTTTAGTGCAATCCCACTTCTTTTTTAAGAAATTAAAAATCTTGGATGGTCTTATTTTAGCGAAAAGTTTTTTTAAAATTAGTAGTATTTTATTCGCACTAGAGCAAATCTACACACTCTAGCAATATATGCTTCACTATAAATCTCTCTTGCATGTAGTGCATATTGGGATCTTTGTCCTCTAGTAAATTATGATAGGGATGTAGTGTGGCATATGGTGAAGGCGGGTCAGCACAACCGTGGTCTCTTTTATTTTTGTTGTATTTAAGTTCCATCTCCAATGGTAGGTATAATGTTTTAAAGTTTGTTATCAATGAGTGCATTCCAATGATTTTGCCACCATTTTAATGATAATTTCTTTCACTTTCTTCATGTTTCAAATCAGTATATGGTATTTTCATCTGACCCGGAGTGGTAATACCTATTAAGGTTCTATCTGTTGGTCAAATAAATCTGTGTAAAAATTATTGTACTAGCAAAATAAAAAAAACACCCTCCGGGCAATGTAAAAAATAGATTTTTTGAAACATATTGCCTGAAGGGTGGGGTTAAAAATTCAATGTCAGCGAGTTTGTACCCTAAGTAAGTAAAATCATAAAATTCATTAAAGGATTAAAAATTAAACAATTTGAAATGTAAACTTATAAATATGTATTTAAAATAAAACAAACTATATATAGAATATAATACCAATCATTGTATTTATTAAAACTTGTTTAAAAAAATGAGGACGTCAAATGTTGCATGTTCAAATTTTGAGTGTATTTATTTATGTTATGACGATTTTGGGTAATGTGACGTAAGCAGTGACGTAGTTTTTGTTACAGGTATAAACCGGAAGCGAATCTCCATTATTAATAGATTCGTTAAAAAAACTTGATGCGTTCCATTGGAGAGGTCTTACCCCTCTACAGAGGTGCAGTCGTGAATTCTAAAGCCTAAACCGACAGGGCTGTGAATTTCGAGTAAGAGTGACACGTCACAAGAACCCCTTCGCCTGTCAAAAATTACTATCTATGTATATAGATATAAATCAATTCTATTGCTCTATAATACTTCATACTTTTTCCTTTTTTTTTTTTTGCGTGGAATTGTTCTGTGGAAATCATGTTATTTGGAGCCTGCAATATGACCGCAGGATTAATTTCAAACAATAGACACGCACGCACTTCGTACTCTAAGCACGCACGTACCCTCCCAGTCAAACATCAACTTACCCACGTCACATAACACACACTCACACACAGTGATATATATCATTAGGAAAATGCGTGCACACAATCTATTATTAATAGTATTGTAAACTCACAGTCCTCCAAGTGGAGGAGCCTATATATTTTCTATCTCAGCTACCGAATACACTTATGGTAGATTATGATGATTATTTTAAATTACTGCATTCTTAGACACTATATTATATATATATATATATTATATATATATATATATATATATATATATAACATTATTTAGGAAATAGTACTATTATTATTATAGTTCTATCTTTATGATATATTGAGCACTCTTGATAAATTACCAAATGCCACACAAACGAAAGGCTAAAGCGACAATTGAACACTATATATATATTATATATATAATATATATATATATAATATATATATATATATATTATAATGACGTGTGTGTGTTGTGTGTGTCTGCGTGTTCTGTGTGTGTCTGTTGTATCTGTGTGTAAATTTTAGATTTTAAATCTCTTTCATCTTTTCTTCTTTCAGATTATGAGGGTGTCCCTTCCATGGTTTGTTGAAGACATCACGCACCAATCTGTGTGTATATATATGAATTATTATACTAGCAAAAATAAGCACCCTCCGGGCGTAAGTATTTAAGTTTTTTGATGTTATGAATATACTAAATTTGAGAGACTAACGGAATTAGATAAGAACGCATATAAAAAGATTACGCTTATTTTAATTATATTTAATTGGTTTCTATATAAAATCATTCATAGGATTGATTTTAATACATTGGAGCATTAAAAATAAATATTAGAGATCAATAACACCAAGTAATTATTTTATTAAACTTGATTTTGATTTAAAACCAGTATGCAAATTATCCACACATATATTATGTAAACCTTTATTCTTAGTTATATATGATACATTGCCAGGATTTTAAATACACTAATAACATGGACTGTTTTGAGTAAAATCTACTCAGATTTTCATAAAACCATCGTAAACGGGTGGTGTACTGGTTAGAGTTGCAGAAAATGGACTGGTCGACCCGAGTTCATTATCCTGGTTGAAGCCACTGTGCACATAGTGCTAATAACCATTGGAAGGTATGAATCCAACTATTCTCCTCCAGCTTGGTAAATAGAATGGCTCTTATAACCTTGGTTAGGCAACCAGTCTAGAAGAAGACTCTGAATTCAAACCTGGTCACTACTAGAATAGACTCAGGCCCACTTAGTATCTATTTCAATTCTAAAAAATTGAATTTAAAGATTTTAATAAAATAAGATTTATTCTATGCATCAATGATGTTGATTATAAATTAAATATCATGATAAACTTACGCAATTCCTGAGGGTATGTGGCGTGTCAGTGACGTAGTTTCGGTACAGACAAACAGACACCGAATCTCCTTATGTGTGTGTGATCATGTGGCTTTTATGTCATTACAACTGTAAGGTGTCGATTTAGATCGTGCATTGAAAATGGCTTTGCCCGTATCTGAAGGGTTGAGTAAAATGACATTACCTTCATTTTGGGACAACTTCCTTAAGGTCATTGGGTTAACCATTAAAGCTCTCATCTGAAGGCGGAAAGAAGACACACAAAAATGAAAGACGCTCCCCACCCACCCCTCGCGACCTAAACATTCCATGAAACAAGGATATCCTCACGTGGAACTAATGACACGCTTGATAGAGCTCATTCCTGTGTGCATCAAGAGAGATCCGGAGATTGACGGCCTACTGTCCCCCCCGCCCCATTGTCTCTATTCAAGATAGAATCAATAACACACTCAATAACCCCCCTCCCCCTCCCACGACTGACAGAAAGCATAAACCACGCCTACCACTAAAGTAAGTGAACATTGAAAAATTTATTCGATAATAAAAATTGTTTCCAATGATAATAATATAAGCTAAACCTTTTATTTATTTATTTATTTACTATTTAACGTCTATTACAGATATTGAGCACTCTCTAATAACACTATACTTTGGAATACTACCGCTTCTTCAGTATAATAGTACAACCATATACATTGATTATATATATATATATATATATATATATATATATATATATATATATATATAATGTAACCAATCACCTGTAAAACTTTCCGTTATACAGTGGCATGAGTAAATTATCCAAAAGTGCTCAACATATAAAAACACAGACCCTAATATTAATAGTATCAATAGTGAAAAAGATAAGGTTTTAACTTTTTCCACTATTATTATTACTAATATCATATATATATAATATATATATATAATATATATAATAAATATATATATATATATAAAGACTGTTTTAGATCCATTAGAGAAAAATAAATATTTCATAGAGAAAAAAGTCCGCAAGTGATTCTATCATGGCAGTTGTTTGGGGTTCGTTCTGTTTATTTCAATTTGAGAATTTTACAATAGCGACACCTGTATATTGTCTCTTTATAAACCATCTTGCAAACTAAAAATATATGCAGTGAAAACCAAGATAAAACGGACTGATCGAACTGATGCGTGGTCTGTCTAAATTAGTATTTCCAAAGTTGCCGAAAAATCCGTGTTTACAAAATAAATTTAACCTCCGATTGAAAAAAAAATAATTACCAAAAATCAGGGAATTATCCGATTTTATGAAATTTTCAGTTTTGATTCATCAATAAATGATTTTTATAATGCATCAGTATTACACGGATTTTACGGACCATGTTTAAGAAATACTTGAGAAAAATTGACCGAAAAAAGTTTTAAAATGTATTTAAAAATAAATTACATGTTAATATTATTTTGCTTTCTTTTACTGATGCCTCATTATGTTACTACTAAAAATTCGACCTTAGATAATCGATTTATCAATTTTGAATTCGTTTTTAAAATGAAAAGCAGACGACAAATTGGGTATGACTAGTCTAAATATTTAGATGTCGTGACGGTTCCTATATCAATGACAGGGTTCTGTTTTTGGGAAACAGGAAATCATCACCAGGCCCAGACTAGAGAATAAGGGGAGTGGTTCCACAGAATATTCTTTCTTTTACCTCTTTTTCACCTCTCTTTCCTTCTCCGACTTTTATTAGTACACGAAGCATAAATTACTTGCAGGTATAGCCACATGATTGTAAAACAGAATACGAGGTCTGTCTATTACGTAAGGAAACTGACTGTAAAAAAAAATGAACAAAATCCAAAAACCGTTGTTTTCTTTAATTATAAACTTAGTTACAAATCTAAGAGAAGAAAAACTCTGAATTAAAACCTGTCACTCACTAGAATAGACTTTATCGCCTTCAAATAGTATTTCTTGTTAAAACCAACACCCGCAAAAAAAGGTGTTTAAAATCCTAAATATTGATGGAAGTCTTTGACTGACACTGCCTCGTTGATTCGCCACGTACGGACACACTTAACCAGACATACTTGTGATAATCCCAGTTGTTGAGACAAAATAGAGTGGTCTCCCTTGTCACAGGTGTTGAGGAACTCTCCCACATCACGAGTCCGTTTTGATTACGTGACAAGGGCGAACCCTAAAATCTCCACTTTTACGAACTCAACTTAAAAGAGTTCGTAAAAGAAGGATATTTAGGGTTTGTTTGTCACGTAATCAAAACGGACTCGTGACGTGAGAGTTTGTTTCTTCACAAGGCTCACATGGTGTCTGCTTTTGGTTTCCAGATGGAGAAATAGTTTAAGTGGTTTCCACCTCCTTTGTTGTTTAAACTTTTCTTCGTGTTCCTCGAACACATGTGAATCTGTTGTAGCTTGGGACGGGAATTTAGTTCCCTCCTTGTATATTGTAGAAAATAGATATTATTAGTATTAATTGAGTTGTTTTTATTTTCCTACCGAATATTCAGTGTTAGGTTACTCTCTTTTAGATTTTAACTAATGCATTATAAGAAACGGGTGCTAACATAGCTACCAGTTAACATTTTGCTAATTCTTATAAGATTATCTAGCGCTGAATAGAATTCTAAGAGTCGAGCATTAATAACATTATTTCATGCGTATTCAAAGTAGATACTGACCAACTAAGTTTTAATTAGAGTTGCCAACCTGAAACATTTCTATTACTTCTAAGCAGACCTCGTATCTAAATGGAACATAAATACCGACTATTTATTTTATTTGATTATTAAACAAAAAAGAAATAGGTGAATTCTTAATTTGTCATGGTTTGTAGGTGTCAAATTTCAATAAAAAGTAGACATAAAAAAAAGAAAAAGAAAGAAGAAAACAGGAAATATATATTAGGCTCGAGGATATAACAATCCCATAATTTTCTGGTAATAATACACGACATTTATTCAAACTAAATTTATTCAAATTTAAACTTGATTTTCGTTTTCAGCGCCCTGTTTGCATTAAACGATGCAAATGTTTGGCGCCAGATAATAATCTCTCGTATTCAATGCAAATTCTATATCTGTTATTATACTAAAGCTGAGTGATTTAATGATTGTTTGCTAAAGGCTTTTTTCCTATTAGTTTAATGACACAAAATTTATATCAAAAATATTCTAAATATTTTAAAAATTTTTTGGATTGATTTATGTTTGAAAAGAATCCATTTAATTGGTTCTAATTAGTCTAATTTGCCAATTAAGTCAAAAACTAATCTATCTCTTACTTCATATTCTGCCTATCACGTTTCTTCGCTTCTGGTGAAGTAAAGCGAGAAATACAAAGATTTGGCTCACCACAGTACACACATAATTAATGAATTGACATTCCCGGCATTTCTAACATGCGCTTGTCTTGACGAAAAGTGGCTAACATGCTATCTCTCTCTTNTCGAGAAAATCAATCTCCTGTAATGTACATTTTGGCTATTAGCCTCATCAGCAGAGCTTATAGGATCGGAAGCCAGCCCTGTGCGTGATTTGAAACCGACTGCCAAGCTGACAGGCCGATCCATAACTCTACACTAAACGGCTTCTTAGATTAATGATTTGTTTAGATGTAGGTTAATATTCCACTTCTAGTGACTTTTATTCACGACGATATGATAAGTTGTAAACACGGTTTGTTTGAATGGCTTTTTGCCGATAATTTTTGGGAGAATAAGTGCTTAATTGGAGTCGTACCTAATTTTGAAAATTAATTAATAATGAATTAGGCGGGAATACTATTAAATACATTTAATAGGTATGCCGCCTAATTCATTATTAATTAATTAATTTCAAAATTAGGTACGACTCCAATTAAGCGACTTATTCTCCAAAAAATTATCGGCAAAAAGCCATTCAAAACAAACGTGTTTATATATATATGTTGACATTTATAAAGTATGTTCGCATTACTCAACCTGTTGCCATAGGGTAGGATGTGACACAAGGTCACAATTAAATGACATGTAGTGAAGGTCACAATTGAGTTGTATGGATCCGTAAGATACCTTGCTAACCATTAAGTTTGTGGTTCCTAAGGTTTCTTTACGACGAGCTAAGCCGGACTAATAATAATGAAAACATTTAATATTTAAGCAATAATAAAAGTAAAAAAAGTAAAGTCATCGGGGCGACTTATGTTGGTATCAGCGAGGGAGTCTATCCTCTTTTCACTAGCGCTAAACCAAGGAGATGTTTTTTGTCATCTGAGGTGGAGTGCCACACCTACCATCAGCTGCTTACTTTACCACACAGATCCCTGTGCTACTCCTACTCATACGCTGAGTTAACGAGGGCCAGTGTAAACCAGGAACCTTGCGATTACTAGGTGGACAAAGAAAAAAACAAACAAAATAAACTTTGAAACTAGTCAACATGTCCTCAAATGCCTATAATTTCCTGCCAATCTTCCTTCCACCATTCCCCTTACTTTCTTACAAACTTGTGAGCCCCCCCCCGCTCTCCTACAAATCTCTACTACACTGTTCGTTTAAACGAAACTTGTGACTCTGCCTACTACCAATTCCTACTGCTACTGCTCGTTTAAAAGCAAGACAATGGAAACATTCCACCAGTTTCACACCTGAAGATGGCACAAAGACATGCTGAAAGTGCTTGTGAAGAAACCTTTGTGGAATGCACAAAAAATTCCACCCTGACACTAAAAGATGGCCAGACAGTTAGAAAGGATCAAACAAAATCTCGTCCCACAAGATTGTCAGTAGAGTTTAACAAACATATATATATATTAATAAGATTAGAAGTGGCTACCTGGCGTCGCTGGGGAGAGGGGGGATTTTTTTAAGTTATATCTCGCAGATCTATTATACTGAATAGTGAGTTGGATCCGCTGTCGATACCCATAAAATCCTATGTAAAAAAAGACCTTGCATTGATCCATCACTCGGAAAATAGAAATTATGTCTACAATATAAATAGAAAAAATTCCATGCTGTTATCATTTAGATTTTTATTTTTTAGATATCTTCACGAATATAAATCAATCTTTAATTTTGCTCAAAAAACAAGCCCCGGTGATATGTTAATGTATATTAGTATTTAGTTCGTTAATTGTTTTATTTTTTGTAGTTTCCTCCAGACATAAATAAACACAACTGCCCTTTAATAATGTACTAGCAGCGGCTACCCGGCGGCGTCTGGAGAGAGGAATTTTAAAGTTAGTCCTACAGATCCATTATTACTAAATCGTGAGTCATATCCTCGTGGGATAGCCCATTGAAATCCCTATGTAATAAAATAGACCTTGATTTGATCCAGCTATTCTGAAAAGAAATTAATGTCTACTATCTAAAATATCAAATGAAAAAAAAATCCATGCCGTTATCATTTTAATTTTATTTTTAATTATCTCACGAATATAAATCAAATCTCTATTATTTTTGCTCAAAAACCAAGCCCTGGTGATAGTGAATGTGTAATATATTACTTTGTCATTAATTGTTTATATTTTGTAGTTTCCTCCGGACATACATACACACAACTGCCCTTTATATATGTATAGATAAAATTATGATATTTTTCTTATGAATAGTAAAGTATTTTGAGTTTTTACTTCAGTTGGTAGAGTGTTCGGCTAGAAACCGCAAGGTTCTTAGTTCAATACCGGCCCCTCGCCAATTCAGCGTATGGGTAGCACAGGTAAAGTAAGGATCTGACGGAGGTGTGGGCGCTCCACCTCAGATGCCAAAAAAAATCTACCTGGTCTAGCGCTAGTGAAAAGGGATATACTCCCCGTCGCTGATTGGCTGATACCGATTTACGCCACCTCTGACGACTTTACTTTTTATTTTATTTATGATTTAGATTAGAATTGAGACCATCCAGATAACTGGATTGCTGCAATTGGCTAGAATACACAGAGATTAAACCTGTCAGATGCAAAAACAATCTCCTTGGTCTAGTGCTAGTGAAAAAGGTAGACTTCCTCGCTGATTGGCTGATACCGACTTTACGCCACCCTGACGACTTTACTTTTTATTTATTTATGATTTAGATTAGAATTGAGACCATCCAGATAACTGGATTGCTGCAATTGGCTAGAATATACACAGAAGATTAAACCTGTCAGACGCAAAAACAATCTCCTTGGTCTAGTGCTAGTGAAAAAGGATAGACTTCCTCGCTGATTGGCTGATATATGCCACCGCCGCCGACTTTACTTTGTGCTTATATTATGAATTAATTATAATGACAATATTTAATATTTAAATGATGATAATAATATCAATATTTAGATAATGATGATGATGATGATGTTATTTAGTTAAATACTGTTGACTTTTTGTCATATGATAATTAAAATGTTATTTATTAAGGTCAACAGTTTTCCTTTTCAGTTGTTTTTTTTTCTTCAGGTGAATGTTTAAGTGACGTGACACATGCAGATGACATGTCATCATCTTTTGAGATAGACCAGATATCAAATATATATCTTGCTTTCTCTAAGATTAGGATTGGCAAAAATAACAACAACAACATCTCGCCATGTTGAAGGGAAGAAAGTTGGGCATTCCTTGGAGAAAAACAGAGATCAGAGAGGAAGAATCATAGTGTATTTGATGATGATGATGATGATGATGATGATGATATGAAAACAGAAAATGGGAAGCAGAAGTGAATGGGAGAAAAGTTGAAAATAAGAAGATATAAGATGAAGAAGAAATAAAGAAGAGAGGAAAAAGGCAGAGGGTGAATAATAATTATTATTATAATATAATAGATGACGATGATGATGATATATGAAAACAGAAAATGGGAAGCAGAAATTGAATGGGAAGAAAAGTGAAAATGAAGAAGATATAAGATGAAGAGAATAAAGAAGAAAGGAAAAGGCAGAGGTAAATAATATAATTAATAATAAAAATAATTAATAATAATAATATAATAATGATGATGATGATGATGATGATGATCATAAAGAAAAGAGAAAAGGTAAAAGTCAATGATGATAATAATATTGTCAATAAGGTTGATGAAGATGAGAAAGGCAGAGGTGAATAATAATAATTAATAATATATAATAAAATAATAATGATAATGATAATAATAATGATGATGATGATGATGATGATAATCATAAAGACGAGAGAAAAGGTAAAAGTCAATGATATAATAATATTGTCAATAAGGTTGATGAAGATGGAAAGGCTAGAGGTGAATAATAATAATAAAATAATAATAATAATAATAATAATAATAATAATAATAATAATAATAGAAAACAGAAAATAGGAAGCAGAATTGAATGGGGTAGAAAAGTGGAAAATGAAGAAGAAATAAAGAAGAGAGGAAAAGCAGAGGTTAATAATAATAATAATAATAATAATTAATAATAATATGATGATGATGATGAGGATGATATGGAAAAAAGAAAGAAAAGGCAAAAGTCTATGATAATAATATTGTCAATATTGATGAAAATGGCAGAGTCAAAGTTGATGAAAACGGAAAGAGTTGAATAATAAGACTGGATGAACTGGAAATCAGAGGAAGAAATGAGACCACCCAGACAACTGATTGCTGCAATTGCTAGAATACTTGGAAAGATTAAACCTGAGGAGATTTCTTGTTACTGAGACTCCAGTGAAAGAATATCAGATAACGCTGGTGTGAAAAAACTTTATAATAATAACGTAAAACTGATAATGGGTAGAAGATGTGAATGGGATAGAAAGAAAAAATGAAGAGATATAATATGAAGAAGAAATAAGAAGAGAGAGAAGGCAGTGGTAAATAATATAATAATAATAATAATAATAATAATAAAATAATAATATTAGGGACTTTTTGAGATAAGACGGATCACCTTATCCCAGTCAGGAGACCAGATCTGCTGACAGGATCGACGCAATTTTTTCCACCTGCCATCCATGAGTCTCGGTTGTGGGTGGTCGCACGTAAATAGGGCCTTTGTGCCTGACCTTGTACAAGTAGGTTACGAGAAAATATACCTTTACACCATTACACCAATTGAGTTTTCCCCAAATATACAGGGGAGTCGCCCTGGCGTAGTGGCTAACATGCTGAACTAAAACATTGTAGTAAGCAATTTCCCTTCTGAACTAAAAAGAACTAGGAAAAGTACAGATGGACTCTTACCAGTCTAGGAGAAGGAAACTCTGAATCATTCATAGTGCTTAATGGCTAATGTGCTGGGCTATGGCATCATAGTAAGCAAGTTTGAACACCAGATTAATACTGTTGGGAAGTTATGAACCCTCCAACCCACGGATAAAGGGGCCGGTTAGCTCAGTCGGTAGAGCGTTCGGCTAGAAACCACAAGGTTCCTAGTTCGATACCGGTCCTCGCCAACTCAGCGTATGAGTAGCACAGGGATCTGTGCGGTAAAGTAAGGAGCTGATGGTAGGTGTGGCGCTCCACCTCAGATGCCAAAACAATCTCCTTGGTCTAGCGCTATGGAAAGGGGATAGACTCCCTCGCGACTGGTTGACTTAGGCTACCCCGACGACTTTACTTTAACTGTTCCCTTAACATTATGGCTTGTGTGTTAATGACCCACAAAGGTGGTGTCCATTAAAAATAGAAACCAAACCAAAACCAAATATACAGTCAGACAGAATCAAAGTGACAAGCAAAATAAATATATATAAATAATAGAATTGGACTGACCGGCAGAATACACACACACGCACATATATACATATATATATATAGTAATGTGTGTGTGTAGTGTGTAGAAGAGATGGAAGTGAAATCCGACTGAAAAAACACAGGTTTAAATAAGTTGAGTGGTAGAGTTATTGGCTGACGCGGCAGTGTTTCGATCTATTAATTAGATCATCTTCAGGGCATTTGTTGGTATAAGGAAGTGAATAAAAATTTTTATCACAGATTAACAAGAAAAAGCAAGTGATAGTCCTTGTTTATCAATCTGTTCAAAATTTGAAAATCTGAAGAAAGGACGCTGAAATATGGACGGTTTGAAATGTGACGTTCAAATATTCTCCTTTATGGTGTAGTATGAGAGTGTGTGAGTGTGTGTATCGAAAAAAAGGCATTGTGCATTCTAGGTTTTTGTGTGTAGCTTGCGCGTGTGCGTAAAAATTTTTGCGATAAACAACATCAAAGCAAAACCTAGATCGAAACACTGCAGCATCGGCCAATAACTGACCACTCACTTATTTAACCTGTGTTTTTTCTTAATATATACATATATAATATATTTATATATATATTATATATATAGATATATATATATATATATAATCAAAAGTGATAGGATCAATATATATTAGAGGGAGATAGATAGATGATAGATAGATAGATGTACATGTAATATAAAAAAGCAATGAATAAACCTCATTTTAGTTAACGTGTTGGGAAATGGGTGATACATCTGTCAAAATATCTAAAAGAGATTTAAAAAATAAATGAATGCTGGGGATTTGACATTTTATTTGTTTCTCTTTTAGATATTTTACATCAATCAGACAAAAAAAACAACAAAACAAAAACAAAAAACAAAACAAAAAAACAAAAACAAACAAAAAACATTTAAAAACAAAAGAAACAAAAAACATTTAAAAGAACAAAAAAACAAAAAAAACATGGTTTCTGTTGACATCCTTTCACATTAAAAAAAAAAAACTTCATCCTGTCACCTGTCTTCTCGAAAGGGGTTTCTTCTCAACAATTATGTATAAGATTTCACTTCAATTTGCCTATATAAAAATCCTGATATAATTAAATAAATTTTGTATCTGTAAGTATATTCATAAATATATATATATAGTACATATAGATATAAAAGTATATGTAAAGTTATGATATAAGTATTATATGTATATATGTATATATATATGTATATATAGATATTAGATGTATATGTATATATATATATATATTATATATTATATATATATATGTATATATAGATAATATATTATATGTGGAGAAAGTAGACAAACATGGATGTTATGGAAATTGATGTTTGTCACTTTCTCCCACATATTGTCTGATTTAACCTCCTCAACATCTACCAATATGTATATATAGATTAGATGTATATGTTGATGTTACTCAAGCGGAAGAACCACAAGTTTCAATTGATACCAGCCCGCCAACTCAGCATAAGAGTAGCACAGGGATATGTGCGGTAAAGTAAGGAGCTGATAATAAGGGCTGGCTCCACCTCAGATGCAAAAACAATCTCCTTGGTCTAGTGCTATGAAAAGGGGAAGACCTCCCACGATTCGCTGAGTACCGACTTTGGGCCCCCCAACGATTACTCTTACTTATTAGGTACCTCATTGGTGAGTTGCGACTGAATGCAACCATTATGTGGATCCTAGTCCCCTACTCGCCTTGTCACTATAAGATTAGGTAATAACATATAAATACTACTAACCGTTCTAACACGCTCAAAACACATGATCAAAATTTCTTTTCGATTTGTTTTAGCCATACATTTAATAGGTTTCCCGCCTAATTCATTATTAATTAATTAATTTTCAAAATTAGGTACGACTCCAATTAAGCACTTATTCTCCCATATATATATATACTTTATACGTAAAAGCGTCACATCATTTTGGTGTAATAGTCAGCAAGCTAGTCTTGCGGATCCATTGCTACTCAATAGTGAGTTCAGTCTTCACTGGATGTCCCATAATTGAGACCTTGTGTCACATCCTACTAATGGCTAACGTCTTGGGTAAATACCCTCCAGAAGGCCAGAAGTATGGGTTAGAATTAAACTCATTAGCAATGGTCTGCTTGACTTGCTCATTAACCGTTACACCAGATTGATAGATATATAGATATATAGATAGGAACAGACTGGATAGATAGATAGATAGATAGATAGATAGGAACAGACTGGGATAGATAGATAGATATATAGATAAATATATAGGAACAGACTGGGATAGATAGATAGATTGATAGATAGATTGATAGATAGATAGACTGGGATAGATAGGTAGATAGATAGATAGTAACAGACTAAGATAGATAGATAGATAGATAGATAGATAGATATGAACAAGCTGAGATAGATAGATAGATAGATAGATAGATAGGAATAGACTGTGATATATAGATAAAAAGGAACAGACAGGGATGGATAGATAGACTGATAGATAGATATGAACAGGCTGAGAATAGATAGATAGATATATAGATAGGAACAGACTGGGATAGATAGATAGATAGATAGATAGATAGATAGATAGATAGGAACAGACTGGGATAGATAGATAGATATATAGATAAATATATAGGAATAGACTGGGATAGATAGATAGATTGATAGATAGATTGATAGATAGATAGACTGGGATAGATAGGTAGATAGATAGATAGTAACAGACTAAGATAGATAGATAGATAGATAGATAGATATGAACAAGCTGAGATAGATAGATAGATAGATAGATAGATAGATAGGAATAGACTGTGATATATAGATAAAAAGGAACAGACAGGGATGGATAGATAGACTGATAGATAGATATGAACAGGCTGAGAATAGATAGATAGATATATAGATAGGAACAGACTGGGAGATAGATAGATAGATAGATAGGAACAGACTGGGATAGATAGATAGATATATAGATAAATATATAGGAACAGACTGGGATAGATAGATAGATTGATAGATAGATAGATAGACTGGATAGATAGGTAGATAGATAGATAGAGACTAAGATAGATAGATAGATAGATAGATAGATATGAACAGGCTGAGATTGATTGATAGATAGATAGATAGATAGGAATAGACTGTGATATATAGATAAAAAGGAACAGACAGGGATGGATAGATAGACTGATAGATAGATATGAACAGGCTGAGATAGATAGATAGGAACAAACTGGGCTTGATATATAGATAGATTGATAGATATATATGAACAAGCTGAGATAGATAGATAGATAGATAGATAGATAGATAGGAACAGACTGGACTTGATAGATAGATAGATAGATATGAACAGGCTGAGATAGATAGATAGATAGGAACAGACTGGGATAGATAGACATAGATAGATATGAACAGCCTGAGATAGATAGGATAGATAGATAGATAGATAGATAGATAGATAGATAGACACTTTTCAAAATTATACACATGGTACTTCTCCTGTAATTAGAGTTGATAGAGGCACAAATTAATATTCAGAATCAAAAATGGATATAAAAATATTTAATTTAAAAATTTTTTAGGAGCCACAGTGGCGTGAGAATAAAAAAAAAATGATTTATTTAAAAAGGTATCCCCACAAGTTTTTCATCACAGAACTCTTTGGTATGTTCACCTTCAGCTCACCCTGCAAGTTTTCCATGAATTAACAATTTCAGCATGTGTGCTTGTTTTTGGGTTCAAATATTATGAGTGGAGAGTGTGTGTGTGTGTGTGTGGGAGGGTGGGGTAATGCAAATATGACCTTTGACCATTTTGGCAACTAACCCTACCCCCTCGTCGGTCTCATAATATTCCATACACCCCCTAGTGTCATTCTGTCATCACTAACATCTGCTATATAGGATGCTGTGTGTGTTTTTGTTTCACAACGGGTATTCAGATAATGTAAGTGCAAGGTTTCTCCTAGATATTTAGTTTGTTAATTGTGGGTTTTTTTTTTGTTTTGTTTAATTTGTGTAGATCAGTGGTTCTCAACCGGGGTCCACATGGACCCCCGGGGACCATATAATATTTTTTTGGGACCCAGGCAAGTAAAATGTATTTAACTATAAAAATACAATGGGATTTTTAAACAACAAATGGCTATGGGGGTCCATCAGAGTAAAATAGGATTAAAAGGGGGTCAATAGGTAAAAAAAGGTTGAGAACCATTGGTGTAGATAATGTGACAAAGAGTCTAAATAAAATATTTTGTCTTACATTAAATACCTTAAAATACCTTTGTACATATACAAACATTAAGTTCTATAAAAAGCATACACACTAATATATCTCTAGAGGGGACTTTAAAAGAACTTTCACCGCTTAGCATAAAGCATTACTCGTCGGTTGTTTACAGACTTGAGTTCTATGGTCATCGTAACATACATCTACGGATGTATGAATTTACCAGTTAAGTGTTTGCCTCTTACTGACAGTTACTGATGGCTGAGATGGTAAGGAGCCAGATTGACGAAAATTCAGTGGGGTTTTGTTCCAGTTAGAAGTACCTGTTTAGTCTAGCCACACTGATGAGATACAAACGTAGAAACATGGCATCTGGGGATAACTATATATATATATATATTATATATATATATATATAGTATTTGAAAATCGCATAGGTGAGAAACTGTCAGTTACCAAGCACCATTTACTTCATGTCCACATTACTATAACTTAAAGATACACATGCTCTATCAAATGATATTGAACACTATTATAAAAATTGTACATTATCTTATTATAATGGAGATTATGTGTTTTTCATCTGTAACCGAAACTAAATCACTACTCAAGTCACAATTCCCTTAGTAATTGACGTCACATTCACCATGAATTTATCCTTATTTTAACCTTAATTATTAATAAAATTGTATTACATTATTTATACTGTTAACCATGTCTACATACTAATAACATGCAATTGTATTTATATATACAACAAAATAGCAGTTTACAGTGTGAATGGAAAGGCTAATTTGCATATTGATATTAAAAATGTAATTTTAATAAATATATGCTTAGTATTATTGGTTTCTAACTGTTTGGTTTTATTTTAATGCATATAAGCAAAAATCTCTTCAATGAATCTTAAAAGAAATCCATTAACAAGAAAAGATAACTGTCATTTTATTCTTTACTTCCTCTTTTAACTAAATACTTGAATTAGAAAAAATAACAATGAAAGACGAGAGTGATGGAAGAGTAAATTTCAGTTGTTCTATTTTTCAATCATATCCCCTCTGTTTCAAATCTTTTTATCTGCATTCTTATTTAGTTTCAATAGTGTTTCTAATTTAATATAATATTTTATTACATCAAAACTTAAATACTTGCACCCGGAGGGTGCATATATTTGCTAGTATTAATAAATATCACAAACTGCACTAAAAACGAAACTCCCAGGATGAATGGAGGTTATAATTTCTTCTCTTTTTTTTAATACCCTGTCCGGTGGCAAAAGCTGCTTGGTAGCACTAGGAGTGTCAGTCCTGCCTTGAGCTACCAAAACTGTGTTATCACTCCTAGTTGGCAGCTGATGAGGGCAGGGTATCACATGTGCTATCACATGATGTATGATGAAAAAAGAAATATATATATGCATATATATGTGAAGAGATGGAAGTGAATCCGACAGTATGTAGTATATTAAGAAAATTGAAAAAACACAATAAGTTGAGTGGTAAGTTTATTGGCCGACGCTGCAGTGTTTTGATCTATTAATTAGATCATCTTCAGGGCATTTGTTGGTATATGGAAGGTGATAAAAATTTTTTATCACAGAATAACGAGAAAAGCAAGTGATAGTCCTTGTCTATCAGTCTGTTCAAAATTTGAAATCTGAAGAAAGGACACTGAAAAAAGTGGACGATTTGAAATATGACGTCAAATATTCTCTTTTACGGTGTGAGTATGAGAGTGTGTCAGTGTGTATACATATATATATATATATATATGTGTGTGTGTGTGTGTGTGTGTGCGTGTGTGTATTTATCCAAACCCTTCTGCATGAGCAGGGTGCTACACAAGGTAAAATTTTAAGTGGAATTTAGCAGGTTTGAATTCACAGTTTTCCTTCTCCTAGACAGGTTGCCATACCAAGTTTAAAGAACCCACTCTGGCCTACCATTTACTTATAGCTGGAGGGGGAATAGTCAGATTCATACCTTTCACAAGGGTATTAGTGCTATGTGAAATGCAAACAGCCTCATACAGGGTTTGAACTTGGTTCACTACGTCCACACACATATATATATATATATATTATATATATATATATATATATAGATAGATACAGTCATCCACAGACACCATGTTTTGATTTATCATGTCTCTTTAGTGTGGCTATACTTAACAGGCTACCTCCAGCTGGGATTGAAACCCAACCGATTTATCATCAGTCATAATTCCTTACCCCAGGAATTGAACTCGGGTCAACGAGTCCATTTCCTATGACTCTAACCATTAGATCATGCGCCTCTATTCTAATTTATAAATATAACAACATATATCATCAATAAAAATTCTTATTGGATCAGACAGTGTGTCTGTGTATATACATATTATCACCATCATAATCATCAAGTCTTGCTGATAGCACAGATTCCTATGACTCTCTCAATCCAACATCTAACGTGTGTTATATATCACTAAGAAATAAAGATTTGCATACTGGTTTTAAAACAACTGAGTTTGATAAATAATTACTTGCTGTTATCTATTTCTAATATTAATTGTTTATTCTCAAACATTTTTAAAGCAATCCTACATGAATTTTATTTAGAAATAAATAAAAAATAAGTGTAATCTTTTTTATATGCATTCTTATTTAATTTTTTTAGTCTAAAAAGACTAACAAAATTGAATTTAATGTTTTATTACATTTATACTTAAATACTTTCAACTAGAGGATGCATATTTTTGCTAGTATATATAAAAGTAGAAAACGCAGTAAGCCCATTTGGAAAAAGATTTTCTGACAAAAAGATTTTGATTTTATTTTATATATTTTGGCAAAAATCTCAATTTATATATATTTATTTTGTGGGCCAGTTGACATATGTGTACAACATATGCAAACAGGACTGACTCATAATATAAAGATTTTTGCCAAAACATATAAAAATAATTAATAAATATTTTGTTAAAAATATTTTTTGACTGAGCTTACTGCTTTTAACATCTTTATATATTATTATATAGACTATAGCCTTTCTCTCTCTCTCTCTCTCTCTCTCTCTCTCTCTCTCTCTCTATATATATATATATATATATATATATATATATATATATATATGGTCTGCTTAAAACAGATTCAGCTCTCTCTGGGAGCCTTTATATATGCATGTCTTTATCAGTAAAATTCTCTTCCACGTGTGGATCCTGCTGATAACTAGTGGTTAGAGCCTCTGACTGATGAAAATTTGATTAGAGTTTCAATCCCGGCTGGAGGCAGCCTGCTAAGTCTAGCTTCACTGAAGAAATAATATAATATATTATATATATATATATATATATATATATATATATATATATATATATATATTTTTCTCTTTTAAACATGTTTGGTTTAATTCGAGTGACAATTCCTGCCGTACGAGTTTCTGTTCAATCCTTTCAAGGTGTCTGGCCATCTTTTTGGTATCAGAGTGGAACTGGTGTAGCAATCCACCAAAGGTGTCTCCACGAGCGCTTTCGGCATGTCGATCTGCCATCTTCCAATTCCTAACGCTACTGCTCGTTTTCTTTAAAAAGAGACACCACGAAACATACTATCAGTTTCCAACCTGAAGATGGCAGATCGACATGCCAAAAACGCTCGTAGAGACACCTTTGGTGGATTGCTACACCATTTCCACCCTGATACCAAAAAGATGGCCAGACACCTTGAAAGGATTGAACAGAAACTCGTATGACAGGAATTGTCACTCGAGTTCCACCAAACATATATATATATATATATATATATGTATATATAGTCATCCACAGACACTGTGTTTCAACGTTTATGTCTCATCTTAGACTTAACAGCTACTTCTAGCCGGGAAACATGTATTGATATTAATATTGATAATATAGTTTGCTATATTTATAATGCTCAATATCATTCATATAGCATATATATCTACATTAGGGTAGCGAAGACAAATTCAAAGCAGCTTAATACTATCAGTTTCTCACCAATGTGATTTTCAAACCAACCTTATTATGTGAGTTCATTGTATGATACATTATGGGAAGGGTCGTTAAGTTTTTGGGGCATCATGGGAAGGCTGGTTTACTTTGTGTGGCATTTCAAAATGCAAGCATACAATAAATAAGGTGGATTTTGTCTGAGGAATTAGAAACAGGAAGTACTGTTTACAGTCATTTTATCGTCATACCCAGGACACTAAGACCCTCAGTCACTGCCTTTTAGCACATATACCATAAAAATGTACAAATATATAATAAAAAATCATTATTATCATTTTTTCTTCTTTCTTTCTTTTTCCCATTTTATTCTGTGATATATCCGGGTTAAGGGATATATAATGAAGTTGGTATTTGGTATATTATCGCAGTAGTAGCTGGTGCGTCAAATAGCATTACATCTTCCGAGCAGTCGTGGCGTATTCTGGCGAGTAAGCTTAGGCTGGTAGGCTTAGGCGCTTGTACCACCACAGTGTCGAATATTTATAGATGACACTGTCCAATTAGATTATAGTGAGGGGTACCAAGTTAAGGTCAGTTAGTGGAAAGAGCAGAGGGAGGATTTTCTAGCTCCTGAATTTTAGGTGGAGAAGAACGGAGAGTAGGTGACCCAGTGACCTAAGATCACTCAACTCTCCCCTCCTCCTTATCTTCCGCTGACATCAAACACACCAGAACTTTACCCCCCTCCCTTAACCTACCCCTGTGCCCATCTACTCTCATCCTCTTTTTACTTCCTGTAAACTACCCTCACTTCTTTCATGTCTGCTCCTATCCTCCCTCCCTTCACTTCCGCTACTAACTCACCCCCCTCACCAAATTCACTTGTACTTGCACGTAATTTTGCTTTCAATAAAAATCATTTGACCGATGATGTCCGTATGAATCGGACGAAACATTTCAACTCTTAGATTTGTTTTGAGTCATCATTTCTTGTTCACCATCCTTTTACCTACCTCATACTGTCGGATTCTACTACATCCATCCTATCTCCATATATATATATATATATATATATATATATATAATACTCTTGCATTAATCCAGACTAAATCTTGAGATATCCTCGAGGGCAAGTGGTGCAATCAATCTTTTGAATATCTTCAGAAGACAATGTGAAAAAATTCCACTATAATAACTTTCCACTATAATAAGTAATATTATAAAAATATATATTATTTCAAGTAATATATAATATATAAGTAATATTATAAAAATAATATAATATAATTAATTATAATATAATATAATATAATTGCAAATATATAATATATAATATATAAGTAATATTATAAAAATAATATAAAAAAAGCAAAAAGTATAATAAGTGGATAATAATATAAAAAAATATATTTAAAAATATATAAAAATTCCACTATAATAACTTTCCACTATAATAAGTACTTACCAAACTCTGCAGACCCAGAAGACAAAAAAAAAAAAAAAAGAAGAAATATCCACAGTTAATATTTCACAATAGAATCAAATTAAGAAGAACTCTTACCATTCTTCAAGATTCTTTTAAATAAATTTTTAATTAAATAATTTAAATAATTTTTAATTAAATAATTTTTATTTTTAATAAATATTAGTTAACCATGACAAATTTTAAGCTATTTTAAGTATTCTATGTTATATTTTGCCTATCATCAGGATGGAACCAGTTGATTGTCACTTAGAATGTATTAACTCAACGCCTGTATCCTTTACGTCATGTGACCTACTGGACAATTCTATAATAAATAATAATATTTATTGGGGTTTTGCCATAAGAGCAATAGAATTGGGACAATCATATAAGTGCTTGGACTTTACGTAACCAGCTAACTGACAGACTAAAAATTTACCTTGTGTAGCATCCTGCTCATGCTGAGGGGTTTGGATAAACACACACACACACACACACACACACACACACACACACACATACATATATACAGTGTTGCTGATAGCTTTTTGATTTAGTGCATCCTGGGATGCATATATTTGCTTTGAATCGGTCCCAACTAAAGTTTTTTAATAGATTGTAGGGTTTTGATTCATGATCTGGGGAAACAACTAAAGCTGTCTAACTCCTACTCTGTAAACTATCCCGTGTAATTCATTTCTAAGAAACTATTGAAAAAAGAAAAACACTGGGATGCATGGATATGATTTTACTGCCTCCGTTTAGATTTTTGTGTATCAGGGACGCAGGACACTAGATACCTATCAGCATCTCTGTATATATATATATATATATATATATATTAATCATATATATATATAATTAATCAAAGAGCCTCCCTGACCCGTCTAGCTTAAGTAAGGGCCAAAGTCGAGTGTTGCAGGGATAGTCATTCCTTAGGAAGTTTTTTTGTTTTTTTTACCCAGACCTATCGATTACAAATAGATCTATTTGACCCATAGATGTGACCTTACATACTATCACTCTAGGTCAGAGTGGAACTGGGAGTAATAACAATGAAGAAGTACCCCACACTCCCCAAACTTCTAGAACTGGAGCTTCTCCATCAAATACAGTTTTGGAGTCATACTAAGGACACCACTTTTGGGGGGTGGCGGGGGGGTCAAACCTTCTGCAAGGGATACAGTAAATATATTCTAAGCACACAGTCCTATCAAATATGAATAATCTTAAGATAGATCTATTTGATAGATGTGACCCTAACAGGTACTACCACTCCTGGTTAGAGTGAATCTAGCAGTAATAGTATTGAAGAGGTACTCCACAGGTCTCTAGAACTGGTTGGTTGGTTGATTGATTTTAATGGCATATCAACCTGTCTGAGGTTATGTTATGCCTAGCGATTAGGAAGTAATTTATGTTGTGTATCTATATTTACATTTTTGTAGTAACTGTTTTTAACAACATATTAGTGATCATGTTGTATGGTATTGATTAGATTCATGTCTATATTCTATGGTATAATTTTATTTCCTTCAAAAAAGACAGAATGTTGACATTTTCAAATAGATCTTTCATATTGCTTGCATTAAAATAATGGTTTCTGATGTGTGCAAAAACCCTGCATTCCATGAATAAGTGTTTAACAGTCAAAGGTGTTTGACATGTTTCACACTGTGGTTGTTGTTCTTGTTTGAGCATATAGGAGTGCGTTAGTAATCGAGACACAATGATTTGTTCCTTTCTAGACTTTCTTAAGGCTGGTCTCCAGAATTGGAACCACATCATTGGATAATGT
>CM042163.1:35274706-35334706 GCA_023376005.1 Doryteuthis pealeii
TTCAGAGTTTTCCTTCAAGAATGGATACCTAGCCACGGTTAAATAACCCAGTCTGCCCTATTATTTTACCCATGGCTGGAGGAAGAGTAGTTGGATTCATGCCTTTCACATGTGTATTAGCACTATGTGAAATGCAAACAGCCTTGTCTAGGATTTGAACTCATGTTGACAAGTCCATTTCCTATGACTCTAGCCATTAGACCACACATCTCTAACTCCAAAACTTAGCTTAATTTTAATAGAATATGTTATTATGGTATATTTACCATATAAATTCAAAGTTTTCCTTCTCTTACACTAGTTACCAAACTAAAGTTAAAGAGCCCAGTCTGCCCTACTATTTACCCATAACTGGAGGACAAAATTTGATGCATACCTTTCGCAAGGTTATTAGTGCTATGCGAAATCATCCAGGATTTAAACTCAAGACACTCAGTCTATTCTCTATGAGGATAACCATTACACCACACACATCCACAGAGAAAAATGTTATATCAGTTACATTAAAAAAACTACTGAGATTGAAGCAGTATTTACCAAGACAGAAATAAATAAATGAGAAACATTAATTTTCTTCAAAATAGTCCCCTCTGCATTCAACACACTTATTCCAGTGAATTTGCCATTGGCTGAAGCACCTTCAAAACTCCTTTTGATATAGTATGAAGGTGAATCATAGTATTTCTTTTAATATCCTCAAATCTTACAACAGAGTTGAATTTCCTAGATAAAGGGGAAACAGTGCTGCCTATTGCCAACTCCTTAGGCAAAATTCCTCTTATGTATTGAATGCCATTTGTATATATATATATATATATATATATATATATATATATATATAAGGTGTGTCAAAAAAGTATCAAGATTTTTTGTACTTTTTGACACACCTTGTATTCTGAAAAAAATTAACGTTCCATTCATTGTTCATTTCTATCTTGGTAAATGCAGCTTCAAACTCGGCACTTTTATGACACCTTGCATTCTGAAAAAAAATAACATTCCATTCATTGTTCATTTGTATCTTGGTAAATACAACTTCAATCTCAATACTTTTATGACAAACCTTGTATATATATATATATATATATATATATATATATATATATATATAGTAAACAGATGAGAATAAACAATCATTTCACATGCATTTGGTAAGTCAAAATGCTCAAATGCTGTCCTCACCTTATTATGTTTCATGAACAAATAGTAACAAGGCGAAAACCTAATTCATTTTATGTATTATATATATATATATATATATATATATATATATATATAAGTGTGTGCTTAATTGAAGTCGTACCTAATCTTGAAAGTTAAAATTAATAATTAATTAATTAGGCGGGCATACCTATTTAAATGTAAGGCTAAACAAATCGAGAAAAATCAATCTCTGTATGTACATTTCGGCCTATTAGGCCTCATCAGCAGAGCTATAGATAGAAAGACCGCCTTGTGCGTGATTCGAAACCCGACTGTCAAGCTGACAGGCGAGTATCGTAACCCCTACACCAACCGGACTTTTCTTAGATTTTTCGTTTTGTTTAGAAGTAGGTTTCTATTCCTCTTATAGTGACTTCTTCTACATGACAGTATGAGAAGTAAATACACAAGGTATGCCCGCCTAATTAATTAATTATTAATTAATTAACTTTCAAAATTTAGTACGACTTCAATTAAGCACATATTCTCCCCAAAATTGTCGGCTAAAAAAAGCCATATCATAAACACACAGCGTCTGTATTTACTTCTCATATATATATATATATATATATATATATATATATATATATATATATATGAGAGTATATAAGAATTATTCAATAAATAAGGAATTTTTTTTAGAAAAAGCAAAAGAAATTTCTTTTTCAAAATTTTTCTATTAATCTAAACTATGGAATAATTTATTGAAAAACCTTTTAATCTCACAAAAATATAGGTTTGGAGGCTATTCAAAATAGTGAGAAATCAAACAGACTGCTCCAGGTTTGATATTTGGTGACTGAAAAGTGCAAACCATGTGAAATTTACAGAAAAATATGGGATGTGTACTGAAATGTATGTCTTAGTCTAAATAATATTTACAAATGGGCTAAACATGTGTTTGCTATTATGAGCATGTGTTAAAAAAGACAGTCAATGGAGTGGAAACATACTGATTCTCTGGAAACATATATATATATATATATATATATATATATATATATATATTATATAATACATAATATATATATATATATATATTAAGCACATATTCTCCCAAATATATATTTTTTATTAGTATTATTATTTTTTTAATTAATTTTTATTTTCTATTATTATTTTTTATTTCTTATTATATTTTTTAAATTTTATTATCTTCTATTAATTTATTTTATTATTTATATCTTAACTAGTATTTTCTTTTATACATCATTATACTCTAATGTTTAATTTAAAATCTTTTTATTTTACTTGTCTTTTTATATTTTTAATATACTTTCTGTTTTTTCTGTCATGTCACTCTTTGTCTGTCTGGACACCTAGAAATCAACTTTGAGATGTATCTCTTTTTTTTCATTCACTTCCTGTTTCTATGGTTACACTCCCACAAACTGTTAAAAAATATATATAATTTTTTTTAATATTTTTTGTTTTGGTTGAATTTTATATATTCAGCTCTTTGGGGTTTTTTGTGATATGCTTGTTCATATGTGAATTGTTACCCATCTGATGAGGCAAAAACTTGGGGAGCCGGTTTAAATCAACTTAGATTTATATGGGCCCCAATTTTTGTCGAAATAAATTTATTATGGGATTATTGTATTGAGTTCTTCCTTATTGATATATATATATATATATATATTATAGAAAATATGAGTGCTAAGTTAACAGTGCTCAATATCATGGATAGAGCATTTATATCTTAGTTAAGGTAGTGTGGACATGGAGTCAACGACGCTTGGTTACAGACAGTTTTTCACCTATATATTTCACCTATATATATATATATATATATATATAGAGGTTCTTCACGGAATGAATGAACATGCTACTATCAAACACACTCGCCTACCCGGATTTTAACAGCATGTTAAAACCCACTATAACACTTGAACATTTATAACTCTTCTATAAATGCTCCCTTCTAATAATGTATCAACAATTTCTCTCAAATAAGAAATTTTTTCTCCTGAAGATGACCGAAGGTCGAAACTAGTTGAGAAATAAACAACATACAAGAAATATTCCTGATTGTCTTAATAATAATTTTTGTTCACACTACTATATATATATATATATATATATATATATCACCTATATATCACTATATATATATATATATATATATATATATATACTAGCAAATATATGCACCCTCCGGGTGCAAGTATTTAAGTTTTAATATAATAAATATCATATTAGATTAGAAAGGCTAATGAAACTGAACAAGAATTCAGATAAAAACTTTTCGAACAGAGGGGGTATGATTGAAAAATGAGAAACAACTTTTGAAATTAACTCTTCCATATTTTCCATACTCCGTCTTTCATTGGTAAAATTGTCCTAATTAAATATTTACTTAAAATAGGAAATCAGAGAATAATTATATATAGTTATTTTCTTCTTTTACTGGATTTTTCAAGATTTATCGCAGGAGATATTTTGCTCATATTCATAAGATAAAACCAACAATTAGAATCATCAATATAAGCACATTACTTATCCAAAATCAATTTTTAAGATTCAAATGCAAAATTAGCGTTCCCGTTCCACAGTAACACTATTTTGTATGATATTATAATACAATTATATGTATTAGATGAGATATGGTCAACAGTCTTAATGATGTAAATCAATTTTCATTAATAATTGAGGTTTAAATAAAAATAAAATCATGGAGAATGTGAGTAATACCTATTGGGATTGTGACTTGATATTGTATATAGTTATCGGTTACAGACAGGAACAAATCCACAATCTCCATATATAATATTCTATATATATTATCATAGAGAGAGAGGCAAGAGAGAGAGAAACGTTGACAAATGTTTATCCCTATTTTACTAGGCACTAGACCATGTTTGAATCTTTTGGTGGAGCGCTTTACTGCAGATCCCCGTGCCTACTCATATGCTGGTTAGCCATGTTATATATAAAAGTAAGTAAAGCAAAGTCAACATGGTGTCTAGAGTCGGTTCACAGTCAGCGAGGAGTCTATATCCCTTTCATAGCGCTAGACCAAGGAGATTTTAAGCATCTGAGGTTGGAGCGCCCACACCCTACATCAGCATCGCCTGTACTATTACCACACAGATCCCTGAGTTGGCGAGGACCGGATCGAACCTAGACTTGTGGTGTCCAGCGAACTCTCATACGACTGAGCAACCCGTAGGGGAAAAGTTGACAAAAATGGCTTAAAAATCATAATGTCTATCTTCCTATTTGATCGCAAATATAATTTTGGGATCTCTTGGCATTGGTGTGAGTTTTTGTGCACGAAACTGAATAACAAGAAAATCTTGATTGCCAAAATTTTCGGAATCCAAAAGGATGCAATCCCAAACTTTGGGATGTTTCACTGAATCAAAGAAATGTGATGTGGCACTGGCGGGTTGGAGGGAAAGGGAATCGTGAATGAAGGAAAAGGGCCAGGAATGCTACTTAAGATGTACATATTTATAATTTATCTATTATACTTATACACTGCGAAAATCAATAATTCTGTAGCCTAGTGATGAAAAGAAGCATCGTATCTTACACAAGTAAATATTTATCATTTGATTGTTTTTCACACATTTGCACACACACCATGTATATAATTATTATATATATATATATTATATATATATAGTATATAATATATTAGATATATATATATCATATATATATATATATTGTATTTATGAGGGATGGTTGTAAGGTCTAGATTCGTAGGAAATGGACTTGTCACAACATGTTCAAATCTGGATGACAGCAGTTTGCATTGCACAATCACTAATAACATAGGAAAGGTACTGCTACCATTTACCCATAGCTGAAAGGTAGAATAGTTGGCCCTTCATACCTTTCCCAAACAGTAATTAGCACTATATGAATACAAATAGCCTTGTCCAGGATTTTGAATCGTCTTGCCTGTCCATTTTTAGATGTAACCATTACACCGCGCTTCACCCGATAACATTAAAATATCTATCTATCATGTCTCTTATATATAATATTTATATATTATATATTATATATGTATATTTGGGGAGAATATGTGCTTTAATGAAGTCTAGACCTAATTTTTTGAAAGTTATTCATTTATGGTTAATTTAGGCGAGATTTACTACTTATATAAGGCTAACAATCGAGAAAAATCAATTCTGAATATATATTACGTCCGGCTGAAATAGGCGTAGATATGTTACATTTGCATATATATATTATATATATATTATATATATTAATATAATATAATTAATTCAAAGATTTTGAAGCAATTGACAATGCATACGTGTTGAAAATTTATATTTATTTACCTTTTTTTTTTATTCTAATATTTTCGATAAATTCATCTCCAGATTATAACTATATTTATTATAAATATAATTTCACACATAATTATATAAATATAATTTTCAAAACTATTGCATTGTCAATTGCCTCAAAAATACTTTTAATTCACATACGCGACAAGCTCAAAAATATAAAAAAAAAAACTTATATATTATATTGTATATATATATATATATATATTAAGGGGCTTGTGGATGTAATGCCAAATACAGATCACAAAACGCCGGGTTTGTCTTAGAAATTGGACAAAGGCAACTGATTTGTTGATGGTAGTTTGTGTTGGTTGTTTGACTTTTATGCCATTGTCAACCCTTGCTGAGGCATTATTCTTGCTGAAGACATTCTTTGTTTATCATTCTTCTTGAAATTCAAATTTTTTAAACTTTTTTTTCGACACGTTTTAAAAACTTATTTTTGATCTAGTTAAATCCTGGGTCAGAGTGACCTGGGAGAATGAATGCAGGGGTACCCCACACTCCCTTGATCTCCAGTAATTAGATGTAATCTTAATGTTGTACCAGGACATTGCCTGCCAAACTGAACGTCAAATCCTGGAACCAGTATCTTCACTTGAACTAATACCTTGTAATCATTTTAACATCATCTTTAACAGATATTGATGACTTAAATGGGGGCCCTAACAGTTACTAACACTATGTGTACATATACCAGGAAGTATTACAAACAAAGGATGACTTCACACTTTCCAGTATATATAGTCTTGATAATACACTCACACAAGGAATCTCTCTTTTTTAAAGACGATTCTAACAGCAAGTTTCTTGGGAAATATATTAATAATTGATGGACATCATTTAGTTTTATTTAATATCGGGTTGTTGGTCAACTCCACAGGAAAAATCTCATAATATTAAATTTCCATATCGGATTCTAATTTAACGATATACTTTTATTTCTCGACAAGGACAAAATGATTCATATGTAACATTTTCAAACAAATCTTTCATGTTATTTGGTTGAAAAATCTTTTCCTTGTATGAGCAAACTCTGACATCGATGAGGAAGTGTTTAAACACATAAAGTATGTAATTATTTCTTAACATACATATATATAAAAAAAAACACAAGATTTGGCATAAATAACTCGCAAGACAAAAATGGTTGGAATATGTCATTAAAATCCAACAACATTCAATAATTTATTCTTTGCTAGCAGACCTGTGTACATACCACAGTAGTTATAATTTAATTATTAAAATATTTTCTAGCTTCCATCATCATGGATTGCGTCTCGGAAGCTATAATAAAGTTTTTTATGTGTCCCTGAGTTACAGTGCCTCCTGTGAACTGTGATTTGAACTCAGGTTGACAAGCCCATTCCTACCAATAACCATTAGACCACGGCCTCCAATTGTGTTTGAAACCCTCATTCCCATGTATTGGCATTTCAAGTTCTAGAAGACTATAATAAATTTACATCGTTCCTGTGGTACTGTCAAGTTGAATATTTGAAAAACATTCTCACACCACACGATTTCGCATTTAAAGCTGTCCCTAAATGCTGAATGTTCCGATGCTTTGTTGCACTGCTTCTTCTTGCCTCTTAGCTTCATGTGTTGCCGTCAGGGTGACTTCCTGACATGAACAGTCCTCTACGGAGATTCTTCCGCCACCGAAAGCGGCCCTGAGCCAAAATTTTTCCGGCTGGAAGGCGCATGCCAGAGCAACTGAGATCATTCTGCAGACATCCTGAATCGCCAGCTGGGGAGAAACCAATCTGTCTTTCTATCAGACGTAAAGTCTCCTAGAGGATGTCTTTCGGATTCGTCCATCATCCATCTGACATACATTGACCAAACCATCGAGACGACGTCTCAGTAGAGTCCAGCTGAGCTCTCTCTAGAACTGCTGAGTTAGTGATCCTGTCCCTCCGGTATGCCAGTATACGTCTAAGTTTACTTAAGAAGCTATTACATAATATTTCTATTGTAAAATTATAATATCTGATACTCTCTTCTCTTGTTTGGTTATTCACAATTCCTCATAAAACTAACCCACCATGGTATACAGCATATTCCAGAAAAAACAGAACAAATTATTTATTCATTTTCCATTAAACTAACGCCTAAACCAAAACCCTAACCCTAATCCTACCCCTAACCCTACCTAAACCCTAACTCTAGGACCCCCCATAGTTAAAATTAACAGTTTATATTACAAAATTTTGGGGTTCTGTTTTTTCTCTGGTCCACTCTAAATTTTGACACTTTGGTGAAGTTCAGGCCAGAGTTTCTGTATGTCGTTTGTAAATGACGAGAGCACTTCTTTTTATAAAAGAATTTATGGGACCAGCAAGACCAAAGAGCTAAATCCACACCTTTATTTTGTCCTGAGAGGGAGTTAAAAAAGAAAAAACTGGGTTACTTTCCTATAGTCAACATATGACAGGTTAGGTTAGTTTAGGCGTTAGTTTAATGGGAATAATAAAAATTTATCTGTCAACAGTTGTTCTCCTTGTTTATGTTAGACTTATAGGAAATAACCAAAAATGGAACCATATGACTTTAAGCACTCTTTTGCAAATCTCGTTCATAAGGACCATTTTTTTCATTTACCCAACTGATCAAAACCTGGTTGTTCTTTAGGGTAAGAGTTAAAACAAACACAGATAACATTGTTCTTTATATTGTTGATTGTTAGTGGTGGTGGTTTTTTTTTCTTCCTATGTTGAACATTTTGTTTTTTAATTGTCTTTTAACACTAAACCATCATCAGGGCAATATCATGCACGCGATTTTGAGGCTCTATCCAGAAAAGTTATTTGTTGGGAAATGAACAATGAATGGGAAAATGTGGCCAAATTTATTTTGTTTATCATTAATAGTGTTCCTTTTTAAAAGTGTGGGAGTTAGAAAGTATTCGAATTGAAAAAAAAATCAGTTCATGAATAAATTACATCCTCCTAATATTATTTTTTCAATATTTTTAATTTTTCATCACACCATACACAAATCACACCCACACCATCACACACACACAACAACACACACACACACACACACATATTATACTATATATAAGACGATTTATCCAAACTTGGTCAGTAAAGGGCATGATTCTATATGTAATTCCTAAGATACACTGTATTAATATTGTATGATCCAGTAATGTATAAATCTAAATCTAAAAAGCTTATATCTATATATATATATATATATATATATATATAAATATATATATATATCATATATATGTGGTGTGTGTGTGGGGTGTTATACATGTTGTGTGCCTTCTATGAAGAATATTATTTTTTTCACTATTTTTATTTTTGTGCACCCATACACAATTCCCCCCACATATACTATATTATATATATATATATGAGTATATATACCATGATGTGTTGTGGGGTGTGTAGTGTATGTGTGCTTCGTTGTGTGTGTGTGTGTGTGGTGTGTGTATGTGTGTGTAATGCTGTTGTGTGCTTTCGTATTGAAAAGAGTTTCTCAAAGATTAATGTTTGCATTTTACATGTTATCTCAATTATAGCAAGAATTGATATGGATTAAAAAAAGTTTCATGCGTGAATCGAGGGGGGGGTGCCACAAAATTTATCAGATCATTTTTAAATTTGTTTTGAGTGAAAACTAACTTTATTCTTTAAATTAAGATCATTTAATGTATTTTCTAACAAAAGTCTTTCTACAACATATCTCCTTTTATATATTTATATATATAATATATACTATATGTGTGTGTGGTGTGTGTGGTGGTTGTGTGTGTGTTGTGTGTGAGTGTGGGGTGTGTGTGAGTGTGTGTGTGTGTGATATGTGTGGTGAGCTGTGATGTGTGTGTGTGTGAGAAAAAATGGAGGAAACTGACAATCAAGAAAATGGAAAGAAAATAAATAATTTCACCTTACAACATTTCTTACCATCTTGTCATTTCAATAATATACTTATCTATATATATATAGTATATATATATGGACTGGTTTAGTAAGCCCCCATATTATATATATAATATTAATAATAATATATTATATATGATTAGTTTAACTTATCCTAATATAAAGTAAGTCCGATGGGGGTGGTCCTAAAGTCGGTATAAGCCAATTATTGAGAGCCTATCCCCTTTCATAGCCTAGTCCAAGGAGATTATTTTAGCATCTTGAGTGGAGCGCCACACCTACCCATCAGCTCCGTACTATTACCGCACAGATCCCTTTGCTACTCATACACTGAGATTGGCGAAGCCAGTATCGAATACTCATATATATATTTATAATATATATATATATATATTATATGTTATTATATATAATATTTTTACTCAAAATATATATAATATATATGCCGGGTTTAATTCAGTCAGTAAAAGCATCAGACCTGGAATTCCAAGGTTCCAGGTGTTAACTACCCATCCCCGCCAATTCAAGATATGAGTAGCACAGCTTGGGTTAATTGATCTGTTTGGTTAGCGTGGTGGTGTGTGCTTCATCTCAGAAGAACACTTCCTTATTTCATAACACTAACAAAAAGGATAGGACTCTCTTGTTGATTAGGCTGTACTGCAAAATAGGCCACCTCACAACTCTACTTTTCTTACATTAATTTTTTTGCCCTCATATACAACATTTTTTTTCTCCCAGACCGTCTGAATACCTTGAAAAAGGCTTGTGATGTTTCATCTGGGAAATAATCACGAAAAATTAACCAGAACAGGACAACAGTTTGATATATAAAAATTCTGATTTTTGTTCGTGTTTTCTTGTTTTATGTTCTTGTTCTCCAATGTTTTCCAAAAGGCCAAACAAACAACGTTCCAGACAATAACATACATAATTATAATATACTATATAATATATATATATATATATAATAATATATATACATGTAGAATAAAACAAAACACACATCTCTGTTTTAAAAATTTTATTTTATCTTTTTGAGTTTTCTGGCAACTTTTTAATATTTGGGTGAATTGGTGAGAATACAGTCCACCAAAAGTTCAGTTCACGAAGTACTGTTCGTCACTTCGAAGTGCCTATCATCAGGGTGATTGTTCCAGTTTTTAAGAATTAACTTAATGTGAGGCCTGGAAGAGAAGAATTGATGAGAAAGGCTGTTATCAGCATTTTAAAATGTCGTTGTACTGTATTGGAAATTTTAATTTTGTTTAAGCAGGTTTGTATTTTGTATTTTATTAATAGAGCCGTTCTAGTAATTGGGTGTTTGTTATTTTTCTTTGTGCAGAATGGTGTATTTTTGTTTATATATATATATTAGTAGCACGTTTACAAAAGGCACTTTTCATAAAATAATTCATTCATCAGAGATTTATAAATACGACACCCCTCCTATCAAATGAAACAGATGTGTGCACTATAGATGTCATCGGTAATATTTTTGTCACTCTGCCATATCATGATACGCCGTGCTGGGGAAACGTTGGGATCGGGGTGCATGCTATCTGAGAACAAATGCCAAATATTAATAACGAAGCATAAAAAATTACGTTTTCACAAATTATGAAGCATCCCTATATGATGGGATGTTTGTAACTGGACATTGAAAACAAATGAGTTGGTGGCCAACACTGTACCTGCATGCCATATCAAATGTTTACCAAAAAGGGGAAAAGAAAAGAATTATCGAGTGGAACAGCTTCAAATAGCCTGGTTGAATTTAATAATTATACCCCATCGTGAGCGGATCTTCAGACCGCTCCCAGAAACTCCTGGAAGTTGACTCCACCTACTCTACCTTTCACTTTTCTCTTCACTGACACCTTATAATAGATAGAGGATGGATATAGTAGGATAATAGAATTGACAGGCTGATAAGATAGCAATAGATAAGAAACAGCTGATATAGATATATAATATCAGCTAGTTCATATCTTTTCTATCATTGTCTCAGCCTGTTCATATCTATCTATCTATCGTCTCAGCCTGTTCATACTGATCTATACTATCTGTCTCAGCCTGTTCATATCTTATCTATCGTATCTATCTATCTATCTATAATATAATATATATATATATATATATAATATATATATTAATATATAAGATAGATAGATAGATAGATAGATATAACTGGCTGAGATATCATAGTATATAGTAACAGACTGAATAGTAGATAGATAGATTAATAGAATCAATACTGGGATAGGAATAGAATACGAATAGGAACAGGCTGCAGCATAGATAGAAAGACAGACTCGGGATTAGATAGATAGATAGATAATAGATAGATAGATTGAACAAGTGAGACTAATAGATCGAAGATTGAAACAGGCTTGAGATAGACATAGATAGATAAACAAGATCAGGTATGAAACAGGCTGAGATAGATATAGATAGATAATAGGTATAACAGGCTGAGAAGATAGATAGAATAGTAATATGTAAACAGGATCAGATTGATAGATAGAATTGAGATCAATAGATTAGATAGATTTGGATGTTATGTAACTGGAATGAAACAAAGTGAGTTTGGATAGGCCAACATGTACTGCATCGCATTCAAATGTTACCCAAAAAGGGGAAAAAAAACAGAAAGAAATATCGAGTGGAACAGCTCAAATTAGCCTGGTAACTTTAATAAGTTATACCCATCGCTGACGGGATCGTCAGACTGCTCCCCAGAAATCCTGGAAGTGACTCACCTTCCTACCCTTCACTTCTCTCTCACTGTCACCTCTTATAGAGTTAAGATAGATAGATGATAGATAGAAAGCTGAGATATGTAAAGGTAGATTGATACAGCTAGAGATAGATAGAAAGTAAGATCGATGTAGTAGATAGATATGAATAGGCTGAAATATATATATATATTATATATTTATATATATTATATGTATATATATATATATATATAGTATATTATAGATAGATAGAATAGATAGATATGAACTGGCTGAGACTATAATAGGATATATATAGATATATAAGAACAGCGGGATAGGTAGATAAGATAGATAGGAACAGGCTGAGATAGAATGATAGAACGAGTAGATAGGAACAGGCTGATAATAGAAAACGAACAACTGGGAAGATAGCTAGCTAGCTACTATGATAGATAGATAGATAGACAGATAAGATAAGATATGAACAGGCTGAGATAATAGATAGGAAACAGGTTGCTTGATAGAGATAGATTAGATAGTAGATAGATTAGATAGATAGATAACTAGAACAGGCTGAGAATGGTAGATCATATAGATATAGATAGATTGATAGATCTTTGAACAAGCTGAGACAGATAGATAGATGATAGATAGATAGATTGTGAACAAAGCTGAGAATAGATAGATAGATAGATAGTAATAGTTAGTGAACAGGCTGAGATAGATAGATAGATAGATATAGATATGAACAGCCTGTGATAGATAGATAATAGAGAGTTAATGGAACAGGCTGAGATAGATTAAGATAGATATGATAGTTATATACAGGCGTGAGATAGTAGATATGAATCGGCTGAATATATAGGTATATAGATAGAATTAATAGAACAGACTGGGATAGGTAGATAGATAGATATATTGGAACATAACTGGGATAGGGAGATAGATAGATAGGAACAGCGCTAAATTAGATAAGATAGAAATTAATAGATAGAAACGCTGATAGATAGAAACGACACAGACTGGATAGATAGCTAGCTAGCCTAGATAGATAGGTAGATAGACAGATGATAGATATGAACAGGCTGAGATAGGTAGATAAACAGGTTGTGATGATAGATAGATAGAGTAGATAGACTAGATAGATGATATGAACAGCTGAGATGGATAGAAGATAGATAGAAAGATAGATAGATTTGAACAAGCTGAGATAGATAGATGATAGATGATGATACTAGATAGATTGAACAGCTGAGGATAGATAGATAGATAGATAGAAGATTAAAGATAGATTAGTTATTGACAGCTGAGATAGATAGATAGTAGATAGATAGATAGATAGATATGAAAGCCTGTGATAGATAATAGATAGATAGATAATAGTTATGACAGGCTGAACTAGACAGATTGAAGATAGATATATATTCATGAACAGCGAGATGAAGATAGATATAAACAGGCCTGAGATTAGTAGATAGAACAGCCCGTGAATATGATAGATAGATAGATAGATAGATAGATTTGAACAAAGCTGAAGATAGTATAGATAGATAGATAGATAGTTATGAACGGCTGAGATAGACAAGACAGATAGATAGATAGATAAGATAGATAGATATGAACAGCCTGTGATAGATAGATAGCATAGTTGAAGAACAGGCTGAAGATAATAGATAGATATGAACAGGCTGGATAGATAGATAGGAACAGGCTGTGATAGATAGTATAATAGAAGATAATATGAACAGCCTGAGTAATAGATAGATAGATAGATAGATAGATAGACATCTGATGGACGATATAGGACTAGGATGAGACAGGATGAATAGCATTAAGATAGTGAACAGCTGAGATAGATTATACGGCGAATATAGATAGATAGAAATAGTAGTTATGAACAGGCTAGAAGACAGATAGATAGCTAGAGTATGAACAGGCTGAGGTAGATAGAATTGAAACATTTCGCGAAGAATAGATCATAGATAGATGTAACAGTTATAGAAATTATAGGATTATATAGTAGATAGATTTTCTAGGATTATCTAGAAGATAGATAAATTTGCCCAACTTCTACGTGTTGGATAACATCCAATAAAGATTCCTTTTGACATGTTCTTGCTATCTGTTGATTAAGTATAGTCAACTGGGTGCCTATAATTAGTAGTCACCAAACAGTGACGGAGTCTATCCCCTTTCTGCAAGTGTTAGACATGGAGATTGTTTTTGCTGAGGTGAGTTGGCCACACCACCATTCAGCTCCCCCACTTTACCGCATAGATCGAGATTACCCACTCAGAGCTGAGTTGCAAGAACTGTATGATTGCCAGGGGAATCTTGTGAATATCTAGGTAAGTGCTCTACCGACTGAGCTCACCTGACCCAAATGCCTAAGAAGTTTTTGGTAGACCAACATTTGACCGTTTTAACAGTCAAACAGTTTGCCAAAAATATTCACTTATTGAACTTTAGTAGTTATACCAAATCATCAAGATTTTGGGAAAAAGGCATTTTTATTGAGGCCAATCAGGACTCAGGGAAGTAGGACTACCCAATGCATGGGGCTGTCTGAATTCCCATAAAATACCAGTTGTCTGACACTTGTGCATTTGCTGGCCAGTCACATTGCTCAAACCAATTGTTGACTGTCTACTGACTACTTCAATATGCGCTCGCGAACAGATTTCGACCCTAGCTGGATGGGAAAGATGTTTATTGAGGTAGGCATATCTGTTGCCTCTGCCAAAACTTATGCCCAGACATTTTCTAGTGAAGAGATTGCAAGGTCCGCTATGCATATTGTGGACCATGCAAATGCTTAAAGGAACTGGGCATCAAGGACTATGGTGACATGCTCACATATCTAAAGCTAGCCAGGATTCCCCCGAGTGGACGAATCCCATCATCAGCTAATTATGCAAGAAACACAACTCAAGTTCAGAAATGACCCCACAACATTTAGGAAGTTCAGAGATAGAACTGGGAATATTTACAAAGGATGAACCAATCTTACCTCCATACAGACTAACACAACTATCACAATTGTGCTGATGAACCGTCCAGAATTCTATCATCAAACTTACCCTGAATTCTTCAACACAGCCCCTAGCAAAACTACTCGATATGTTGAGTGTTCGTATACACACGAGATCGAATCCCATGGTGCACAGAATCTTTTCATCATGTGCAGATGACAAGTTTGAATAAATAAATAAAATCCATGGGAAAATAAAGGTGGTGTCTCGCTCGGAATTTGGTATAGATTGATTTGAGAGTTACTCTTAAAAATCACCACCAGCGAGAACCAGCAGACAAGATGTTAATTTATGACCCATAGATAAATTACCTTAGACCCGCCCACTCTAGAGACTCCTGAATTGCTCAGTGTTACCTGTAAATAACTTGAACTTTGACAATTTCACGATTTAATATTTACTTTACATACTTTATAGATATCTTCTTTTTTTTTTTTTGCTCAAAGATTCATTTAGTATATTTGGATTAGTTCAGACTATTGTCCTTCATCTTTATTGTAATCTTTAATTGTATATGTTTACCAACGTTTTATTTGCGTTGGACAGCTGTGGTGTAATGGTTAAAGTCATGGGAAATGGACTGTCGCCCCAGTTCAGAATCCTGGATTGGTAATGCATTCACTTAGCGCTAATACCCTTGGCGGAAAAGTATGAATCAACTCCCTCAGCTATAGGATAAATAGTAGGCAACGCTGGGCTCATTAACTGGTTAGGCAAACCGGTCTACCATAAGAAAACTCTGAATTCAAACCGTTTGAAACTCCCGCTTAATAAATGAACCTGTGTTCACATCCTGCTCATGGAAGGGGTGGTAAATATCATTATCAGTACAATGTTTCAGGTGAGTACCACGGCCTTCTCAGTTAAATTTACTTGTCAGGAACTCGGAAGCTCTTCTCGAACTCGTAGACCTCCTTTCAACTGCGGAACCCTTCCTTGTTCATAAATCAGCAACCTTTTTGTTGTTAGCGGATTGTCTGTTCCGTTAGATCGATGTGGGAGTCCAGAAGATGTTCGTTCCCTTGCTACATGTTTTTGCCAGTAGAGGCTTGAGTATTTAAAAGAGTAGCTCAGGAAATATCTAATTCTCTTCCCTCTGGGACCAGGCAATCACTCACATGTTTAGGTGCTGTGCCTCTACTCTTAATGGAGGGCTTGCTCCCAACAACTTCAGTAAGTGACATTCCTGCAGAAACTTTGTAATGATGTTTATCATCTCGTTCATGTATATCTATCTTGTACTTTGTAAGAAGTATATTATTATGTCATATAGGAAGTGCGTGGTGTAATTGTTAAAGTCTAGGAAATGGACTCGTCACCCCGCAGTTCAAATCACTGACATGGTAATTTTCATTTCACTTAGCGCTAATATCCTTGGAAAGGTATAATCCTACTCTCCCTCCAGCATGTTGGTAAAATAGTAAGACAGACTGGCTCTTTAACCTTGGTTAGGCAACCGTCTTCTATGAGAAGAAACTCTGTAATTCAACCTGCTGAACTCTGGCTAAGAAAATTGACCTCTGTGTCGCATTCTACTCGTCGAGGGTTGGAATATATATATGTATTCATGTTTGAATGTTACTTTCCATGTGCTCACAAATTTAAGTCATGTTTGTATTACATTACCTTGTAACTATTTTGTCGGAATTAATTACGTACACATATGTACCATGTTGGAAGCTTACTTTGACCTTCCAACTTACATCTTTATTGTCATAATCGGAGCCATATGAAATTTGGAACCCAACCCTTTATTCAATTCCACGGAGGATTCTTTTCATTCCGCTAAACCATAGCTGGGTACTGTGTGTAAGCATCTGTTAATTATTTTCTATGTTTACTGTTGCCCTTGACCAGGATTCGACCTTGTCAGTCTAGAGATAAGTGTCACTTAGAAGAAACCAACGCACTTTATCCACTATGCTTTGTGCTCCAATTGGACCAATTCATTGTTTGACATGTTGTACAGATAACAATCAAAGTTGAGACAAAGTCCAAATAATCACTAATTTCAAGCCTCATCTCAAAAATTCCAGAGAAAATAAGATTCATATACCTCAGCGTAATAAATAAGTAAGTCATTTGTTGGTTGGTTTGTTGGTTAGAATTTATGGCATGTCAACCCTTGTGGATTATTTTATTCTGAAGACATTTTGTTTTATCATTTCTTGATGGTTATTCCTAATTTTTTCGTAAACACAATTCTTTTAAACTCATTTTTTCTATTAACTCAGGTACAGATATAACAGGTACTTACCCACTCCCTGTCAGAGGCGAGACCAGGGAGAGCAATTAGTGATAAAAGGGCCTCCTCATTTCCCTAGAGCTCCAGAATTGGAACTTCACCATTAGATGCAGATTAACGTCGATACCCATATACTTAAAGTCAGTGGTGTGCTATTGCGGTATCAGCTGGATAGCGAGGAGTCTACACCATTTTCACATAGGCTAGACCGGATGTGGACACAAGTTCAATTTATTTAAGCAGAGTTTACAGTTTTTGAATAAGAGCTTTACCAGTCTCCTAAATCGAGTTAAGGGCCCAGTGCTCCCTACTATTACCCATAGCTTAGAGGGAGAATAACTGAATTCCATTAATTTCCCAAAGTATATAGCACTATGTGAAATTCAAACAGCCATCATCACAGAGATATTGAAACTTGGTTCCCCGTACATTTTTTACCAATGATAACCATTACACCACAAACACCTCCTTGTATATATGAGTTGATGGTTTTATTTTATACTAGAAGCGCTACCCAGTCGTTGCAATGGTTTAGACGTGGGGTCGAAAAGTTAGTCTCCGCAGATCCATTATTAGTTGACATCACGAGTTCGATCCTCGCATAGATGCCCCATTAAAAATTCCTCGAAAAAGAGGGCCTTGCGTTGATCGGCCCGTGTTGGGGTGTCAGGAAAAAAAAGTGCACAGAAAAGTGCACTCTGAAAGAAAAAATTAATTGTCTCCTATATTTTAAAATATTAATGCAAAAAAAAATCCATGCTATTATATTTGATTTTATTTCTTAAATTATTTTCACGAATATATAGAAATTCTTTCTATAATTTCTATATCAAAATATAAGAATAAAACACTCGAACACATTTCTTTTCCCAAACTTAAGAGACAGAAATTATTAAACCAAACACACAACACAATCCTTTTTCCCAAACTTAAGGAAAAGAAATTAAAACAAACACATCAACACAAACCTTTTCCCAAACTTAAGGAAAAGAAATTAAACAAACACACAACACAATCCTTTTCCCAAACTTAAGGAAAAGAAATTAAAACAAAACAACGAACACAATCCTTTCCCAAACTTACAAGAAAGAATTAAAACAAACACACAACACAAACCTTTTCCCAAATTATAGGAAAAGAAATTAAAACAAATACACAACACCAATCCTTTTCCCAAACTTAAGGAAAGAAATTAAAACAAAACCACAACACAATCCTTTCCCAAACTTAAGGAAAAGAAATTAAACAAACACACACGAAACACAATCCTTTTTCCAAATTTAAGGAAAGAGATTAAAACAAATGTTTATATATTGTCAAAGTTTGATTAGAGGATCAGTGTGCTTCAACTACGTACGCGTGTTTGCGCCAAAAAATTAATTACTTTTTGATCCCATAAAGCACAGAGAAGAAATCAACAATTAACACAGAATTCATCTTGCTGTCAGAGGACACACGCACTCGGAACAACAACAAACAGATATCTGCAGGGGACGATTCCACTAATCAGGACAAACACGGCACCCTTCTGAGTCACAAGCTGACTACTAGATTACCATTTCACCCGTACCACCTCGTTAAACATCAGAAATTAATTTCATCAGGTCGTACATTACAAACTTAATTTCATTCTGTCCATATCTAATCAAACTGATGACTACATAAATATTCTTTACACATTTCCTGACGAAACTTTTACATTTTACATTTCATAGCAACCTTTCCACATCATATCTACACTATTTCTTTTGAACATTTACATATTTGTTGAAATACTTACAAATTATTCGCCTCATTAATAATCAATACAGGTCTCCTCTACAAATATGAATCAAATTTAATAATTTTTTGCCACAAATTACAAAATCTTGTCATAGTGAATATGTTACATATATTTAATTTGTCTTTAATTGTTTTACTTTCATAGTTTCCTCCGGACATACTTTAAGAGTATTTTATGGGTTTCAAAGGACTCTTATTTCTCGTAGTTGTAGCAAATGTCGACAAAGAAGACAAACACACATGTAATACATGTATTGACAAATAAACACAGAACTTGTTTTAATTTTATTGTATTGCTACAAGACATAATCTGAGTTAAGTAATTTTCTTGGAGTAGTGGTGATAACAGGAGTATTCTGTGCTTATGTTCTTTCTTTCGAACGTTTCTCGTTCTTCCTCGTTAACCGCGTTTGTGATAAGTGATGGGGGATGCTATTTTAGAAGCTTCTCGCCCGCGGTTAAATGCTTTTTAAATGACCGTGAAATTGTGCCACCTTTTAAGTAGACATATGTCGTTTTCCTATCTGTAGTTCTATTGTACAGCATGCTAGTATACGACACAATGCCTTCGAAAGTGTGCGTTGAAAATATGCCTCCGTCCAGTCAACAAGCTCCGTAGAAGAAACCCTGTTTTTGGCAAGTGATGAGTGAAGTTTAGGGACCGCTATTTACGCGACTACCCTCAGAAGTCTCTGTGATGTCGACCCTGTTTTGGCTGGTGATGGGAGCTTTAGTTTTACGTCTCTCCTCCAGTAACTGCTATGCATAAGTAAGTTTTTTGTTTTGCGCCAACATACAAGTGGCGATTAGCAGGCAGGGGGGGATAATTAACTATGGAATTTCCAATAACATATGCACATACAATAGAATAATCTTTACAGATCACTTCCCAGTCCCTCATATCCATAAACCCCACCACCAGAACCTTTCCTCTCATAAGCCCTCAAATGACTCATCAAGCCCGCTGCAATCCACAAAGTTTGATGCAAATATGACATAGAAAGGACATCATGTATCAGATGGATCAGATGATAAGATTTACTACATACATACATACACACATATACATACATACATACATACATACACACCAAACTCTTTATTATAGAAGTAGCTCAATACAAGACTGACAAATAAAAGAATTTATCCTTTAGTCTTTTGAGTCATAGATATATTTTTAGCTATTTGCGAAAAATGATATCTTGTAGATTCTTTCATTTTCACAGATAAAAATTGCACCTTAATTCAAGCATTTTGATGACTTTGCTCAAGTTTCTGGGTCAATCCTCTTATCTCTGCACGAATATTATTCTTGTCTGTGGTGTAAGGTTATTCAAGTATACACAACTCCTTTAAATTAACCCCACAAAAAGAAGTCAGCCAGACAAAGCAGGCGAATGAGCGAGACGTTTTGAATTCGGAATTTCTTGAAATTATTCTGCCACCAAAAATCTTTTTTTTTTTAAATCTGGGAATAAGTCTTATTGTAGCCCCACAAGTTTTAACAAATACAGACTGGTATTATATATCTATATATAGTTTTTTTATTCTAATACATATTAAAGTTTACATTTCAATGTTTTATTTTTTAATCCTTTAATGAATTTGATGATTTTACTCACTTAGGGTACAAACTCGCTGACATTGAATTTTGAACTCCTACCCCTCAGAGCCATAGGTTCAAAAAACCTATGCCGGTTATCAGCCAACACCCAGAGTCTATCCCCTTTTCACTAGCGCTAGACCAAGGAGATTATCTTAGCATCTGAGGTGAGCACACCACGCCTACCATCAGCTCCTTACTTTACCGCACAGATCTCTGTACTACTCATACACTGAGTTGGCGAGGGGCGGTATCGAACTATGGGGACCTTGTGGTTTTTAGTCGAGCGCTCTACCGACTGAGCTAACCCGGCCCTTATTTTATTTATTTTATATCTTCACTTGTAACTTGATATTCGTTCATGAATCTAAAGTTTTCAGTTTTGTAGGCTATGCTATATAAACTACATATTATAAAAAATATTCACTTATACCAAATTTGGTTAAAGAATGAATAAAATGTACGAACCATTGGCTCGGTAATACCAAAACCAATACAGATATTATATTTACTCCTTTTGAGTTTTCACATGCCTTAACTGATGGTCTTTCACTGGAGTCTGAGTGACAGCAAGTCTCCTCAGTTCTCCAGGACTCTTTCTGATTATTTAAGCCGATTGCAAGCAGTGCAGTGTTCTGAATGGTTTCAATCCTTCCTCTGATTTCCAAACTTTCCAAACCCTATTCCAATCCTTTTGGGGATATTCCAAGTGCACCAACTACAATTGTATCACTTTCACTCAACTTATCCCAGCAAGAAGACCAGACCTAATGTTGATAAACAAAAAAAGAAAGAACTTGTCAACTATGGTGATTTGCAGTCCAGCAGATCACAGGGTGAAGCTAAAGGAAAATGAAAAAATGGACAAATATCTGGACCTTCCAGAGAACTGAAAAAGTTATGAAACAGATTTATTATTAATTATATCATATTATCATTTTGGTCTTTCACACTCACTGAAGCAGGTCTCCAGGACTTTTCTGAGTATTCTAGCTGATCTAACAGTACTTTTGTTTGGATGGTCTCGATTCTTCTTCAGACTTCCAATTCTTCCTGATTATAAATATGGAGTTTTTCACATCAGTGTTACCTGATGGACTTTCATTGGAATTTGAGTCTCACCAAGTCTCCTCCAGGACTCTTTGAGTATATCATGCTGTATCTGGTTGGTCTCAATTCTTCCTCTGAATTCCCAATCCTCCAGTCTTTTTTCCAAGTTCATTTGCGGTATCACTTTGACCCTCATATTCCACAGTTTTCAATTCTCTAGCAAGGTCCACGTATTTGTCCATCTTTTGTTTTTCCTTCAACTTCACCCTGTGATCTGCTGGAACCCGCAAAGTCCACCAGTTGACACATTCTTTTTTTTTTGTTAATCAACACTAGTCTATTATTATTATTGTTTTTTCACACCTGCCTAAGCTGGTCAGCGATGCTGAGTGACAACAAGTCTCCTCAGGTCTCCAGAACACATCTGATCAGGCCCCGACACTAACTTTTTTCATGGACCGTCCCCGAACAAAAATATCTCAACGCTCCTGAATGGGGTTTGGATCGTCCCAAATGGGTCTGGGCCGTCCTTAAATCAAAATATTTTTTTTAATTCATTAGCATCATATACTTGTCAGTCATCAGTAGCATAATAACATGTAATAAAACATTAAGAAAAGCTGAAGCAGTATAATTCTGGATATTTGAACAAAAAATCCATTCCTAGGTGTTTTGAGCCTAAAAAAAATAACGATTCTTTTTTTTTACAGTTTACCCTGCAGTAAGGGTTAGTAGTACATAATGCGGCCTTTTAAACTATCTCTCTCCACCATTATTCATACATAGCTTGAGAATAGACTGCAGTCCATAGCTATCATCTTTGGTCAGAAAATTTGGGAAATCACTGGACGGCCAATATTGGAATGTAGTACAACTTTTAGGAAAAATTTTTTACGTCCCGCGAAAACTGTTCCGGATGATGTATTATCGTCCCACGTTGTAATTTTTATTGTCCCCGGCACACAGGACAATGTAATGTCGAAGCCTGCTCTGATTATTCTACTGAGTACCATATGTGGTGCACATAATGCCAACGTGCTAATAAAAGAAACCAACCAAACCAAAACTTGATCATGATATAAATAACAGGGACATATACTTTTGCAATTTGTAAATACTTATATGTATTTATAATCTTGGACACACTTCTTTTCTCAAGGACGCTAGATCTATAGCCAGCAATTTTTTTCAAGGATGGCTAGACAACAAATTTTCTGAAGGATGGCTATTAGAGAGTCATGCTGGTTCAATTACACGATCGAATTTGTAAGACAAGCAGCAAGCAACTTAACTTAAAGAACCTGTTTGCTGCCAAAGACTACTGCAAAATGGCAGGTTATTTATGAAGCCTCAAGAACAATCATACAAAGCCAAGCACCAATCAGGACTCAAGGAATGGAATCACCCAATGCATGAGTGGCTATTCTGAATTTCCATATGTGACCAGTTGTCTTGACACTGTTCTAGTTCAGTTTTGCTTGGCCAGTTCTGTTGTTCAACCAATAGTAGACTGCTAGCTTAGAGGTATGCCACAAAAACTTCTCGATGTGCCGTGCATATAGCAACCAAATTTCTCAGAGGATGACAAGACCGATAGCCAACAAATTTTCTCAAGGACGGCTATAGCTATAGCCACTAAAATTTTCAAGGTAGCTAGACCTAAAGTAAAGTAAGTCGTATGGGTGTCTAAAATCGGGTACCAGCAATCAACGAGGAGTCTATCCCCTTTTCACAAGCATTAGATGAAAGAGATTGTTTGGCGTCGAGATGGACGCCATCCTACCATTCTGCTTCCTTACTTTACCGCACGATCCCTATGCTACTCATAACGCTGAGTTAGCGAGGCTGGATTCGAACTAGAACCTTGTGCTTTCTAGCTGAACGCTCACTGACTGAGCTAACCCGACCCTTTTAAGGCTAAAACCACTAAATTCCTAAACTGATTCAGGTCTATAATCATATTTTTGACAATTAATTTTTTGAAAAGAATTTTATTATCCATTGATTATTGCAGACTTTCTTAGTTATTATTATTTTATTTTATTTTTTTCTCATTTTCACTCCAAAGAAAAGATTATTTTAGATGGGGAGTAAAATCTTATTCTCCTTTCTTGTTAGCCAAATAAAAAATAAAAATATAGAAGACATCTTTTGTTCTTTTTATATTGTTTCATATTGTTTTAAAATTACATTTTTCGATATTTTTCTTTTTCTATTTCTATTCTTTTCTTAATACCTGCTGGCTTTTCTTTCTATCAATTCATCTCACTTTCATTGTTATGAGTCTTCTTCTTCTTCTTCTTCTTCTTCTTCTTCTTCTTCTTCTTCTTCTTCTTTTAATTCCTTCCTTTTTCTTATATTCCTTTTTCTTCTTGCCTCATCCTTGTATTCTTTTTCTGCTCATCATTTTTTCTCTCTCATCCCAGTTTTTTCATCCAGTCTTCTTCTTCTTCCTTCTTCTTCTTCTTCTTCTTCTTCTTCTTCTTCTTCTTTATTCCTTCCTTTTTCTATATTCCTTTTTTCCTTCTTGGCCTCATCCTCTGTATTCTTTCTTCTCATCATTTTTCTTTTTCATCCCAGTTTTCTTCATCCCAGTCTTCTTCTTCTTCTTCTTCTTCTTTCTTCTTCTTCTTCTTCTTCCTCTTCTTCTTTCTTCTCTTCCTTCCTTTTTTCTATATTTCCTTTTCCTTCTGGCATCATCCTCGTTTCTTTTTCTTCTCATCATTTTTTCTTTTCATCCCAGTTTTCTTCATCCCAGTCTTCTTCTTCTTCTTCTTCTTCTTCTTCTTCATTCCTTTTTTCTATATTTCCTTTTCCTTTGCCTCATCCTCTGTATTCTTTTTCTTACTCATTCATTTTTCTCTTCATCCCAGTCTTCTTCTTCTTCTTCTTCTTCTTCTTCTTCTTCCTTCTCTTTGACTTGAATCTAGCACATTGATATGAATCATGATCTCTCTCCTCCTCTCTCTCTCTCTCTCTCTCTCTCTCTCTCTCTCTCTCTCTCTCTCTCTCTCTCTGCCCTTTCAAGCTTCATTCAGTTGCAGTAATATCTAAAAAGGAAAGGAAGGAAACAAAGAGAAGAAAAAAATCAGCTGGTGTCAGCAATAGTATCACATTTCTCAATTGGTGAACTATAGACCATATTGTCTAGTTGCTGTGTTCTATGCCTCTTCTTTAAGCCTCGAGAAAAAAAGACCCACTTTATCAGACAACAATTGATGAGGAAGATGAAGTAGGATACCATAACAGAACTGTCTGATTAAATTAAGATTATTCCACTCACTCATTCACTCACTCTCTCTCTCTCTCTCTCTCTCTCTCTCTCTCTCTCTATACACACACACCACACACACACACACACTGAAACTATATAGTGTACTTATAGGAGCGCCTGGTTAATGTTAAAGTCATGGGAAATGGACTCGTCACCCCGAGTTCAAATCCTGGATGTGATGTGTAATTGCATTTTCACTTAGCGCTAATACCCTTGGGAAAGTATGAATCCTGCCTCCCTCCAGCTAGGGAAATAACAGGGCAGACTGGTTCTTTAACCATGGCTAGGTAACCAGTCTAGGAGAAGGAAAACTCTGAATTCAAACCTGTTAAACTCCGCCTTAGAAATTGACCTTGTGCCGTATCCTGCTTGTGCAGAGGAGTTGTAAATCTTATATAATGGAGATGTGTGTTTTTCTGTTGCTGTAACCGAAACTATATACTAATCGAGTCACAATTAACATAGTTATTTACATCACATTCTCCATGATTTTTATATATTTAAACCTGAATTATTAATAAATTGCTTCACCTTTTATAGTGTGTCCATATCTACATACAAAAACATGCAATTGTATTATAATATACAAAAAATAGCGGTTTGCAGTGTGAATGGAAGGCAATTTGCCTATTGATTATTAAAAATTTGATTTTTAATAAATATGTGCTTAGTATTATTGATTTTAATTGTTTGGTTTATTTTAATGAATATAAGCAAAAATCTCTTCAATGAATCTTAAATGAAATCCATTAACAAGAAAAAATAACTGTCATTTTATTCTTATTTCCTAATTTAACTAAATAGTAAAATTCAGCAATGAAAGACGGGAGTGATGGAAGAGTAAGTTTTCATTCTATTTTCTATTATACCCCCACTCTGTTACATATCTTTTTGTCTGCCTCTAATTTAATACGATTATTTCACTACATTAAAACTTAAATACTTGCATATATTTGCTAGTATATATAGTGTACTTATGTAGTAATTTTCTTAAAGGAATCTTTTGTTGAAATCTAGTAGTACCTTCCCATATTACATACAAATTGTAGATGGTCGTTATCAAGAATAAAAGATGTAGAGTTGCTTTTATTAACTTTAGGATAATTATTCATACTAGCAAATATATGCCCCTCCGGTGCAAGTATCTAAGTTTTAATTAATAAAGTATTGTATTAAATTAGAAAAGCTAATAAAACTAATAAGAATGCAGATAAAATGATTTGAAACGAGGGAGGTATAATAGAAAATAGAACAACTGAAACTTACTCTTCCATCACTCCCATCTTTCATGTTATTTTTTTCTAATTTAAGTATTTAGTTAAAAGAGTAAGTAAAGAATAAAAATGACAGTTATTTTTCTTGTTAATCGATTTCATTTAAGATTCATTGAAGAGATTTTTGCTTATATTCATTAAAAAAATCCAAACGGTTTAAAAATCAATAATTACTAAGCACATATTTATAATAAAATCACATTTTAATATCAATATGCAAATTACCTTTCCGTTCACACTGTAAACCGCTATGTTGTGTATATATAAATATAATTGCATGTTCTAATATGTTAGATATGGTTAACAGTATTAATAATGTGCAACAATTTTATTAATAATCGAGAATAAATAAATTAATATCGTGGAGAATGTGATGTCAATAACTAAGGAAATTGTGCTTGAGTAGTAATATAGTTTCGGTTACAGACAGAAAAACACACAATCTCCATTATAATAAGATTTTAATTTGTCGGTGGCGAGCAGGCTTCTGTAGAGGACTTTCCTGTCTGACGTCATGCAACACCATGAAGCTAGGAGGTCCAGAAGAAAGCAGCGGCAACAATCACCGCACATCAACATCTTCAGGGACAGCCTTCACATGTGACATATATGGTTGAGAATGTTTTCTAACATTCGACATTACTGTCACAGGAGGCACTGTAACTTAAGGGGCACAAAAACTTATATTATAGTCTTCAGACTGAAATGCCAATAATAGGAGTACTTACCCATGGGCGGTTTAGCTCAGTCGGTTAGAGCGTTCGGCTAGAAATCACAAGGTTCCTAGTTTGATACCGGTCCTCGCCAACTCAGTGTTATGAGTAGCACAAGAATCTGTGCGGTAAGTAAGGAGCTGATGGTAGGTGTGGCGCTCCACCTCAGATGCAAAAAAAACATCTCCTGGTCTAGCGCTAGTGAAAAGGGATAGACTACCTCACTGTATGGGTGATACCGACATTAGGCCGCCTCGACAACGACTTTACTTACCCATATAACATATTAGATTGTAAGATGATCATATATCAAAAATAAATGATCTAGAAGTTGCTTATATTAAAGTTTAGGATATTATCTATTTATATAGGTACTTACCCATATTAAATAATAAGCTGTAAGATGGTCATTATAAAAAAATAAAAGATCTAGAGTCTCTTATATTAAAGTTTAGGATAATTATTCATATATATATAGGTACTACCCATATAATATATAAGCTGTAAGATGGTCATTATAAAAAATAAAAGATCTACAGTTGCTTATATTAAAGTTTAGGATAATTATTCATATTTATATGGGTACTTACCCATATAATATATAGGCTGTAGATGGTCATTATTAAAAATAAAGGATGCAGAGTTACTTTTATCAAAAATTTCGGATTAATCTTTGTATCTAAAAGTTTACTTACCCATATTACGTATGTGAGATGATCATTAGAAAAAATGATCATTATACAATTGATCATTATCAAAAATAAAGAATGTAGTGTCACATTTATAAGTTTAGAGATTAATTTCACATTTAAAGGAGCTTATCTTGCAGTACTCCCCATATTACATACAGGTTGTAGATGATCATTATTAAAAAATAAAGAATATTGAGTGCTTTTTACAGTTGAGATAATTATTTGTATTTTAAGAGAGTATCTTAACCTATATTACATATGGGTTGTAAAATGGTTATATTAAAGCATAAAGAATAAAAAATTTAGGATAATTATTTGTATGTAAAGGAATCAAACCAGTAGTATTTATCATATTACATACGTTATAAGAGGTCATGTATAAAAAATAAAGGACGTAGAGTCACTTTTATTACAGTTTCAGATAATTATTTGTATTTAAAGGAGTACTTACCTATATTACATATGAGTTGTAAAACGGTTATTATTTCATCAAAATTTAGGATAATTATTTGTATGTAAAATAATCAAACTAGCAGTACTTAGTCATATGATATACAGGTTGTAAAATGGTTATTATTAAAAATAAAGTATATAGTATTGCATTTAAAGGAATCAACCTATCAGTACCTACCTTATTAAAGATAAAGTATGTAATGTTGCATTATCTAAAGTTTAGGATTATTATTTGTATCTAAAACAGTCAAACCTGCATGATTTACCCATACGATTGTAAAATGGCCATTATCTGAAATAAAGGATGCAGAGTTTTATTAAAGTTTATCATGATTATTGGTATGGGCATACTATGAACTGTCTAGAATGAACTGGATGCCTTATATATTCTAAAAGTTAGAGGTATACTTATTTATGGGTAATACTGTATTTACAAACCTTTGTCTAGCACATGGTCACTTATTTATGGGTGATTCTGTAACAAAGTAAAAAATAGAAAGCATAGTCTTGAAAGAACTGCATACATTATTTATACTAGTACAAAATAAAAAAAACACCCTCAGGGCGATGTAAAAATAGATTTTTGAAATATATTGCCTGAGGGGTGGGAGTAAAAAAATCAATGTCAGCGAGTTTGTATCCTAAGTAAGTAAAATCATCAAATTCATTAAAGGATTAAAAAATAAAACAATTTGAAATATAAACTTTAAATATATATTAAAATAAAACAAACTATATATAGATATATGATACCAGTCATGTATTTATCAAAACTTGTTTTAAAAAACAATGAGGACTGTCTAATGCTGCATGTTCAAATTTTGAGTGTATTTATTCTATGTTATGACAATTTGGGGTAATGTGACGTAAGCAGTGACGTAATTTTTGTTACAGACAAAACCCAGAAGCGAATCTTCATTATTAATAGAGATTAAAAGTTGAATTGATTGATAGATTGATTTTAAGAGCATGTCAACCTGTCTAGGGCTATTTCGTACCGAGATGTTAGGGAACTGCATTCATTGTAAAGTAATTTTTACATTCTTTGTGTAATTGTTTCTTCAGAGTATTTTTTGGCATACAGTCCTATTGAATACAAATAATTTTTTAAACAGATCTATTTGACCCAAACAGGTAATATCACTCAGGGTCAGAGTGGATCAATGAAGGGATACTCCACACTCCACCAGATTATTAGAATTGAAAACATACCACAAGACAGAGTTTAGTGCCATACCCAGAACACTCCTTTTTGTTTGGATAAAGTCTCTCTGATAGTGTAGTAAAAGTTAGAGGTGTGCTTATTTATCTACAATACTGGATTTACAAAGCGTTATCTGACACATGCCCACATCTATGGGCAACTTTATATATATATATATATATATATATATATATATATATATATATTACACCAAGCCCTTCTGCACAAGGAGTGTGCAACACAAATTAAAGGTGTTCTTATTTATCTGCAATACTGTATTCAAAAAATGCTTAGTCTGGCACATGATCATTTATTTATGAGTGATTCTGTAAAAGAATGTAAAAGAATAGAAAACAAGTTATTGAACTAAAAACTTTGCATTGCCTATTTTACTAATATAAGTAAAAGTAAAATTGTCTGGGTGGCCTCAAGTCTGGCACATGATCATTTATTTATGGGCGATTCTGTAAGAAAGAGTGTAAAAGAATAGAAAACAAATTATTGAACTAAAAACTTTGCATTGCCTATTTCACTAATATAAGTAAAAGTAAAATTGTCTGGGTGGCCTCAAGTCGGTATCAGCCAGACAACGAGGGAGTCTATCTCCTTTTCACTAGTGCTAGACCATGGAGATTGTTTTAAGCATCTGAGACGAGCGCCACACCTACCATCAGCTCCTCACTTTCCTGCACAGATCCCTGTGCTACTCATACGTTGAGTTGGCGAGGGCCTGTATCAAACCCAAAACCTTGTGTTTCCTAGTCCGACACTCTACTGATTGAGCTAAACCGTCCCTATTTTACTGATATAACCTCTAAGCAATTTCAAACAACTGCAGCTGTAATCTATTTGTAATAATAATGTGAAAAAGAAGGGATAAAGATTTGCCGGGGGGAAAAATCCATAAAAGAAATGCTGAGTATCAAATTCTGGACCTGAAAATTCCCTGTAAGAAATCAAAGATTATTTGCCAAACCAGAAAGATTTAACTGTAAAATAGTTCAACCCAAAAAGCTGAAATATCTTTTATTATTTCCTTCTTAAGTGTTATTTCCTCAATATCTATCTTTTCTTTCTTTTTTTGTTCTATTCATTTTTCTTCATTCTTTCATAGCCTCTTTTTCACTTCTCTTTCCATTAAATGTTTCTCATTTCTCGTTCTTTCATCGTCAGCCATTTTGCTTTTTTCTCTCATCTGCTTCTTTCCTGGTGTTTGTTTTTTTTTCTCTTGTCTTTCTCCTTTCTCTTCAACTGATTTCTTTGCTTCTTCTCCCACTTTTCCTCCAATCTCTTTGATTCTTTGCTTTCTCCCACTTTCTCCTCCAACTCTCTCTGATTTCTTTGCTTCTTCTCCCACTTTCTCTCCAACTCTCTCTCTGATTTCTTTGCTTCTTCTCCCACTTTCTCCTCCAACTCTCTCTGATTTCTTTGCTTCTTTCCCACTTTCTCCTCAACTCTCTCTTGATTTCTTTGTTCTTCTCCACTTTCTCCTCCAACTCTCTCTGATTCTTTGCTTCTTCTCCCACTTTCTCCTCCAACTCTCTCTGATTTCTTTGCTTCTTCTCCCACTTTCTCCTCCAACTCTCTCTGATTTCTTTGCTTCTTCTCCCACTTTCTCCTCCAACCCTCTCTCTGATTTCTTTGCTTCTTCTCCCACTTTCTCCAACTCTCTCTCTGATTTCTTGCTTCTTCTCCCACTTTCTCTCCAACTCTCCTCTGATTTCTTTGCTTCTCTCCACTTTCTCCTCCAACTCTCTCTCTGATTTCTTTGCTTCTTCTCCCACTTTCTCCTCCAACTCTCTCTGATTTCTTTGCTTCTTCTACCACTTTCTCTTCTAACTCTCTCTCTGATTTTTTTGCTTCTCCTCCCATTTTCTCCTCCAACTCCCTCTGATTTCTTTACTTCTACTTTTTTTTCCATTGTTTTATTTCTCTATCTTTCCTATCCTCCCACTTGCCTCTCCAACTTTCTTTCATTATTTTACTTCTCCTCCCACTAATTTCTTTGATTTTCCTCCCACTTCATTTCTTTCCTATCCTTCTTCCCCTCCTCCTACAACTCTCTTTGATTTTTTTGCTTCTTCTCCCACTTTATCTTTCCTATCTTCCCCTTTCTCCTCCAACTTTCACTGATTTCTTTGCTTTTCCTCCCACTCTTCTGTAACTTTCTCTCCCCCTTTCATCTAATCCACTCTCCATCTCTCACTCTATTACTCTCTCACTTTTTTTCTCTCCTCGATTCTCGATTAGCCTCTTCCTTCAACTCACTTTAATACCCCTGGACCCCCCTCCTTACTATTGTCTAATCTTTTCCTCTCTAACTTTCTCTCCCCCTCTCATCTAATCAATTCTCTCTCTCTTGCATCTAAACCACTCTTTCTCTCTCACTCTATTACTCTCTCTCACTTTTCTCTCTTTCTCTCTCAAATAGATTCTCGCTTAGCCTCTTCCTTCAACTCTCGTTAGCACCCTTGCATCTCCCTCTTTAATATCTAATCTTTTCCTCTTTAACTTTCTCTCTTCCTCTCATCTAATCCACTCTCCCTCTCTCACTATTACTCTCTCACTTTTTCTCTCTCAACTCGATTCTCGATTAGCCTCTTCCTTCAACTCTCTAACACCTCTGCATCCCCCTCTTTACTATCTTCTAATATTTTCCTCTCTAACTTTCACTCCCCCTCTCATCTAATCCACTCTCTAAACCACTCTTCCTCTCTCACTCTATTACTCTCCCTCACTTTTCTCTCTTTCTCTCTCAAATAGATTCTCGATTAGCCTCTTCCTTCAACTCATTAACACCCTCTTTAATATCTAATCTTTTCCTCTAACTTTCCCTCCCCCTCTCATCTAATCCACTCTCTCCCTCTCACTCTATTACTCTCTCTCACTTTCTCTCTTTCCCTCTCAACCTGATTCTCGATTAATTCAAACACATCCTTTTACTCAAATTACCCTCTTACTTAACCCAATACTTGATAGAATTGTCTGCATCTCATGGTAAGAACTGCAATTGCAAAAAGAAACAAGATTAGGCACAGTTACCTCCAAGGTTAACGTCTTACATAATTGATAAGTTGACTATGAATTATGTATGGTAGTGTAGAAATTAAAAATAATGGAAATTCGAAATCATGGAAAAAAACTGTAAAATTAATTGACAAGGCTTAAACTTTTACTTACCTTGCAGCTAGTCTTAGATTGGGGAAAGTTAATCTTAAGAATAGAAAGTATAGTTAGAAATTTCAGTTTTAACTGAGTGACCAAACAAAATAGATGCAAATATGGCATATGTCCGTAGGCTGATTCTCCTCGTGTGTTGGTCAACTTGGGCTAAATAAAGACATCTAAAAAATGTCTTATGTTTGTTAATAAAAACAACAACAGACACAAAGATGAAGTAGCCCCAAGAAGTCAACTCAGAAAGATCAAAGAACAGAAAAACTGTAAGAACTGTAGATGAATTGAAGTTACCTCCATGATTAACATGTTATATAATTGATAAGTTGACTATGAATTATGCATGGTAGTGTAGTAATTAAAAATAATGATAATTCTGAATGATGGAAAAAAACGTAAAAGTGATTGACAGGACTTAACCTTTTACTAACCTTGCAGCTCGTCTTTGATTGGGGAAAGTTAATCTTGGGAATTGTAAGTATAGTTAGGAATTTTCCAAATGAAACAGATGCAAATATGGCATCTGTCTGTTGGCTGATTCTCCTCGCGTGTTGGTCAACTTGGGCTGAATAAAGACGTCTCAAAAATGTCTTACGTTTGTTAATAAAAACAACGACAGACACAAAGATGAAGAAGCTCCAAGAAGTCAACTCAGAAAGATCAAAGAACAGAAAAACTGTAAGAACTGTAGTTGGAAAGAGAAAAAAGATTAGTAGCAGTTACCTCCAAGGTTAACATGTTACATAATTGATAAGTTGACTATGAATTATGCATGGTAGTGTAGAAATTAAAAATAATGGTAATTCTGAATCATGGAAAAAAACTGTAAAAGTAATTGACAAGGCTTAACCTTTTACTTACCTTGCAGCTAGTCTTAGATTGGGGAAAGTTAATCTTAAGAACAGAAAGAATAGTTAGAAAATTCAGTTTTAGCTGGGTAACCAAACAGAACAGATGCAAATATGACATCTTTCTGTAGGCTAATTCTCCTCACATGTTGGTCAACTTGGGCTGAATAAAGACGTCTCAAATATGGCTTATGTTTGTTAATAAAAACAACAATAGACACAAAGATGAAAAAGCCCCAATGAAATGGATGGAGAGAGCAAGACTAGTTGACCATTGTAAGTGAGTTTGATTCTCACTGGGTGTCCCATACATCTGACCTTGTGTTGGATTTTATGGATATAAGGTGTGTGCTAGTTCCCCGCTTATACTTATAGACTGGCCAAGGTCACGTGATTGACTCTTCTAACCAATCACTGGCAGTACTAGTGACCTGATAAGATACTTAACCCCCCCATATTGGTCACACATCAAATACACACTCTTGGAGAACGCACATGGGGTAGCCGGGATCTTTATCAATACTCATGAAGGACTTATATGATTGCCAGTAACTCAGGACACTTTAGTAACCAAAGGATTCACATTGTGGACGGACTCTTCATCAAGGATTCCACCAGATAAGCGCTTCTGCTATAAGGCCAAGGAATGGCCCTTAAAAACTTTACACCTTGTAAAAACTAAACTAATCTTAGTAAATGATTACTAGGGCATTTTGTAAGATGAAAATGTTAGAGAACAAGGCTAGCAGACCATTGTAAGTGAGTTTGATTCTCACTGGGTGTCTCATACTTCTGGCATTGTGCTAAACTAAGCTAACCTGAGTAAATATCTACTAACATACCATTTTTAGTGAATAGTATTCTCACTGGGTGTCCTATACTTCTGGCCCTGTGCTAAACTAAGCAAAGCTTAATAGATGACTCTTGGCCAGAATTAATTGAGGATAAATTTTTTAAAACTTTAATTTCGTAATTAATGCTGGTGCCACCCCCAAATAAAGTACACAACATTTAAAATTGGCATGAATATTCATCCTTGGGAAAAAACATTTTACTTACTAATATAAATCGAGGAAACGTCTCATAAACGTCTATTAGGTTAATTTCCCTCCTCTTAATTTATGTTTTTTTTCTTTTCTTTTCTTTTCTTTGGAATTAATGCGTTCAGCATTACTTGATTCTAATTCTAAAAACTAAAAGTACTTTAAATTTGGCAAAAGCAACTGACTATAGGGCACCTAGGGCCGGGTTAGTTCAGTCGGTAGAGCGTTCGGCTAGAAACCACAAGGTTCCTAGTTCGATACCGGTCCTCGCCAACTCAGTGGATGAGTGGCACTGGGATCTGTGTGGTAAAGTAAGGAGCTGATGGTAGGTGTGGCGCTCCACCTCAGATGCCAAAACAATCTCCTTGGTCTAGCGCTATTGAAAAGGGGATATACTCCCTCGCTGGCTGATACCGACTTTAGGCCACCCCGACGACTTTACTTTATTTATGATTTAAATTATAATGACAATATTTAATATCTAAATGATGATAATAATATTCAATATTTAGATAATGATGATGATGATGATGTTTATTAGTTAAATACTATTGACTTTTTGTCATATGATAATTAAAATGTTATTTATTAATGTCAACAGTTTTCCTTTTTAGTTGTTTTTTCTTCAGGTGAATGTTTAAGTGACGTGACACATGCAGATGACATGTCATCCTCGTTTGAAGTTGACCAGATATCAAATATAATTGGCACAAGGCTAGAAGTGTAGGGTAGACATACTATTTATTTATCTTATTATCTTATACTTCGCTAGAGCTCTCCTTTTCCTTTCCTTTTAGAAGTCCGTTGCAGATGAATATTCATTCCTGAGGAAGACATTTTACTTACTAAATAAAAACAAGAAATTTCTCATGTCTACTAGGTTAAATTCCCTCCTCTTTATTTTTTTTCCTTTTCTGAGCAACTGAGTATAGGGCACCTAGTGAGAATTGAACTCACTCATCGCTAATCACAATTTACTAAGCTTAACTTAGTTTATGGGGTAGATGAAGAGATATGGGATGTTTTATGGTTAAAAAGGTAGCGGGATATTCTTGGTTGCGTATTCTTAGTGTTTTTTGTTTTATACCACATCTCATTTCTCTGAATGTTTGAGATGAGGCTTGATGATTAGTATTATCTGCCTTATTCAGACTATTGTCCTCATCTTTATATTGTTATTTGTACAAGGTTTCGGCTGATATACCCTCCGGCCTTCTTCAGGTATTTCCTGAAGGACTCGGGAACCTTCTCGACTCGGGAACTTTCTTGTCGCTGAAAAGGAAGGAATTTAAGGAACGGAAAGGAAAAGACAGAGACAGAAGCTGATTTATGACTTAGGCTTTATTAACCGGCCATAGTTGCCTGTGGCAACGGGGTATCCCTCTGGCTAGTAGGAGCGACCAGACCCAGTTAAGGCCTAAACTCGAAATGACCGAGAGATCCTTTTGGGGGTCGGGGGAGAGTCCTTTTTGTCGGACATGCACGGAGGGTTCTTCCGGTGAAGATGAGGATTTTATTTTCGTTTTATTTTAATCCCCACAAGTTTGGCTGAAGTGTAGAGTAGACATAATATTTATTTATCATTATGTTATAGTTGGCTGGAGATTTTCTTTTGATGACGTCACTCCATGTCGTTCATCAGCTGTGGATCCTCTGGTGGCTAATTAGTCCAATTCTGTACTTACAGATGCGGTCACACACATTGCAAGAGAAATTTCCATCTGCATTTGTTGGTTCATGACGACGATATATGCCGACATTTTTGGATAAGAAAAAATGTCAATATTATAACATTTTCTAGTATAATTCAGTAATCATGGTTCTTTTACTAAAAAAAAATTCCGTATAGAAACTTATAAAAATCTGATATAATTATTCAGACTTTATAGAAAAAAAAATTAAATTGTTTTTATCAGTTCATTTTTTCAGATTTCATGAAATAAAATAAGGTGAGGGGGAGACATAGTAAGAACAAATATTTCCCCTGATATATTCTAGGAAAAACTCATTTCAAACATAATTTCATCAAAAGGTAAGTAATTACGGAAATGTTCGTGAAAATTTGACCGTTAGTTGATTTTTCATAGAATTTTTTAAAAAGCCGGTAGTCATAACTTGTTTTTTTGGCTACGTTAAATTTTAATTGTTTCGTTCATAATTTTCATTATTTTCGTGAGCAGAAATTAAAAAAAAAATCATCAGGAATTTTTTAAATGTTTCTTCTACTGAATGGACAAAAGATTTTCAAGATAATATTAACCTTTATTTAAATTTTTATTGTGTTAAATATAAGGTGTGTGTGGGGAGGGGGTAATTTGCCACGGCAGATTGGAGGTCCCTAATGGTCTGTTATCCTTGCTCTCAACATTTACACCATACAATATCCACCAGTAGTCATTACTAAGTTTTGTATAGTTCGACTCAAAGCCAGAAGGGTAAAGAAGAACAATTTCCTCGTAAATTCCTACCATAAAATAAATTGAACCCTCATTTTATGTCCGTGTTTTTGCAATAAATGTTTTATTTTTCTTGCACCCGTTAGTTTACAATACTAAATATATTTTCTTTATTCTTTATTCTTTAACAAATAAAGAAAATATATTTAGCATTGTAAAATAACGGGTGCAAGAAAAATAAAACATTTATTGCAAAAACACGGACATAAAATGAGGGTTCAGTTTATTTTATGGTAGGAATTTACGAGGAAATTGTTCATTTTTACCGCCAGAAGTATGACACCCGGTGCGAATCAAAATCACGAATAATGGCTCGCTACCGTAGCTCACAAACAATTACACCATGCAAGATCCCCTTGTAGTTATTTATTAAGCTTAGTTTAGTTTGACACAAGGCCAAAAGTATGGGACACTCAGTGAGAATCGAACTCGCTAACAATGGTCTTCTAGATTTGTTCTCTAACCATTACACCAAGCAAGCCACGCCTTTGTGTTATTTGTTACTTTTACTACCCACACGAATTTGTCGGCTTTTTTTTTTCCTTCTTTCGTTTTCACTTTCACCTCCACTATTCACCCGTTTACTTTTATAACCGCGTCCTCTTCCTTAAAGCCTGTTGACTTTTCCCGCGTTTTATTCAGGTTTCTATCACGTGCCTTTAAGACTCTGGAATTTGGTTGGTTGTTTTCCAGGTCACTAACCGAACTTCTTTTTTTTGTATGATTTTTTTTCTTCTTCTTCAGCGCAACAACTGTAACGCTACCGAGGTGGCAACATGTATCTGCCGACTTTTTCGCTTCTAAGAGACGATAATGGAATGATTTAAACATAACTTCTTTTTCGTACACCCTGTCTCGTTCTCTTGCTCTTTCTTTCCCCTCTTACGTCAACTCTCTGTCTCTCTGTCTCTTTCACTCTCCCCTATATCTCTCTCTGTCTCTTTCACTCCCCCCCTATCTCTCTATCTATCTCTTTCCCTTTTCTCTCACGTTAACTCTGTCTTTCTCTTTGTTAAACTTCTTCCTTTCTCAACCTTTTGATATATTTCCCCCTTTGTTCAATAACCTTCTCACCCCACACGTATTTGGGCAGACTACATAAAACAAAATTTCTTCAAGACTTTACTCCAATGTGAACCTTTGCTAAAGAATTGATTACTTATCAATGGAATAAAATCGGCACTCTTGAACTTTCTCGACCGTAGGAGCGGTGTTCAGCAAATTCTTATACTTAAAAATTTTAGGGATGTGCAAAACGCGGACTTTCAAAATGTCCGCTTAATTGTTAAAAATATTTTAAAACGTCCATAAAAAATGGAAAATTAACTTTTTAATGTTTTCTTTTACGTTTAATATAAAGAACAATTCCAAGTTTATGTGTTATAAAAAAGAAAAAAAAACAAATTTCTCTTACTTAAAACCTCAATTTTTGCATTTTAAAGTAAATTGCCGTAAATTGCTGTAAATTTCCACTCTTTGTTGACAGTTATCGCATCTTGACGTGTGCACTTTTCTTAGTATGGAGCACTATACGTATAAAAAAAATATTTTCTGAAGCAAAAACAAATGACTAATTTAGCATTTCCTTGATGCCTCACGATTTAACTCTTAATATTATTGAAAAAGAAAGTTGGGAAAATCAAAATTAGAATGTTAGAAATTATTTATAATAAAATTTTAACTGAACGGTAATATCTGCTTTCTGGATATAAACGGGAGAATTATTTGTTTCCAAATAAAATAATAAATTTCTTCAAACACTGTTTGAGTTTTCTTTTACAGAGTATAATTATACATGCGTCACGGATTCTAACCTATTAACTTATGGACCCAGAACACAGTGAAAACAACAACAACAGTTTTCCCCAAAACCCAGTTTTTATTTCTCTTTGATCGATTCGTAATAAGAATGAAAAAAAATAAAAAGAAGACCATTAAGCGGTAGATAGGTTTGAATAATGCTTTATAGTAGGAACTGCCAATTTTGTTGTCATAGGTGTATTTTACAAAATAAATTTACCCCCGCCCCGATTGAAAATAAAAATCATAAAAACCAGGGAATTATCCGATTTTAATGAAATTTTCAGTGTTGATTTACCAATGAATGAAATTTATAATGCATTAATTATTTTATTTCAAAACTTTCCGATTTTTTCAGGTGCAAAATATCGGTGGGGTTATATATTTTCGAAACTAATTACAATATAAATAAAAAGACAAAAGACCGAAGGTGTGGATTGAAGAAAAATAAATTTAAGGGAGAGACTCTGGTAGAAAATAAGTACCGAAAATTTGAAAATTAAATGTAAAAAAATACTAAAAACTTTATTGTTTGTGTATATTTAGAATATTTTAGAATATCAGTGAAAAAATTATACATGATATTTGAAAATATCGAAAGGGTGGGTGGGTCTAACTTTTCAATTGAGTTTTCTCCAAAAATTATTAGATAACAAAAATAAAGTAGACTAGTTATTGAATGATTATTTTTTTTAGAATCTAAAAATAAGAAATTTGAAACTTAAAATTATTAGTTTCATAGTTTAACTGAATTTTATCTTTTAATTAGGAATATTTCCCCCCTCAAAGCATGTATGGTTGGCGCAAAGGATAATATTTATTTTAAAGAATAAAGATTTAATTAATTTTAATTAGTTTTTAAAATGAAAATAAATTGGTAGTACCTACTTTATAGTGGGGCAACTATTATCATTAAGAATTTTTAACGCCAACATAAGTTGGAAAATTTCAGAAAACTCCGCCGTACACTGGTTAGGAAAATAAGAAGAAATAAGAAATTTATTTATCAATAGTAGGTACAAGTTATAAAGAATAAGTAAAAGAAAAACTTTATTTTTGTTAAACTACTATTGAAGGGAGGCCATGCCATGGACATGACCACTCTTGGACGCTCACAGGAAACGATACAAGACACACCAGACAACACAAACATATAGATATATATCATGAGACAAATTAGCCGTGTGAGAATCTAAATGCAAATCTGTTGTTTATAAGAGGCAATAAAATGCTTTTTCAAAAGTTTTTTAAGGACAAAATAATTTACCGAAACAAGCTTCACCTTTTCCTCCTTTTCTTCATCAAACAATACCGACTGAATAGTGTTCCAAGAATTAAGTGCATTAAAACGAATCGAATTATGCCCAAAACTAACCGTGTTGATGATAAGGAAATTAAACAAACCAGTTTGGTCAGCACGAGTGACCTGAGCATGGGTGAAGTCAACTGCAAAAGCATTCTGAACAGAAACAGGCATTTTATCGTGGAACAGTTTATGTATTAACAAAATATTTTCACGGACCATATCAGAAAATTTGAGAACACAGCATTTAAGGAGGGTAGGGATCTACCAACTGAGTTAAACAGGTCCTCTGAAATCCTATATTTGCATGTAATACTTAATTGTGTTCAAATTATTAGTTGAAAAAAAAAAAAGAAGCACAAATCAAAGTAAGTACTTAATAGAGTTTAAAGTTTTTAAACAAAGACACCAAAACCAAATGTAACAAAAGCCCCGCCTACAGGGTGTTTAATTTGTTTTGTCAAATAAAGATACTTTGTATTTAATTTTATCCGATTAATTATTATAAATTATAATTATTAATTGTAAAAGAAAAGAGTTAAATTTACTCTTCCACGGATTTAAGTATTATAATTCATTGTAAAAAAAATATACCCTACTACGGATTAAAATTAATAATAATAATGATTAGATATTTAATATTTAGATCCGTTGAGGATCTTTCTTAAGAGTTACTTCAGATAAGCTATAAAGAGCCGCAGGTTCACTACCCCAATACAAGGTGAATTTATCTCTCTCATTAGTTCTCAACCGGGGGTCATATGACTCCCTGCGAGACAATATCACTTATCCAGAAGACCCTATGAAATAAATCGAATATTGAGGTGTGTTAAGTTTTTAAATGCCATCCTTGGCCTGTTGAAAAGGGCTTAGAGTAAGTAAGTCCTGAGTTATGGAATCCTTTGGTAAGTGAATAAGTCTTATCCTGCGTATAGTTAAAGTTCCAGTGATTTAATCCTATGTCCGTCGTCCACGAAAGCCGCAGTAGTTATGAGTAGGTATCGACAGTACTTCCGGTATAAGTATTGTATCAGCAGCAGAGTACTGCCAGCGATTGGCCAAGAGTATGATCACATGGTTATCGCCGTCTATAAATAAAAGCGGGCATTTAGCACACAACAAATCCTGGACGTGGCAATTGCATTTCACTTAGCGCTTATACCCTTGGGAAAGGTATGAATCCTACTCTCCTTCCAGCTATGGGTAAATAGTAGGGCAGACTGGGCTCTTTAACCTTGGTTAGGCAACCGGTCTAGGAGAAGGAAAACTCTGAATTCAAACCTGTTAAACTCCGCTTAAGAAATAGACCTTGTGTCGCATCCTGCTCATGCGGAGGGGTTGGTAAATATATATATATATATATAACAAAATAAGTCAACAAGGTGGCATATAAGTATTTTAATGGGCCGTACCAAAAATACTTCCGGTTATACTGTGCATTGATATTTTGTATCATTGTATACTATATTTTTATTATTGCATATTTTGTAATGATTGGAATCTTCCCATCTGCGAAAGACGATGGCGTAGTCTTTTTTTTAAAAACTACGTTGTCTGGACTGGTTGATATGGAGGATGTGCTGTTGCCCACGCAGCAGATCCCTTCTCTCCACACTGCTGCTGTCGTCCATAGGAAAGGTAAGAAACCAATGCAAGGAGATGTTGTGTAGCACTGAAATTCAGCATTAGTCCACATTAGAGACTACGGGTTTGTTTTCGGGGTTTACTCCCCTAGCCTTTCCTTGGGATCATGTAAAGCCACTTTAGTTTTATAATAGACCCTTCCTTGTCCTGGATGGAAGCCGGGCCAACACCAAGGAGCCTCTTCTAACCAATTTGGGGTTTATGTGTAGTAAGTACCCAACCTTACGACTACCAGTGTGGATGGTCGTTGGCTCTCTTAAAACACATTCACTCTTTTCCAACTCCTGTTTTTTTTTCTTTTTTAATGCTGATGTTTATTCACACGCCTCCTATTTATGTATATACCATTTAAGAGCATAGTGCAAATTTAATTTCTTGCACAATTTCCAGTGGATCACCTTTCCCACCCAGTCTTGCCTAGTCTGGTACTCTCTTTGTGTTAGTTTGCTGTGTAGGGGATTATCTCCCCTTTGCCTGGAAGAGTTATCTTCCCGCTGCGTTGCCGTTTGTCCCCACTGGTATTTAAGCGCCTTATTTGAACTTGTCTTCCTCTTTTAGCTGGATCTTCTCAACGAACTGATATGGGCTAGAGTCTATCTACCCCCTTCTCGGTGGGGCTTTTGCCCCTCCCTTACATTACTGTAAGTCCTTTATACAGCATGGACTATCCTTTAGTTCCATGTCAGTAACATTTATATTTTACGTACATTTGGGTATCTTGTTTATACCTAAATATTGTATATGTATTTACATGTTCTATTTTCCTGTACTTTATGTATCTTATCGTTTCCATGTGCAGTTATATATATTAAATGTTTTGTCTCACAACGTGTCGGAATTGTGTATTCAATTAATGACTTTGAATCCTACAGCTGCATTCTCTTATTATATGATTAGTCCTTTCGTCTTTGTCTCCACATATTCTACACTTGCAATTCTTTTGCGTCTAATCTATTTTTATTTTGTTCTCATGGAATTGTCTTGTGGTGCAATTAGGAGAGATTAGTTTTCTCTTTTGGGTTTTCCATTCTTACCCAATGTCTAGGATTTCTCATGTGCGATCTCTCCAATTTGTCGCTTGAAGTATCCGTATAGTTGGTCTTCTTCACATTTCTGTTTTCTAGTGTTTGTTGCATTTGTTGTACTTCTGCTCGTTAATATGTCGCAATAGCCTTTTCTGGCTGCTGAAATTATTCTTTTTTTATGTATTCTTCGAATATTTGAATTGTCACATCTACACAGTCTTCACTGTTGGCGAGACCCCTTCCCCCTCTAAGATGTAATGACTTTGTCATCATTTTCCTTGTTCTTTGGTCCATCTGTCGGAGTTCCTCTCTTGCCCATTTTAAGGATGGTCTTGAGTATCTTAGAATAGGGACGGTCCAGGTATTTATTCCTTTAACAAGATTTCTGTTGCAGGGCTTGGTTTCTAGAAGTTTTCTTGTTATTCTGAGATATTCTTTTCTCACTTTTTCTTTCATCTCTCTTTGTTTGATGGTGTCCGGTTCTAATATTCCCAAATGTATATGTAATTATCTTTTTATCCTAGTGTCCTTATTTCTTCCTGATTCGGTAATTCTATTCCCTCTATCATGTTTTGTATTCTACTTCTATTAAGTTTGCTCAAGCAATAAATATCCATGCCATCACTTTCGTTGTGATTTGTTCTTATATTTATACCACAGGAAGAAACGATACCCACCTTCGCATTTTCTTCGTATATGATTTAGTGGAATTATTGCTGTATCAAATAGTCGTGGCGATTATTATTATTATAATGAGGTTTTCATACCTACCGTAGTCGGTGATTCACTGGAGGCTGAGTGACAGCAAGTCTCCTCGGGTATCCAGGACTCTTCTGAGTATTCTAGCTGATCTTAAGAGTGCTGTAGTTTTGATAGTCTCGATTCTTTCTCTGATTTCCAATTCGTCCAAATTCTTTTACAGACCTTTGGAGACCGTTCCAAGGGCACCAATTACAATTGGTACAACCTTCACCTTCATGTTCCGCAGTTTCCTATTATTATTATTATTATTATTATTATATTATTATTATTATTATTATTATTATTATTTACTCCTTTTGAGTTTTCATATCAGCATTAGCTGATGGTCTTTCACTGGAGTCTGAGTGACAGCAAGTCTCCTCAAGTCTCCAGGACTCTTCTGAGTATTCTGGCAGATTGCAGCAATGCAGTGTTCTGAATGGTTTCAATCCTTCCTCTGATTTCCAGACTTTCCAAACCCTTTTCCAATCCTTTTGGGACCGTTCCAAGTGCACCAACCACAATTGGTATCACTTTCACTTTCATATTCCATAAATTTTTCAGTTCTCTAGCAAGGTCCAGATATTTGTCCATTTTTTCATTTTCCTTTAGCTTCACCCTGTGATCTTCTGGCACTGCAAAATCCACCAGTTGACAAGTTCTGTCTTTTTTTTATCAACACTAGGTCTGGTCTTCTTGCTGGGATAAGGTGATCCGTTTTTATTTCAAAGTCCCAGAGAATTTTATGCGTTTCGTTCTCAAGAACAGATTCTGGTTTATGCATATACCATTTTGTTGAATGGTGAAAATTATATTTTTTGCATAATTCCCAGTGGATCACCTTCCCAACCCAGTCGTGTCTAGTTTTGTATTCTCGTTCTGCTAGTTTGCTACATTCGCAGAGTATATGGTTTACAGTCTCATCTCTATTACCACAAAGTCTACATTTACTATATAAGGTGATATATAAACATGAATATTACGATATGAAAACAGTCATCACATCCTTTTGAGTAGTTTCAGAATCTTATGATATGAAAATTATATGAAAACACATGATATATAAGGTGATATGATATGCATACGATATATAATATGAAAACATTTGATATATAAGGTGATATATAAACAAGAGTACTATGATATGAAAACAGCCATCACATCCTTTTGGGTAGTTTCAGTATCTTATGATATGAAAAATTATATGAAAACATATGATATATAAAGTGATATGTAAACATGAATATTATGATTTGAAAACAGTCATCACATCCTTTTGGGTAGTTTCTGTATCTTATGATATGAAAAATTATATGAAAACATATGATATATAAGGTGATATGTAAACATGAATATTATGATTTGAAAACAGTCATCACATCCTTTTGGGTAGTTTCTGTATCTTATGATATGAAAAATTATATGAAAACATATGATATATAAAGTGATATGTAAACATGAATATTATGATTTGAAAACAGTCATCACATCCTTTCGAGTAGTTTCTGTATCTTATGATATGAAAAATTATATGAAAACATATGATATATAAGGTGATATATAAACATGAATATTACGATATGAAAACAGTCATCACATCCTTTTGGGTAGTTTCTGTATCTTATGATATGAAAAATTATATGAAAACATATGATATATAGGTGATATATAAACATGAATATTACGATATGAAAACAGTCATCACATCCTTTTGGGTAGTTTCTGTATCTTATGATATGAAAAATTATATGAAAACATATGATATATAAGGTGATATATAAACATGAATATTACGATATGAAAACAGTCATCACATCCTTTTGAGTAGTTTCTGTATCTTATGATATGAAAAATTATATGAAAACATATGATATATAAGGTGATATATAAACATGAATATTACGATATGAAAACAGTCATCACATCCTTTTGAGTAGTTTCTGTATCTTATGATATGAAAAATTATATGAAAACATATGATATATAAGGTGATATATAAACATGAATATTACGATATGAAAACAGTCATCACATCCTTTTGGGTAGTTTCTGTATCTTATGATATGAAAAATTATATGAAACATATGATATATAAGGTGATATATAAACATGAATATTACGATATGAAAACAGTCATCACATCCTTTCGAGTAGTTTCTGTATCTTATGATATGAAAAATTATATGAAAAGATATGATATATAAGGTGATATATAAACATGAATATTACGATATGAAAACAGTCATCACATCCTTTTGAGTAGTTTCTGTATCTTATGATATGAAAAATTATATGAAAACATATGATATATAAGGTGATATATAAACATGAATATTACGATATGAAAACAGTCATCACATCCTTTCGAGTAGTTTCTGTATCTTATGATATGAAAAATTATATGAAAACATATGATATATAAGGTGATATATAAACATGAATATTACGATATGAAAACAGTCATCACATCCTTTCGAGTAGTTTCTGTATCTTATGATATGAAAATTATATGAAAAATATGATATATAGGTGATATATAAACATGATATTACGATATGAAAACAGTCATCACAGAGTAGTTTCTGTATCTTATGATATGAAAATTACATGAATATTACGATATGAAACAGTCATCACATCCTTTTGGGTAGTTTCTGTATCTTATGATATGAAAGGGTTTTTCGTCTACGTGCGAATGCCATTATCAATAACCTGACATTGAAGACCTGTTGGAATTTCTCTGGACATGGATCAGAAATAAAATCACAAGAAGAAGAAGAAGAAGAATGCAAAGAAGAAGAAGAAGAAAGAAGAAAAGAAGAAGAAGAAGAAGAAGAAGAAGAAGAAGAAGAAGAAGAAGAAGAAGACAATTCAAATATCTGTCTTGTTCATGATTGATTGACCGGATTGGGAGAGACAAACTAAGGTTAGCATTTCTGCTTCCTGATTAGTGATGGGAGAGTGATGTCTTGGCAGGTCATGTTGTCTTGAGTATTGTATCCTTGAGGTTTCTAGGGATGATGGGATATGAACTTGCGGGAAAAAAGGCATTAGAGAGAGAGAGAGAGAGAGGGGGGAGAAGCGGAGAGAGAGGGGGTGTGGGCGGAGGTTGCGTGTAGAGAAAGGCAAATACAAGGAGGGGGTGGAATTCAATCAGAGAATTACATTGTCGATGTCTAATCACAATACTTGTTGTTTTGATTCATTGTATCGGGAAGAAAAATGATTTATGGAAAGAAAGAAAGAAAGAAAGAAAGAAAGAAAAGGGGGTAAAATGATTTATGAAAAAAAAAGAAAAAAAAAAAAGAAAAAAATGATGGAAATGGAGAGAATGCAAAAAACCTAAGTGAAAGAATGGGAAAATAATGATTGAAATAAAGTAAGAAAGAAAATATGTATAATGAAAAGAAAGAAAGAAAGAAAGAAAGAAAGAAAAAAGAAAGAAATGAATGAATGAAAAATAATGATAAAACAAAAAAACAAAAAGGAAAATCATTTATGGCTAAAGGAAAGATGGATGATGGAAGGAAAATATGTATAATGAAAAAATGATTGAAATAAAGTAAGAAAGAAAATATGTATAATGAAAAGAAAGAAAGAAAGAAAGAAAGAAAGAAACAATGAATGAATGAAAAATAATGATAAAAAACAATGAAGGAAAATCATTTATGGCAAAAGGAAAGATGAATGATGGAAGGAAAGTAAGAAGGAAAAATGAAAAGAGCAAGAAGGAAAAAAAACGAACAATAAACAATTATGGAAAAAAAAGAAAGAAATGAAAAAAGAATGATGGAAAGGAAGGGAAAGGAAAGGAATGGTAGAAAAAAGGAAAGAAAAATGATGGAAAGAAAAAGAAAGAATGAATTAAAAAAAGCGAAAGGAATGATGGAAAGGAAGAAACGAAAGAAAAGGAAAGAAAAGGAAAGAAAGGAAAAAAGAAACAAATGACGGTGGAATAAAAGAGGGAAAGACTCAGTCCAAGAAATAAATAAATAATGAAAGAAAGAACGAGTTATAATTTAGTAAAATAAAAAAACTTAGTCTAAGAAAAAGAAAGAAAGAAAGGAAAATAATGATCAAAAAAAGAAAGAAAAATCATTTATGGAAAAAAGAAAGATGGGTGATGGATGGAAAGGAAGAAGGAAAAAAGAAAAAAATGACCGAAAACAACGAAAGAAAACAATTAGAGGGAAAAGAAAAATGAAAAAAAAAAGAATGACTGAAAGAAATGGAAATAATTATAGAAAGAAAACAAAAGGAAATATGAATGATGGAAAGAAAGAAAGGAAGAAGGAAGGAATGAAAATGAATAACAGGAAGAAAAAGAAAAAATAGAAAAAGAACGAAATAATTAAGGGAAAAAAAGAATGAAAAAAATAAAAAAAATGAGGGGAAACAAGAAAGAATAAAAAGATGAAAAAAATGGAAAAAATAATTGTGGAAAGAAAGGTAAATGAATGATAGAAAGAAATGAATCATGGAAAAACGGATGAAAAAAAGAATGGGGGGAAGAAGAAAAGAAAAACACTGAGATGAAAAGATAGAAAGAAAGAAAGAAAGAAAGAAAGAAAGAAAGAAAGAAATTCATCATGGAAAAATGAATGAAAGAGGAAAAGACGTAAAAACTGAGATAGAAAGAAATGAAAATTTATGGTAAAAAAGAAAGAAAGAAAGAAGAATTAGGAAAAAAGGAAAAAATATGGACATAGAAGGAAAAGAAAGAAAGCAATAAAGAAAGAAATAAGGGATGAAAGGAGAGAAATGAGGGGAGCAGAAAAACAAATAGAAAAAAAATATGAAAAGTGAAGAAGAAGAAGAAGAAGAAGAAGAAGAAGAAGAAGAAGAAGAAGAAGAAGAAGAAGACAATTCAAGTCTGAGAAAAAAGTCCAAGAAGAAGAAGAAGAAGAAGAAGAAAAAAGAAGAAGAAAAAAGAAGAAGAAGAGAAAAAAGCCCAAGAAGAAGAAGAAGAAGAAGAAGAAGAAGAAGAAGAAGAAGAGGAAGAATGTGATGGAGAAGGTGGAGGAGAAGACAAAGAGAGAAAAAAAAACCGAAGCCAAGAGAAGATGTATTTTAGAAGAATACATGAAGAGAATAAAAGACGATCAGATTGAAAAAACAAAACAAAAAACAAAACAAAAAACAAAAAAAAAAACAAGAAATAATTGAAAGAGAATCGGAAGGAAAGAAATAAAGGACAAAAGAAATATTTAAAAGAAGAAAAAAAAAAAAATAATAAATAAACAGATTGGTCGTCGTTTCTTCGATTACATATTTTCTAATTAGCTTTGGGCTATTGTATTGAACAAGTATCCAATGAATTCCTTCATTTCATTCCGACTCCATTTTCCTTGGCTGTTATCAAGAAATTCTATCAAATGTCTTTTATGAAGAATCTAATCAAAGTCTAAGACGAATGCAACCGAATTTATTTATTTATTTTTTACGAATCTGAATAATAATAATAAAAAAACTGTTATTGGGATAACATTCTTATTTCCTAATTAAGTATGTACCGCGTTTGGCTAGTCACATGACACCCCGCGATAAATCAGCAGGAGTCCTGTTCGGATCATCATCATCATCATCATCATCATCATTGCGCTAGCAGCAAGTATATCCATGAGAATCTCTCACCACCCTTCCCTATCATCCTGTATCCGCGCAGACCTTGTCGATGTAGGTCTTTGCTGGACGGCCCACACTAACGTGCCTGTATGCTAGTTTCCACGGGAGAACGTCACTTATGAGTTCGTCCCCGCTTCTCCAGTAGTGTCCAGCATGTCTTGTTTGTCTTACTTGGATGGTTTGTGTGAAGGGGGGGACATTTGGTCGTACAGCTGCTTTCTTGTGAGAAGCTGTTTCCATGCTTTGTTTAAGATCACACGTAGCTTGTTTGGATAGTCAGAGATAGATATGGTTAACTCAGCGCATGAGTAGCACAGCTTGTATCTGTGCGGTAAAGTGGAGAGTTGATAGTCGTTATGGCGCCCCAACTCATACGCCGAAACAATCTCCCTGGTCTAACGCTAGTAAAAAGAGGATAGACTCCTCGCTGTCCAGCTGATACAGACAATAGGCCACTTAGCCAATTACTTGTTTCCAGTGATTTCTATAATCAAGGCCAGCGCGTACTACACCCAACCCACTTGAATGGGGCCCAAGCCGGCTTAGCTTCGATACGGTATTATACATGAGCATGTGAGAATATTGGCAACCATCCGTCTATTTAAGACGATGGCGTAGTGTCCATTTTTTAAATTTTTTAATTTTTTACCTACAGCTACGTGAGTGGCTGAACAGACCGATCCTTGAATGGCAGTCTCTGGTACAGTGATTGCAAATAAAAGGCGGTGCTTTCTGTAGGTGTTTGGGGTGCTGTTGTCTCTCCTTCCTTTTAGCTCTCTTTTCTGTGGCGGCTTCTTTCCTCTCTTTTTCACTCACTTTCGTTCCTTGTTTGACGAGGAGGTGCCAGGTCGCTCGGTCTTCTGTACAAGCCTCCTATGTGTTTATGCCGATGTGACACGTCTTCATATCTCTCTTGCAGACATCTTTGAAGCGTAGACGTGGTCTCCCTGCCGGTCGGGTGCCCTCCACTAGTTCACCAAACAGTAAGTCTTTGGGGATGCGGCCTTTGTCCATCCTCCTGACATGGCCAAGCCAGCGCAGGCGTCTCTCGCAGATGATGGCGGGCATGCTGTTTACGTTTGCTTGTTCCAGCACTTCTGTGTTGGGGACTTTGTCCTGCCAGCGAATGCGTGGAATGCGGCGTAGGCATCTGAGGTGAAAAGTACGTGATCCAGGCTTCGCTACCGTATAACCCTACACCTAAAACATGATATCTTATTATAATGGAGATTGTGGTTTTCTGTCTGTAACCGAAACTATATTACTATACAAGTCACAATTCCCTTTGTTATTTACATCACATTCTCCATGATTTTATTTTTTATTTAAACCTCAATTATTAATAAAATTGTTTTACATTATTAATTGTTGACCATATCTACATACTAACAACATGCAATTGTATTTATATATACAACAAAATAGCCGTTTACAGTGTGAATGGGAAGGCTAATTTGCATATTGATATTTAAAATTTGATTTTAATAAATATGTGCTTAGTATTATTGATTTCTAATTGTTTGGTTTTATCTTATTGAATATGAGCAAAAATCTCGGGGATAAATCTTAAAAGAAATCCATTAACAAGAAGAAATAACTGTAATTTTATTCTTTACTTCCTATTTTAACTAAATAGTTAAATTAGGAAAATTTACCAATGAAAGACGGGAGTAACGGAAAATGATGGAAGTTAGTTCCAAAGTTGTTCTATTTTTCAATCATACCCCCTCTATTCCAAATCTTTTTATCTACATTCTTATTCAGTTTCATTAGCCTTTCTAATTTAATATGATATTTTATCATATTAAAACTTAAATACTTGCACCCGGAGGGTGCATATATTTGCTAGTAAGTATAAATATTGAACAAATCCCGACAAAGGTGATAACAAATATACTTTATTGTTTCTAACAGAAATAATATAAAACAGGATAGATGAATGTCCTAAGGAAAAAAGTCCATTTAGATATTCTTGAGGCTACCAAATGGCGAATAAATGTTGTCACTTACTGTGTAGAAAAACCATCGCGTAAAAGTAGGGATGTGCAAAACACGGCCTTTTAATACGCGCGAAGACTGTTAAAAGATATTTTAAAACGTCAATAAAAAATAGAAAATTAACTTTTTGATGTTTTCTTTTACGTTTAATATAAAGAACAATTCCAAGTTTATGTGTTATAAAAAAGAAAAAAAAACAAATTTCTCTTACATAAAACCTAAAGTTTTGCATTTTAAAGTAAATTGTTGTAAATTGCCGTAAATTCCCAATCTTTGTTGACAATTATCGCATCTTGACGTGTGCACTTTTTCTTAGTATGGACGATTATACGTATAAAAATTTAGAAAAAAAAAAGATACATATTTTTTCTTATTTACGAGATTTAAGTTTCAATGTTTAAGATGCCCTATTTCCAAAACCGATTTATTAGCGAATTATCTTTTTTTACATATGTTCCGTCATTAAATTGTCTTTTCAAAAATGTAAAATTTATTTATGTACAAAAAAAAAATCTTTGTACGAGGGATCAATGCGCGAAACAAAAACTAACAAAAAAAAAATATTAGCCTTTTCAATTTAGTAAGCATTTATTTACAATAAAAGTTCGTCTTTTATTACTTCTTATACCGAAAGTTTTATTAAAGTTGGATTGTTGGTTTATTTCATATGATTTTTAGAAGAATTTCCAGTGATCACCCTTTTATAGAGCCAGCGATTATTTGCACATCCCTACGTAATAGGTACGCAGAAAAGACGCAACTTGTGCGTGGAGCCTCAGTAAAACCACTGAGCCCATGTAACTGGTACACGGAATGACTAAAGAACAGAGACACAACTTGTGTGTTAGCTCTTACAACTGGAGAGTCTAAGAGAAAGAGGGTTTGATTTTGGCGGCACTATCTTTATATACTACCGGTCGCAACGGCATCTAACAGAAAATCGAAGCAAGTAAGGGAAATAACTTTAACAGAGGCATGGTCGGGTGGTCGATTTGATTTTAGGGGTACTGTTGTGCATTTTTTTTATGACAATCAGGTATCTGCACTGTTACGTTTAATCAAATGATACACAATTTAGAACTTTTTAGAATATTCTTAGAGACTGGCTGACGCCAGGAGAGGGGGGGAGTCCCAGAATGTGACCCTAAAGCTCACCGGAAGAAGAAAAATTTCGCTTCGTCATTAGCACGTAGCCGACCTTGCGGAGGGAAACGAAAAATTGATACTACACTCGTTGTTTTACTCACGTACGCAAAACCTACCGAGACAGGTTGGGGGAAGGAAGGAAAGCGATCCCTGGTAGCAGTTTGGCAGTTAATATTCGGGACCCGGTCAGCGAACATCTCGTGGGGGAGGGAAAGAAAAGAATGTCTCCCAAGAAGAAAGTTACCATGATTGAAAATGCCATATAAAGAACTAATGCCCGGAGTAGTCATTCACACAAAAGATGAATCAACACGTAAAAAGATAAGTGCAAACTTCTTTCGTTATGAACATTTGTAAATCGATTTGGAGAAATAATTCCACCAAATGACATTATAAATCCTAGCCTGTCGACATCCGTATCATGATCCTCCGAATCTATAAATTTGAATTAAACTGCCAAGTTCTTATATGTATCCTCTCATCTTTCTTTGGTAATCTCTGATGAAAAGCGCTGTATAGCGTTGAAACGATAGGCGTATGTAACAGCAACTAAGTCTGGCATCAATATGGTTAGTTGGAGGGTGCGTCCGTTGACCAAGCTGACTAATGTGAGCGAGGACCATGCAGAACCATTAGCTGTTTCCGTTGCCATAATGCAGTCCATATGCCCGAAAACCGTTTGGCAAAAGTGACAGCGACAAATACAGGATGCCAAAAGACATAACGGTTTTTGTGTGATAGGGGGCAAGTGGCAGTACAGCTGCTTTCTTGTGGGGCGTTGCTTCCACGCAGCATTCTTGTGTAACTCCCGCTCGCAGTATTCTTGTGCAATAGGGTAGGTCGATTTTTCACTTTAAAAAAAAATCAAATTGTCTATCTATGCGAAAGTTATGTGTTAGTATACTGAATACTGATACCAAAAGATATTTTACATGCATCATTGTTTGAGGAAATAGCATCAAAGATCGTTGGCTAAAATTCACAAAAAATCCTTGTTTTTACAACATTTGGCCTAGAAATTGGCGTCGGTGGAGGGGGAAACATTTTCAATTTGAATTCTATTTATAATATTCAATTCGTTTCATTTTGATAAAATGAAATAACAGTTTCTGATTTAAATATTAAAAACGTTAAATTTTCTAACCAATTTATATGCCAAATGTAAAAACAAGTATTATTTTAGTAGATGATCTTTGATGCTATTTCCTCAAACAATGATGCAAGTAAAAGTTTTTGGTATCATTATTCAATATACTAATACACAACTTTCCCATAGATGGACAATTTGTAAAGGAAAAATCGATTTGCAGTAAATCAAATTTCTGCATTTAGGATCCAATTAATCGATATCTTAAGTCAAAAAAAAATCAAAATATTGAATATTTATGATCGTAAAAATTTACAAGTGAATCAAATTTCGGCATTAAATAACCATAAGGAGTTGATATGCCGTTAAGAATAGTTATGATTGTAAGGGAAGATTTGCAAGTGAATCAAATTTCGGCAGGAGTTGATATGTCGTTAAGACACAAAACCAAATAACAAGTGAATCAAATTTCGGCATTAAATAACCCATAAGGAGTTGATATGCCGTTAAGACACAAAACCAAATAAAAATATGAATAGTTATGATTGTAAGGAAAGATTTGCAAGTGAATCAAATTTCGGCATTAAATAACCATAAGGAGTTGATATGCCGTTAAGACACCAAACCAAAAAATATGAATAGTTATGATTGTAAGGAAAGATTTGCAAGTGAATCAAATTTCGGCATTGAATAACCCAGAAGGGGTTGATATGCCGTTAAGACACAAAACCAAATCAAAATATGAATAGTTATGATTGTAAGGAAAGATTTGCAAGTGAATCAAATTTCAGCATTAAATAACCCATAAGGGGTTGATATGCCGTTAAGACACCAAACCAAATCCAAATATGAATAGTTATGATTGTAAGGAAAGATTTGCAAGTGAATCAAATTTCAGCATTAAATAACCCATAAGGGTTGATATGCGTTAAGACACAAAACCAAATAAAATATGAATAGTTATGATTGTAAGGGAAGATTTGCAAGTGAATCAAATTTCGGCATTAAATAACCATAAGGAGTTGATATGCCGTTAAGACACAAACCAAATCAAAATATGAATAGTTATTATTGTAAGGAAGATTTGCAAGTGAATCAAATTTCGGCATTAAATAACCCATAAGGGGTTGATATGCGTTAAGACACCAAACCAAATCAAAATATGAATAGTTATTATTGTAAGGGAAGATTTGCAAGTGAATCAAATTTCGGCATTAAATAACCATAAGGAGTTGATATGCCGTTAAGACACCAAACCAAATAAAATATGAATAGTTATTATTGTAAGGGAATTTGCAAGTGAATCAAATTGCATTAAATAACCCATAAGGAGTTGATATGCCGTTAAGACACCAAACCAAATCAAAATATGAATAGTTATGATTGTTTGGGAAGATTTGCAAGTGAATCAAATTTAGGGATTAAATAACCCATACAGAGTTGATATGCCGTTAAATAAACCAATCTCACATATTTATGCTCGAACACTTGTACGACTTCAACAAGTGTTGTTCAGACATAAGTCAACAGGGTGTGCCTTCCAGTTTCAATATTTAAATGTCTCTCTCCCGCGCTTCCCCCTTCTCTCTATCTCGCACATCCACTCACTCTCCCCCTCTCTCTATCAGCAATTTCAAACACCCACTCGTCCTATTTTACTTCTCTTTCCTCACCCCTTGCTTTGTACACACTTTCAAATCGGACAGGATTTGGTCCACTTCTGATTGTAACACACATTTACCGCAAAGCTACCATTTAAGTTCGAGGTGGTGATGGTAAATAAATCTCAGATGTGACGTTCCCCACTTCCACATACTCTTTACGAAAACAGGTGTTTAATTATTAAAAAAACACAAGGGTGTTCTCAAAGTAATGCCTCCATTTTGATTTCAACGCTAACAACAACGGAAACAGAGCACAATAACACCACAGGATAGGGCAAGTTTTCAGCTACAAAACATTACTCCTTCTCACAGTCACCAATATTGACTATGCATTTTTACTAGTGACGAGCAAAAACCTGCATGCTTTGCCTGTAAGAATACCGCTCCAAAAATAATGCCTTCTCTTTATTTCCATGGAAACTACAACAGATACAGAGTGTTTCTCTGAATTCTTTTTTAGACGAGGCTTGATAATTAGTACTATTTGAATTATTCAGACAATTGTCCTCATCTTTATTGTTATATGTAGAACGTTTCGGCCGATGTGCCCTCCGGCCTTCTTCAGGTATTACTTGTCTGCTCCCGATTACGACAAGAAGGTTCCTGATTACGTCAAGAAGGTTCCCGAGTTCGAAAAGAAGTTTCCCGAGTTCGAGAATGTTCCCGAGTCCGACAAGAAATACCTGAAGAAGACCGTAGGGCATATTGGCCGAAACGTTGTACATATAACAATAAAGATGAGGACAATAGTCCGAATAATCCAAATAGTACTAGATACAGGGAGCATAATAACACTATTGGGTAGAGCAAGTTTTCAGCTACAAAACACTATTCCTCCATATAGTCACCACCATTTATTACTTATTTTTCCGGTGATGAAAGAGAGCCTCCATGCAATGCTCCAAAGAGGGTTGTTCCAAAATTAATACCCTCTGTTTATTTCCCCGGAAACTGTAACATATATAGGGAAACATAATAACACCATTGCATAGAGCAAGTTTTCTGCTACAAAACACTTCTCCTCCACGCAGTCACCAATATTGACTATGCATTTTTACTAGTGATGAGAAAGAGCCTGTATGCCTCGCCTGTAAGTGACCCATACAAAAACTAATGCCCTCTCTTTATTTCCATCGAAACTACAATAGATACAGGGAGAGCAATAACACCATTGGACAGAGCAAGTTTTCTGCTAAAACACTACTCTTCCACATAGTCATTACCATTGGCTATGCTTTTTTGCTAGTGATGAGTAAGAGCCTGTATGTCTTGCCTGTAAGAGTACCGCTCCAAAAGTAATGCCTCCAATTCATTTCCATAGAAACTACAATAGATACAGGGAGAGTAATAACACCCTTGGATAGAGCAAGTTTTCAGCTACACAACTCTATTTCTCCACATAGTCACTACTATTGGCCATGCATTTTTAATAGTGATGAGTAAGAATCTGTAAGAGTCTCGCTCCAAAAGTAATGCCTTCACTTTATTTCCATGGAAATTACACTAGATACAGGGAGCATAATAATACCGTCGGATAGAGCAAGTTTTCAGCTACAAAACACTATTTCTCCAGACCACACAATCACTATCATTGACTATGCGTTTTTGCTCGTAATGAGCAAGAGCTTGTATGCCTATAAGAGTCCTGCTCTAAACGTAAAGCCTTCACTTTATTTCCCTGAAAATTACAACAGATACAGGGAGCGCAACGACATCTTTGGATAGAGCAAGTTTTCTGCTATAAAACACTTCACCTTCATACAGTCACCAATATTCACTATGCATTTTTGCTAGTGATGGACAAGAGTCTTGCCTATAAGAGTTCTGCTTCAAAAGTAATGCTTTCCTCCTTCATTCATGTAGAAACTACAATATATACAATAACACTCTTGGATAGAGAATGTTTTCAGCTACAAAACACTAGTTTCCCCATAATACACACCGAGTGTTCGAGTGCTACTTTAACGTTTCTGTTGTAGTGGCAAGAGTGCTCAATACTTTACAAGAAATAAAGGTATCTTGGAACGGTCCCCAAAGTTGTGAAAAAGAATTTGGGTGAATTAGAAATCAGAGGAAGAATAGAGACCATCCAAACTACAGCACTGTTAAGATCGGCTAGAATATTCAGATGGGTCCGAGAAACCTGAGGAGACTGGCTGTCACAATATATATATATATATATATATTTGTATATGTATAAGTATTAACTTACCGGTGGGTATAAGAACGATCGTTGGAAGCGCACAATATCCAGAGGTTAAGGTTGAGAAAAAACAAATACAAAGTGCTCAATACAATGTAGAGCATAAATTTATTTAAGAATGGAAATGAGTAACCTACTCGAGTTTCATCGATAGATTCTTCAGGGTTACTTTTAAATTAATCGAGTTTACGATTAATCTTTTGTTTATAACATGCCCGTTGGAATGGGACTTAAATTTAGTAGAGGAACCTATATATATATATTTATATATATATATATATATATATATATAATATATATAATATATATATATATATATGGAACAAATGGAACAACAATAAGCTCACTGTCCGCACAAAGGTGCAAGTGTATAGGGCATGTGTTATCAGTACTCTTTTGTATGGCAGAAAAACCTTAGCATCACCTGGAGGACAGGATCGCCAACACAGCAGTTATACAGAGAGGACATACTACCAGCTTGTGCTCTCTACTGAAACAACGTCGTCCCTGCTGGCTGGGCCATGTCCACTGAATGGATGATGGGCGAATCTCAAAGGACATCAAGGATGTTTGCAAGTATGATCTCAAGTACTTTAACATCACCTTTCCAGATGGGAAATGTTGACCTAAGGCCGCCCTCGGTGGAGGCAGGCTCTCCGTAGCGCGCTATTCACGTCTGTAGTCCCCCTGGCGCAACACCATGAAGCCATTGGACCTAAGAGGAAGCAACAGCAACAGAGCACTGGCACACCATCAATATATTCAGGGCCGGCCTTCACATGCGACATTTGTGGTCGAAACTGTTTTTCGAACATTGGCCTTCACAGTCACGGAAGGCGCTGTGCTAGAACGTAATTTCAGGGCACAAAAATATATAGTCTTCCGAGACTGCAATGCCGATGATGATATATAAACAAGATTTGGCATTAAATCGACGGTCAGGCAAAATCGGCTAAGCCTAAAACCATGATGATTGATTAATTGATTGATTGATTAATTTTAACAGCACTTCAACCCGTCTAGGGTTATTTTATACCATAAAGTAAATTGTGACGGATTATCAGATTTAATGTTGATATGCCATTAATAACCAACCAACCAACCAACCAACTTACTGCTTGGAACTTAATGTTTTATAAAAACACATAGTAGACATATACGAATTAAATCCAAGCTTTTCGCTGTTAGTCAACATTTCTAAAATCATAATTAAGAAAATTTGATGGTGAAAAAAAAAAAGAAAAAAAAAAAAAAAAAACAAACAACAAAAACAAAGAAAATTCTAAGCATTTTCGTTCAATTGAAATATCAGTTATCTTGATTATTTTTTTCAATGGTTGCAATTTCCTGTGTTTTGTTATTGATATAAGCATAAAAATAATATTTGCAACGTCTGAATTGAACCTAATTCAATGTATATTGCATTTAGATTTTGAAAAAAAAAATCGGTTTGGAACAGGTTAATCCATTTTTTTTTTTTTTTTTTTTTACCAAATAACATTTTAAAATCAATAAGCAAGTGGCATTGGTTTCTGAACTGTAAGACTTGTTTTTTTTTTTGTTCTTTTTTTTTTGTATTGATTTTATATAATTTTTGAACATACTTTTTATTTTATTTTATGAGAATGGAACCGATGCGTATTGTGGAAGAAACTTCTTTAGCTAACTTCACCATTTACTCGGAGTCTCTGAAAACCGCCATTTTTTTTCTTCTTCTTCGTGCGCAACAGAATAATTGAACAAACTTTAAATAAAAAATAAAAAATAAAAAAATTAAAATTAAAAAAAATCAACTAATCAGAAACCATTCAGCAAGAAGATAAATCCGAACGAGTTCTTTCGATACAGTTATCCATTAATTCGATCTTTTCATTCGCCTAGGAACCACGAGGTCCCGGGTTCGATACTACTGTTCTTCTACAAGGATGATTTTGGCACTGAATAACCCTCGAATATTGTATTATTTTGATAATTCGGACTATTGTCCTCATCTTCATTGTTATATACACAACGTTTCGGCCGATGTGCCCTCCGGCCTTCTTCAGGTATTACCTGTCGAACTCGGGAACCTTCTCTTTGAACTCGGGAGCCTTCATGTCATAATCGGAGCCTTCTATGAAGATGAGGACAATAGTCCGAATAATACAAATAATGAAAAACTATCAAGCCCCCTCAAGGGGGCGCCTCAGGCACTGGGCAATAAACCCAGCCCTGCTCCTTTAAATCAAGGGGCAGATGTTACCTGGGGGGGGGCCCCTGAGATCACACCGATAATTACTTTACCGGTCCAGAGGCCGAAGCTCAGTGGACCCCCGCCCCGATGTATAAATGAATCAAATTTCGAATCAAAATATGCCGTAAAAATAAATCAAACAAAATCAAATATAAATAGTTACGATGATAATCAAACCTTTATAAATGAATCTAATTGCGGCATTAAATAACCCACAGGGAGTTGATGTGTCATTAAACAAATAAGTATTGATGTTTGTTCTTTGACTGGGAATCAACCTAGTCACCAGATCTGAATAATTCTCCTTCATTTTCAATAAAACAACCAACGCAATCAATCGACCAGTTCTATTACTTACAGACAAACAATACAATTGTGCTTATTTTGGATGGCAGATGTAGATAAAAAAAAAGAACTTGACATGATAGAAAAAAACTGACTGCAGTTTTGAAATCAGCATTCCAATATTAGTCAAAATCAAATGAAAAATCAAACTCAACAGAAATTATGTCCAAAATTGTTCCCCAGTGTAATCAAACGTTTATGAATG
>CM042163.1:35339706-35362094 GCA_023376005.1 Doryteuthis pealeii
TAAATCACATCTGGTAGTGAGACTCCACTAGGGAGTGGGGTGTCACTCCTTCGTTGCCATTATTCTCAGGTCTACTCTGACGTGGGCTAGTAGCACCTGTTAGGGTCCTATTTGTTTGAAAATTATTAGTATTATATAGGAATACTTGAAACCATATTACGTTGTACAAACTATTAGTATTAGACAGAAATACGTGAAACCATATACCTTAGGCACTGCCAAAATTTCTCTCATTTTAATTTTAAAAACGAATTAAATTTAATTAACTCGATTATTTAAGGTCAAATTTTTGTCCAAGTCAAAAAGTAGTAACATAATGAGCATCAGTAAAAAAAAGCAAAATAATATAACGAATGTAATTCATTTTTAATAGATTTTAAACAATTAATTTTGTTCAAAAGTTTTACAAAAATGGACGCTTTTTGTGATGTAGTTAGGGACTAAGAAGACCACATGATTTGGGATATTAAGGCTTATAACAGTTTCTTCTGAGAAATCAATAACAAAAAAAACATTAGATATACAATGTACAGAAAGATTAATAACTTTTAAGTGAAATATATTTTTTCTCTTTTGTCGAAACACGCATAAAAAAAGACGCTCTAAAAAATTATTGTGAGTTCTGTTTACCAAAAAATGAAATAAAAAAGTAAACGACCGGGAGAAAATGTCACGTGACCTCTTCTCCTACGGAAGACCGACATTGATGAAAAAATTATCAAAAATCAGGGAATTATCTGTTTTTAATAAAATTTTCTGTGTTGACTTATATATCAACGAAGTCTTTTTTTTTAATTACTGAATCGTTTCAATCAAACTGATTCAATGGAAATAAATAGAAATTCTTTAAAATGAATATTACTATTATCGACATCGATACTAGCATCTAAAACAACAATTTATATACCTAACAAATGGATAAAATTAATTTTAAATATGAAACTCCTAATTTTAAGTTTCAAATTTCATAATTTAGATTCAAAAAACAAATAAATATTTAATAACTAGTCTACTTTATTTTTGTTATCTAATCATTTTTAGAAAAAACTCAATTGAAAAGTTAGGCTCCAGCCATTTTAAACAGAACAAATATCGATGTATAAATTTTTTTTTACTTATAATATAATAAGCAATTATATAGTTAAAGAATAGAGTAAAAAAAAACCCAAAAAACAAAAACAAATTCCAAAGATGTTTTTTATGTTTTTATTTTATTTTATTTTTTTTTACATTTAATTTTCCGATTTTCGGTACTTATTTTCTACCTGAGTAGCTCCTTTAATTTTTTTTTCTCTTCACACCTTCGGTCTTTTATCTTTTTATTTATACTATAATTAGTTACAAAATTATATAACCCTACTGATATTTTGTGCCCCCCCCAAAAAAAAATAAGACGGGGAGGGGGGGGGTTAAGTGACCTGAAAAAAAAAAAAGTTTTGAAATCAAATAACACATGCATTAAAAAATCCATTCATTGATAAATCAACACTAAAATTTCATTAAAATCGCATAATTCCCTGATTTTTGGTAAATTTTTTTTCGGAGCGGGGTTTAAATCTATTTTGTAAAAGACGCATATGACAAAAAAACAAATAAATAAATAAATAAATAAAAATAAATAAATAAATAAATATTGGTTTGGTTTGTTTTGTTTTACGGCATATCAACCTCAGAGGGTCATTTAATACCGATAAAGTTTTGAAATAAATCAATTCTTAATGGATAATACAATTTTTTTATAAATACATTTTTCTATGTAACCCATAGATGGGACCCTAACAGGTACTACCACTCCGGGTCAGAGTGGACCAGGGAGCAATGGTGATGAAGGGGTGCTCCACATTCCCCAAACCTCCAGAACTGGAACCTCACCATCAGATAGAGTTTAACGCCATTCCCAGGACATGTAGACCCTCAGCCACCGCCTTCTAGCACCCATATGATAAAAAGGGTTGGGGATTGCCATAAGGGCAATAGGGTTGGGAAAATCATATAGGTGCTAGGGCTTGACGTGACCAGCCGATTGATCGGAGGGGGCCTCTCCGACCGCCCGTCTAGCCCAAGATAGGGCCAAAGTGGAGTATTGCAAGTCATGGACTGCTCATCCACCTGGGTTCTATCCTTAAGCATCACGGGTCACCACCCACGACCAACAAGTGGCCCCATTGGGGGGGGAGTCTTACCCCTCTGCAGAGGTGCAGTCGATGCATTCTAACGCCCCACCGACAGGGCGGTAAATAAATAAATAAAATTTGGCAGACCCTAATATAACTGTGCACAAACTACTAGTTTTATATAGGAATACTTGAAACTATATTACAGTGTGTAAATTATTAATATCTTATAAATATATATGAATAAATAATTATATAAATAGAATTAAAATAAATAATAATATGAATAATATAATACAAATATGATTTCAAAAGTATTATTATATCAAAATACTATGATTTTAAAAATTTTCTTTATATAATATAGATATTAAATGCATGTAATTAATTATTATACAAATATATCAGATTGTTTTGTCCGACCCAGTATAAACTATTAACAATACAAACATTTATTAAAACAAAACAATAACAGAGTGTATGACATGTCACTTCGCCAAACTTCCTGTCGTAAGGATACATTGCTACATCTCTCTGTGACACTCTCAAATGACACTCTTAAGTGATACACTTCATACAAAAAAGAAAGAAGTCATTGTTGCTTTTTCATTTTAGTTCCGACTATATTCACCTCTAATGACCACACACACACACACACACACACACACACACACACACACACATATATATATATATATATATATATATTGACTAGCAATCAGTATATATATATATATGTGAAAATAAAATGAAAATTAATCCGACAGTGTGAATATGATATATTGAAAAAACAAAGGATGTTTACAAATGCATGGGCTCATCAGGAGAGAAATATATATATATATATATATATATATATATATATATATATATATATATATATATATATATATATATATAGTAATATATATATATATTTTTTTTCAAATATTTCAGGTGACCTTCACCCTTTATCAAGGCATTATTTGACAACTATAACTGTGTAGAAAAGTGAACTGAAATTTTTTTAATAACATTCACTGTTATAGTTGTCAAATAATACCTTGCAATACTTCATGCAAATCTATTTTATTTATTTATTTATTTATTTATTTTTTGGTACGACACTTTTATTTTGGTAACATAGCCTCAATTCTGTAGAATTTGGTAATAAATGATACCTAATCATATCCGTTTTAAACTGCTTCTTTATTATACTTTGATTTATATGCAAAGATAAGATATTTTAGGTTCATTTGACACATGCCTTGACACCTTTTATGAGCTTGCACCCCGCTAAGATTAGGGTCTGGTTGCACACCTGCATCAAGTCACCCTTGCTTATCTTCTAACAACCAGAAGTTATTTAAAATGAATCATTGCTGGTGAGCTATTATATTACATACATTTATTCATTCTTGACGCTAGCTAATAGTAATAAAAATGACTATCAGAGTACACCCTTAAAGAACGTTCTCAGTTTATGGTTTCATATTTTTTTACTCCGTGAAAATAATGCGAATTCTTAAAATTGTGTACTTTAAAATCATGTACAGGTATATATATATTGTGGGTAAGAAGCTTGGGCGAGCGTAAGTTCGTTCGGGTTTCGAACCCAGCCAGAGGCAGCTGCTAAAACCGTATAACTATACTGATGAGAGGTGATACCTCGAAACACGTGTCTATAGTTTACCCCTTTATACGCTTCCCGTTCTCGGTTGAGCACTCTATTTAGAAGGTATATAATTGCAGATTCACCGTATTCGGCTCGGCCAAATCTCACTTGTTTACATAGTTTGAGAACTCTAGGTGAAGGTCATTTCCCCTTAGAAATATAGCAATTAAATAGCCTGCTATACTTGGCGACTGACTGTGGATGTGTGGGTAAGAAGCTGGGCGAGCGTAAGTTCGTTCGGTTTCGAACCCAGCCAGAGGCAGCTGCTAAAACCGTATAACTATACTGATGAGAGGTTGATACCTCGAAACACGTGTCTATAGTTACCCCTATATATATATATATATATATAATATATATACTATTACTGCTGTAGACTAGAACCCAAATTCTGTTATTTTTGCGGGTGCGGGGTCACCCTGTACTTCAAAATCATGTACTTTAAAATCATGTACTGTGGCATCTTGACTTACGAGTTTTCCGAGCTGTCATTCGGTCGTTTTTTTGCTTTCTGTTGAAAGCTAAAACGAGAGAGCTTCAGATACGCTTATGTTTATAAGTTAATTAAAAAAAAACATTTAAGTTTCCAAATTCATTACGACAAAGAAAAATAACATTTATAAAAACATTAAAATATATCACAGTTCATAATTAATTACATCTTATTTTATGAGGTTCTTATACAATACAGTGCTATTTTTTTATCTGATTCCTTTGACTCTCTCTCTCTCTCTCTCTCTCTTTGTCCCCATCCATTGCTATCGTCCATCGATCTATGTAAGTCCTTTAGATGGCATCTACCGATTTTGCAGTATATACATACAGTAGTACTAACACGGCTGCAGCGTGGAAGAATTTGGGAATTTTAAATGAATGAATTAATGTGAGCTCAAAATAAAAGTGCACGTAAGAGCATAAATCAGTGGTTCTCAACCGGGGTCCATATGGACCCCCGGGGACCATATAACATTTTTTGGGACCCAGGCAAGTAAAATGTATTTAACTATAAAATAAATGGGATATTTAAAACAACGAATGGCTTGTGGGGGGGGGTCATCAGAGTCATTGAGAAACCATTGGTCTAAATGGTGTGTAACCATACAGTAGTAAGGATACGGTTACATCTTGGAGGAATTTGGGTGCTTAATATGAATGAATTAATTGGTGTTTAAAATTAATCAATTAATGTGTACTCAAAATAAAAGTGCACGTAAGAGTCTAAATCAGTGGTTCTCAACCAGGGTCCGTATGACCCCCCCCCGGGGACCATATAATATTTTTTGGGACCCAGGCAAGTTAAATGTATTTAACTATAAAATACAATGGGATATTTAAACAGCGAATGGCTCCGGGGGGGGGGTCCACCAGATTAAAATAGGATTAAAAGGGGGCCAATAGGTAAAAAAAGGTTGAGAACCATTGGTCTAAATGGTGTGTAACCCTACAGTAGTAAGGATACGGCTACATCTTGGAGGAATTTGGGTGCTTAACATGAATCAATTAATTGGTGTTTAAAATTAATCAATTAATGTGTGCTCAAAATAAAGGTGTATGTTGTGTACGGCTCGATTCTGTCCATGTGGATAAATTATCAAATTGTACCCTATGGCATTATTGATAATTATAACCATCCCCTGCAGAGTCTTGAGATCTCAAAGAATTCCTCGCAGACTGGATATTGCCATTAGCATCCCAAGGCAAAGGTAATCAGTGGAGATTGGTTTGGCCTTCAAAGTTAAAGTGAGCATTAACTGCCCCCAAAGAAAATGTTCCGCCGACACTCATTACTGCCCGGGATCAGATACACACTTCGCCGGTTGATTAACTCTTTAGGTATTGGAGATTATTTTAAGTCAGAATTGATATATTGCGCTTAAGAAAAATGCACCCCCCTCTCTCTCTCTCTCTCTCTCTCTCTCTCTCTCTACTACCTCTCTCTCACTTACTACCTCTCTCTCACTCACTACTACCTCTCTCTCATTTACTACCTCTCTCTCTCTCTCACTCACTTACTACCTCTCTCTCTCTCTCACACTCACTCACTTACTACCCCCCTCTCTCTCTCTCACTCACTCTTACTACCTCTCTCTCTCTCTCTCTCTCACTCACTTACTAACCCCCCCTCTCTCTCTCTCTTTCTCACTCTCACTCACTCACTCTCACTCACTCACTCACTCACTTACTCTCTCTCTCACTCACTCACTCTCACTCACTCACTCACTTACTCTCTCTCTCTCTCTCTCTCTCTCTCTCTCTCTCTCTCTCTTCTCCCTTTATCTCTCCTTGCTCGTCTCTTCATCTCTCTGTTTACTCCCACGTCTGAAGTCCGTTGGACTCAACTGAATTAAAAAGACTTCAGTCTCAGTTAAATTTAATTGTATTCAACGGACTTCAGACGTTTGGATAAGAGCTCACCTCAAGATCGGACTTGTGAAATTCAGGGTCGTGTGTTTTTAACCTATTTTACCACAAGGTTCCTAGTTCGATGCCGGCCCTCGCCAACTCAACTTATGAGTAACACAGGGATCAGTGCGGTAAAGTAAGGAGCTGGTGGTAGGTGTGGCACCCCACCTCAGACTCAAAAACAGTCTCCTTGGTCTAGTGCTAGTGAAAGGGTAATAGCTGACTGGCTGATACCGATTTAGGCACCCCGGCAACTTTATTAAAATTTTATTTTATAGCTAAAATATCGATGTTGTTATGTATTTTTTGCATAGAGCACTTATTTTATTTATATATGTATATATTAAATCAAAATTATAATTATTATATATATATATATATATATATATATATATATATATGAGTATATATAAAAAGATATGAAAACAACACAAAATACTGTTTTAAAAACATTTTATAACTTAGCTGATATTGAACAAAATTTCGATTTTATGAAAATCGTCATCAGAGCTTGTTTATACTCATACTGTCGGATTCATTTCCTTTCTTTTAACATATATATATATATATATATATAATATATATATATATATATATATATATATATAATGTAAACACGCACACACACACACCCACACACATATATATATATATTTAGATTCATTCTAGATGAATCTCTGTCAATCATGATTGACTGAATTTCATATATATATATGTATATATATATATATATATATATTATATATATATATATATATATATATATATGTGTGTGTGTGTGTGTGTGTGTGTGTAATTTCGTTTCATTCAGACATCTTTAGTTAAATAATATAGACATCTTTTGTCTACATATTCTGGTCTCAATCCTTTTAAGTCGCCGAATGAGTGATACAATATCCCGCTGGATTTGCCCAATACATTTACCATAACTAATTTGTTCCTAAGTACTTTCGGTCCCGTCATGGGCCATCATCAAGAGATGTGTATATTGCAAAAACAATACAATTTTGTCAGCGTTCTATTTATACTGTAGTTTGTTCAGACAATGAAATATCCTTTTTATCACTTCGTTGTGAATTGTTCTCACATTTATTCCGTACAAGAAAACGATATATGTTACGAACAATAGTTTTTCTACAGTTTCCTGTCTGGAAGCATGAGTCAACGAGCTCTGCTTGCAAATGTAACAGTATTTTTTTTTTATCGCAACATGACAAAAATAGGTATTTCTTGTCGGACTCAGAAACATTTGTTACATAATCTATGCGGTTGCATAAGATTATTGTCAATCCCCTGTATTTCTAAAGGGATGGCCCTTTTCATATCACGGGCGGGACTTTCCATGGAATAGTACAGAAAGCCCGCGAAATACGTGAAGTCACGTGGGACCTGGTTGAGTCCTCAGTTTTCAGTTGGACGTCAGGCAGTGAAGATGCCCTGCCTTAACTGTAACTCACTCTGCAGACGCGCGCTATGTTAATCAGATATTTAGTTACATTAAATGTTTAGTTAAGGAAATAAAAGCTTAAGAAAATAACACGGTTTTGTGGTTGGTGAATGTCTTGGTAACAACACTAATATAGAAGAAGAAATGAGTTAAGTGCGACCGACCACCAAGACGAAGTCACCAAGACGATATCAAAGACGCTAGAAGAAAAAGCTAAGATAGAAGATGAACAGAAGAAGAAGTAAGAAGTAATGAAAAGGGTATACAACACATTCTCGAATTTGGGAACCTTTGTGTCGAACTCAGTAGCCTTCATGTCTAAGTGACAGTCATCTATGGGCTGCAAGTTCAATCCTGGCCAAGGGCGATAGTAACAGAATAATTAACACAGCTTAACACTTGTACCCGGTCTTGGTTAACGGAATGAGTACATTCTACCACCGTGGATTGAATAATCGCTTCGGTTCGAAGTTCCGTGAAGGCTCCCGTTTGCAACGTGTAGGCTCCCGAATTCGACAAGAAAGTTGCCGAGTTCGAGAAGGCTTCCTAGTTCGATGAGAAACACCCGAAGAAGGGCACATCAGCCGAAACGTTGTGTAGATAACTATAAAGATGAGGACAATAGTCCAAATAATCCAAATAATCCAAATTATCAAGCCTCATCAAAAAAAGTTCAGTGAAATAGTGTAGATAACAATAAAGATGAGGACAATAGTTCGAATAATCCAAATAATACAAATTATCAAGTCTCAAAAATTCAGAGAAATGGGGTAGATAACAATAAACATGAGGACAATAGTCCGTATAATACAAATAATACAAAATATCAAGTCTCATCTCAAAATTTCAGAGAAATAGTGTAGATAACAATAAAGATTGGGACAATAGTCCGAATAATACAAATAATATAAATCATCAAGCCTCATCTAAAAAATTCAGAGAAATAGTGTAGATAACAATAAAGATTGGGACAATAGTCCGAATAATACAAATAATACAAATTATCAAGCCTCATCTAAAAAATTCAGAGAAATAGTGTAGATAACAATAAAGATTGGGGACAATAGTCCGAATAATACAAATAATACAAATTATCAAGCCTCATCTCAAAATTCAGAGAAATAGTGTAGATAACAATAAAGATTGGGACAATAGTCCGAATAATACAAATAATACAAATTATCAAGTCTCATCTCAAAAATTCAGAGAAATAGTGTAGATAACAATAAAGATTGGCACAATAGTCCGAATAATAGAAATAATACAAATTATCAAGCCTCATCTCAAAAATTCAGAGAAATAGTGTAGATAACAATAAAGACGATGACAATAGTCCAAATAATATAAACCATACAAATTATTAAGCCACGTCTAAAAAATTCAGAGAAATAGTGAATATAACAATAAAGATGCGGACAATAGTCCGAATAATTCAAATGATAAAAATGATCAAGCCTCATCTCAAAAAAAGAAAAAGTATGACAAAAACACATAAGAAAATAACAGTCTAATGAATAAAGAATTGCTTTTTATTGTTAAGAATTGGTTGACTTAATTATTGCGCAAAAATCTTTATCAATTTCTTTAATGAAAATTAATATTCTTTTTGTTACTAAAATTTCCTGAGGGCGTGGTGGGGTGGGGCTCATTTGTTTGACGAAAAAAAAGAAATGAGATGTAGTGAATCATGTTACAACTTGAAAATATCAAATTAGTATCAAATCCCAAGAGACATCAATTCAGATTTCACTGCGAAATAAATAATAAATTTTTATTGCCCAGTTGGACATTTAAAAAACAACAACAACAACAAAAAAACAACAACAAAAAAACAACAACAACATGTCTTCCATTTGTTGCAAAGTGAAATGACAGCAAATAATGGCGGTTCAAGAAAAAATAGGAAGCACGTGGTATTAATGCTTAGAGTCGTAGGAAATGGACTCGTCAACCAGAGTTCAAATACTTGACGAAGCTACAGTTCATATCGTGCTAATATCCTTGGGAAAGGTATGAATCCAACTAGTCCCCGTCCGGCTGTGGGTAAATAGTAGGGCAGACTGGGCTCTTTAACCTTGGTGTCTAACCAAGGTTAAAGAGCCCAGTCTGCCCTACTATCTATCCAGTCTAGAAGGAAAACTCTGAATTCAAACCTGTTAAACTTCGCTTGGGGGCGGTCACTACTAGAATAGGCTTAGTCTTAATTAGTGATCTGTTTCATTAATAGAGTCAACTATGACGTTCTCTTTTTACTATTATGGATTCCCTTGACTAACCTTGGTTAGACAACCAGTCTAGGAGAAGGAAAACTCTTAATTCAAACCTGTTAAATCCCGCTTGGCCTGGTCACTACTAGAATAGTCCGAGTCTTAATTAGTGATCTGTATCACTAATTAATTGAGTCAATTATTATGTTCACTTTTTACTATTACGGATTCCCTTGACTTTCTCTCTCTCTCTCTCTCTCTCTCTCTCTCTCTCTATATATATATATATATATATATATATATATATATATATATATGGAGAAAGGTAGACTAACACGGGATGTTATGGAAACTGGATGTTTATTGTCGACGATGCAATGTTTCGGCCTGTTAGACCTCCTTCAGGACTTGGATATAGTTCTTGCTTAAATGATGGACATTCTCAAAATAGTGAAACAGGAGGTCGTCAGTAGGGGGAGACCTCCTGTTTCACTATTTTGAGAATGTCCATCATTTAAGCCAGAACTATATCCAAGTCCTGAAGGAGGTCTAACAGGCCGAAACATTGCATCGTCGGCAATAAACATCCAGTTTCCATAATATCCCGTGTTTGTCTACCTTTTTCCATATATATATATATATATATATATATATATATATATATATATATAAACAAAATACTACCAAGCATGTAATTTGAAAAAACTTTTCATAAAAATAAGACCATCCAAGATTTTACATTTCCTAAAAGAAGTGGGATTGCACTAAAAAATATGAGTAATTGAACAGTAGTTAAAATCTATACATATATACACGTTTTCTACCAAAATGCCACTACGAATCCAAAACTTAGTTGGCATTAAATGACCCTGCGAGGTTGATATGCCGTAAACCAAACCAAACCAAATTTTCTCTCTCTCTCTCTCTCCCTGATCATCCATGATGAACCATGTATCTTTGAGGTGTAACACAGATTCTCAAAGATACGTGGTTTAAAGTTAACTGACCTGAAAAAATTTAAAAGTTTTTAAATAAAATAACTGGTGCATTATATCTTTTATTCATTAATATATCAACACTGAAAATTTCATTAAATTCGGTTTATTCCCTGATTTTTTGGTATTTTTTTCTTTCAGCGGGGTGACATGCGATGGTGGAATTTAGGTCCGTTAAGTTCGGTTCAGCCGACTACTGAATTCATTTGCCGTCTAAGCAAAATCAATCCTACTTTTGAAGGAGAAGATCTTTGGAGCCTTATCGTACGAGGATAGGCCAATGATTTTCCTTCAAGTGTCCAGGCATAATATAAAGTTCAATCACAGATTGACTTTAGGGACATGCGCAATCGACGTCCTGGCTACGTCAGACTTTGAAGGTTGTTCTTAGTTGGTTCATTGAATTATTGGCAAAAGCCCGCGGGTAAAATTGAGACCCACTAAATAGGATAAGGTAAATGGATTTGGCATTAAGTTAAGGTTTGATGTTGAATTATTCCCTACGTCCTTAATGTGAAAAGCAAAGTGACACTGTGCGGATAGCCCGTTTTAAGGCGAGGCACTAAGTGGCCATCGAAGAAAATCTACTGATAAATTAGTGTTCTTATCTCGTTTACTTTCTTATCTATGCAATGGCTTACAATGAACTTTCTACGAGGGATGCTCTGAAAGTAATGCCTACTATTTATTATGTATCTATTTAGTGACTCAAAGTGAACATTCTATGACAGTGTGCTCTGAAAGTAATGCCTCCAATTTATGTACCTATCTATGCAATGACATAAAATGAATATTCTGCGAGGGGTGCTCTGAAAGTAATGCCTTCTATATACTAGCTATTTAGTGACTCAAAGTGAACATTTTATGATAGGGTGCTCTGAAAGTAATGCCTCCAATGTATGTACCTATCTATTCAATGACTTAAAATGAATATTCTGCGAGGGGTGCTCTGAAAGTGATGCCTCCAATTTATGTACCTATCTATTTAAATGACTTACAATGAACATTCTGCGAGGGGTGCCCTGAAAGTAATGCCTCCTATTTACTATCTATTTAGAGACTCAAAGTGATCATTCTATGATAAGGTGTCCTGAAAGTAATGCCTCCTATTTACTATCTATTTTACATCTCGCAGTGAATATTCTATGATTGGTGCACTGAAAGTAATGTCTCCTATTTACGTACCATATCTATTTTTTTTAAAAACTTACAATAAACATTCTACGATGGGTGCGCTGAAAGTAATGCATCATATTTACTACCAATCTATTTAAATGACTTACAATTCATATTCGATGAGGGTGCTCTGAAAATAATGCCTCCAATTAACATACCTATCTATTCAATGACTTACAATGAACAATTTTAGTTCTCTAATTTGGTGTACGGGCGAAAATGGCGACATTTTGTAATCTATTTGTGTTTGTAAAATGAGTTCTAGAGCTTCCCTACGATTAAAAATTGGGTTATAAAAGAATTTTAGCCCAAGCAATCTAAAACTGCTATCAAAAAAGTTTTAAAATCAACCAATTCTAAGTTATTGATGATTTCTGATTTTTTTTTTCATAGCAAGATCAATATCCCGATGTGGCACTGCATCTATGACAATTTTTTTTCTCTATTATTATTTAACATATATTGAAAATTACTTTTACCAAAAAGATGATTTGACTTTTGCTCAGAACCGAAGCTTATAACATCAGGTAAAATTTTGCAAATCAAATATCATTATCCCACCCTCCAAATTTGGAGAGCTAAAAATCAACATAACTCCGCCAATTTTTGGAATTGGAACCTCAAATTTTGGGGATTGTCGAAGTTTAACATAATCCACACCTGGACAAAATTTCAGAAAAAATTGAAGGGATAAGGGACATTGCCTGGATGATTTGACATTAAAAAGTTTGGTAGAATTTTGGCTATAAGTGGTATATGGTAATTAATTTTGGCCATACCTGGTATATGGTAATTAATTTTGGTCATACCTGGTAATTAATTTTGGTAATGGTAATTAATTTGGCCACACCTGGTATATGTTAAATTAATTTTGGCCACACCTGGTATATGGTAATTAATTTTGCCATACGTGGTAAATGGTAATTAATTTTGGCCATACCTGGTATATGGTAATTAATTTGGCCATACCTGTATATGGTAATTTTATTCTTAACACTTAATGATTATCATTCTAATCTCAAAAGCCATTCATTCTCCTTGAAAAACACTAAATTCAAATTGGCTTTCGTCTCCATTAATAAAAAAAGGAAGATCTCATTCTTAAATCTATGAATGATTCATTTTGCTTTTCTGACTTGAAACAAACAAACTAAAGGTTTTTGGTTTGCACATTTCCACTGCGTGTGCAACCAGCCGTGAGGTGCTTGCATCATATTGAAATTGAGGCTGATTAGTTAACCACATTGAGAAGGGACGACCGATGTCGAAACGTCACCCAGCAGCAACAGAGCTCTCCTCCTTCTTTAAGGGTTTTCGAAATCAAGATTGAAAGTGATGTTTAATCTGATTATCAAACAAGCAAGAAAAAAAAAAAAAAAGAGACAGAAAAAAATCCAAAAGATGCCTATAGATTAACTGCCAGGCTCATCCAATAACAACACGTGTGACTCACAAGATGGCTGCTTCTAAACTAATCTTTATTACAACAATCATACAGTAGGTGGTGTCACTTCCACTGGTATCTTTGAGGTAAACTTTATCTAATAAAAAATAAATACATAAATAAACAAACAAATAAATAAGTAAAACACTTTATTTAATAAAAAAATAATTACATAAATCACCCTGATACAACATCATGAAGCTAAGAGGTCCATAAGAAAGCAACGGCAACAAAGCATCGGAACATCATCATCTACAGGGACAACCTACAAATGTAAAATCTGTGGTCGAGAATGTTTCTCAAACGTAGGACTTCATAGTCACAGGAGGCGCTGCAACTTCAGGGGCACACAAAAACTTTTATCATAGTCTTTCGAGACTGAATTGCCAATGATGATGATGATGATGACATAAATAAACAATCAAATAAATAAGTAAAATAAAACAATATGATTTATTTAATAAAAAAATAAAAAAAAATAAAAATAGGCATTCAGAGTAATGTCCTTTGAATTCAACTGTTAAAGAAAGGCAGCCATTTTGACTTTGAACCTTCGTTGAACGTAAGCAAACCAGATTTGTTCGATACGAAAACGACTGCATGCTTTAACACCAAAATATCAGAAAATGAGTTCTTATTAACAATTAAGTTCATTTTAAATAATGCCCAAGCCGAATTTTATGGTAGGAAAATACGAGGAACTTGTTCATTTTTACCAATGTCCCCTTTTAATACCCATGATACTACAGTAGCTATTCAGACTGAAGCTACAAAATAATCATATATATTTGTTACATAATTCATGGGTAGCCTATGAATTGTGTAAGTCCTGTAGCTAGAATTTGAATTGAGTCGGTTAAAAATTCCAAATCGGTGGGAATTGAGTGGTAAATTACCGTTAGCGTTATTGACAGGTAATAACCATTACTTAACCCCTTCAAAACCTGCCAGTAGAAGCGTGTGAACAGAAAATAAGTTTTTAGTTAGAGTTTCCGGCAGTCAGTCACCGGGAGAAGTCGTTATAGTTGCTCTCAAGATACTCTCACCACGCGATTCGAGAAACCTTTTGGGCTGGGGTTATTTTTAATAAAGGCTATAAAAAATAACAAAACTTTGCATATTAATTTATCAACAATAGGTGAGCAGAGACCTAGCCCGAACAGCACAAACAGAGAAGGACTCAACCCACAGAAGAAAGCCCAAAGGAAAAGGACCAACGAAGTAGAGAAGCAGAAAAAAAGTTAGAACCAATCATTATTCCCTCATCCTCTCTACTGTCTCGCCATTTCTATACCCGATATGTAAAGGGGTATATAACATATTTACCACCCCCCGCACGAGCAGGATGTAGCTCAAGGTCAATTTTCTTAAGCGGAGTTTAAGCAGTTTGAAGTCAGATTTTTCCTTCTCCTAGACTGGTTACCTAGCCATAGTTAAAGAACACAGTCCGCCCTACTATTTACTCATAGCTGGAAAGAGAGTAGATGGATTCATACCTTTCCCAAGGGTATTAGCACTATGTGAAATGCGAACAGCTTCAGTTCAGGATTTGAACTCATGGTCGATCCATTTCCTACGACACAAACCGTTACACACGCATCTCCTTATTATATAGCATTATTGTCTAGTTAGACTAATATTCCAGATAAAAAAAATATTTAAATTAATAAATCTATTTAGTGCACTCAAAAAGATACCTCTTGACAAGTTTCTAATAATTTGAATGTTCTCTGGGGGGACCAGTTTAAGTCCGACGATTTTACTCTCCAGCAATGCTGCACTCTTCTCACCAATAATTATCACAAGGTCTTGTCTCTCGTCCACTCGTCACACAGCAGCCTAAAATGCTACTGCAAGCCTTCTCACGGTTTCTCAGAGCTGGTCAAATATATAACACAATTACAGTGTTCATCCGGGCTCCTTCCTCTGACCAGCACGTGCGACACTAATCAGCACGCTTCAATCCTTCACATCCTGGCCACTCTGGAAGTTTTAGTCATTCCCATGCGTCGGGCCACGACTCACGATCAGGAGAATGCGATTTCAATCTCCCCACTCGCCTCTGATCTTCGTTCTGCATGCAAACAAGTCGTGCACGCTTCGAACTGCTATGTTCATGGTTTCTCTCGCCACAGTTTCATGAGGATTCCGTCTGCTAAAGACAATGACATAGAGTCCTCAATCTTTTTTTTTTTTAACTACATAGCCTGAGTGGGTTGATATGTAGGATGTACTTGTGCACAAGCAGCAATCCCACCTCCACACTGGGGCGCTGTGGTGCTCCAAGGAAAGGTAGAAACCGATGCAGTTGAAACGGCAGTGTTGAAAGCAGTTTGCTGTGTAGCGCTGAAGTTCAACGTACTTCATCTGAGGACTCCCGGCTCCGGATTTGTTTCGGTGTTTACTTCCTAGCCTTTCCTCGGGATCATGAAAGCCGCTCAGCATTGGTTGATTTTTATAACAGCTTTTTCTTGATCTAAAATGGGTTGATGATCAGGACCAAGAAACCACATCTAAACCAATTTGGGGGTTTTATGTGTGTGTAATAAGTACCCCAATCTTACTGCTGTCGGTGTGACTGGCTATTGGATCCCCTAGAGCTCACCCGCTTTTGTTAGCTCCTGTTTTTTTTTCTTTTGTGATATATCAATACTTTCCAAAATATTAGTGATTTACCATTTACGGGGTGGTAGTACTTGTTAGGGGTCCATCTATGGACTAAATATAAAAAATGTGTTTTAAAAACAATGTGTTATAAAAAGTTTTAAAAAATGGACCATATTACCTTTAGGCACCCTTTTTGATCTTGATTAAGAAAGGACATGTTTTTCATTTACACTCTCAATACCCGGTTGTTTGTTAGGGGTGAAGGGTTAGGGTTTTTTAACAATATAAGGTATAACATAAAAATAGAATTAGTAAATGTCTTTTCAGTTACCCGTCGTCGTCGTCGTCGTCATCATCACATATCATCATCATCATCATTCATCATCAACAACGCAGTTTTGTTTCACTACTAGAAATCACAAGAAAATGCCGTCAAAAGATTTTTTACAAACGTGCGCAATAAGAAATGTATTCAACACTGAGAGATTTTGTGAGTTTTTTTTTCTTTCAACTTCAATTCTTTTCTTCTCGTTGTCAAAACTTCAGTTTCGTTTTTTGAGTGACACGTTTTCATTTTTTTTTCTTCTTCTTGGCTCTGGTTCATGGTTTCCGAAATAATATATATATATTATAAATATATATATATATATATATAATATATATATAAATTATCTTAAACACGCATATGATATTATATATATAATATATATATATATATATATATATATATTCTTAAACACGCATATATATTATATATATTATATATATATATATTATATTATATATATATATATATTATTCTGAAACACGCATATATATATAATATATATAATATATATGCGCGTGTGTTGTGTGTGTAAGCTGTCTCTCAGGCCTTAGATATCCAAGTCTGGTAGAAGGCTTTTAAAAATAGACACATAAAAAAGAAATAGAATTCATGCTATTGAATGTCCTTAAAATCGGGAAAAAAAATTATAAAAATGTGATAAAAAAACTTATTTGTAATCGTAAATTTTATAGGGAAATATAGAAGTGTAATCAACATGGTTTCGTACATGGTGGTTTGGTTGGATTTTATGGCAGTTCAACCCTTGTTGGCGTTATTTCATGTGAAGACATTTTGTTTTATTCATTCTTGATGGGTATTTCAAATTATTTTTTTTTGACCATATGACCTTTAGGCACCCCTTTTTTGATCTCGATTAAGAAAAGGACCATGTTTTTCATTTACACGTCAATATCCGGTTGTTTTAACAGAGGATTTTTAGATTTAAAAAAAATTATAAAACTAACCCCTAACCCTAATCTAACCTAACCCTAACCCTAACCACTAACAAACAACCGGATATTGAGAGTGTAAATGAAAAACATGTCCTTTCTTAATCAAGACCAAAAAGGGGTGCCTAAAGGTAATATGGTCCATTTTTTTAAACTTATCTTTTTATAACACATTGTTTTTAAAACTCATCTTTTATATTTAGTCTATAGATGAGACCCTAACAAGTATTAGCACTCCCGTAAATGGTAAATCACTATCTAATATTTGGAAAGTATTGATATAATTTATGAATATTTTATGGAAGCGGATAATGTGAATTATATAATTGGATTTTAGTAAATCCAGCTGAGGGCAATCTCGGATTTGTGCAGTAAAGTGAGTACGTGTTGCGCTCAATCTCAGATGCAAAAACAATCTCTCTGTTGTTACACTAGTGAAAAGGGGTTGATGTAACTGCCGCTAAAACCAACCAGTTATTTTGTCTTTTTTTTATAAATTTTTTGTTTATAAATATTAACTAACAATCAGAGCATTCAATTTAGGGTAGTTTAATGAATTTAATATCATTTGGTGCGGACTGCCTGCTAGTTTCTGCGGTCTATGAACCCTGACCGAAAAAGGGTAAAGGGAAGTCAGTTAGAGTATTACTGTCAAACTGGTCAGAATGAGGCAAAAAACGGCGGGTTCCCTTTATTTGAAGTGTCTCTATTTCTTGAAGTGTTTATATTTCTTTGAGGATTTTTGAATTTCGTAAGATTCATTTTTTGCTGTATACGTCATTAAATGTATTTGTTTTTTTCCTTGTACCAGTTTCACGGTGTTTATTAAATAAAATTAATGACATCAGTAAGAATCGTCATGCCGTCCCTTTTGTCGAGACCAGTAGGCAGCTAAAATAGACTCTCTCGTGTTTGGCTAATACTGTCAAATAGACCACTTCATCAAACAGTTGCTATTTTTCTCATTAAAAAGGGGCTGGAACGGTTAATGGCCATTTTAGTTTATTTCAGTGGAGAAAATTGATTTGATATACGAGGAAGATTGAGTTATGATCTGAACGAATTAAACTCGTAAGTCAAGGTACTACTACATGAAGAAAAAAATCTAATCACATGAATCTAAGCAGCTTTTTTTTTCTTTTAATAATTTGGAGAAAAAAAGTCCTTGAAGGATTATTTGTTGGGCTTCTGGCATGATATCAGAAGCATAAAGTTGTGTAGCCATTGGTTTATGATTAAAATCAGGTGAAATCAAATAAACATTAAAAATGAAGTGAGATAGAAAAAGTCAGAGGAGAGAAGAGAGAGAGAGAGAGAGAAAGAGAGAGAGAGAGAGAGAGAGAGGAGAGAGAGAGAGAGGGGATAGAAAAGAGAGAGAAAGAGGGGGGAGAAAGAGGGATATAGTAAAGAAAGAGAGAGGGTGAGGGAGAAAAAAGAGAGAGAGAAAGGGAGAGAGAGGGGAGGGGAGAGAAAAGAGAGAGAGAAAGAGAGAGAGAAGAGAGAGAGAGAGGAGAAGAAAAGAGAAACGAAGAAAGAGAGACGAATGGAGAGGAAAGAGAGGGAGAATAGAAAGAGAGAAGAGAAGGATGAGAGTGAAAGAGAGAGAGGGGAGAGAAAGAGGGAGAGAGAGAGAAGGGGGAGGGGCAAGAGAAAGCGGAGACGGAAAGAGAGAGAAAGAGAGAGAAAGAAAGAGAGAGGGAAGAGTAGGAAAGAGAGAGAGAAGAGAGGAGAGTGGAGAGTGAGAGAAGGAGAGAGAGAGAAGAGAGAGAGAGAGAGAGAGAGAGAGAGAGAATTTTCTGCAAAATTGATTTTATGTTTCCTCTTCAAAGAAGAAAAAAAAAAAGGAATCTTCACTAATTTCTTTTATAAACACAATTAAAATTTTAAAAAAAGCGAAAACAAAAAGTCGGCCATTTTGATTTGAAAGTCCAATTGGCTTTGAAAACATTGTGTGTTTTTTTTTCCATAATTATAATTATTTTTTTTCTTTTCAGTTCAATTAAAAAAAAAAAAAATTAAATCCCATCTCAGATTCATTTGGTTTTTAAATTTCAAACTTGTTCATTTTATTTTTTTTTACAATTTAAAATTAAATTACAGTGTCGAGATTTCAGGTCAGAAAAATTCATCTAACAGATTTTGAAATAATTTCCAATTGGACTTAACATTAACTATAAAAGAAGTTTAAATAATTAATTATAAATTTAATAATAATTAATGTATTTTAATGATTCAAATGAATATTGGATTAGTATTATGGAGGATTTTTATACAGACGAATGAAGCTGAGATTAACAGAGATTTTTCACTAAAGATTTCACTAGTTGGATGAAGAGAGCAGATACTGATAATTTAGAATAAAAAATAAGATGGAAATTAATATCATAATTCAATTACAAGTTTAAAAATGTAAAAGTAATTTATAATAAAGGAAAAAAAAAACAAAAACAAAAAAAAACAAACAAAACAAACAAAAAGAATGTTATATCAAGCTGGAACGAATGTAACATTCGATTGGAGTATTTATTATACATACTAGCAAAATAAAAAGACACCCTCCGGTGATTGTAAAATAATTTTTGAAAGATATTTACTTGAGGGGATGGGACGCTGAAAATTCAATGTCATAGAGTGGTGTACCATGAGTATGTAAAATCGTCAAATTTTAAAGGAGTAAAAAAAGAAGAGAAAGATAAGGAAGAAAGAAAGAAAGAAAGACAATTTGAATGAAACAGTTCCGATAACTTTAATATATTATATTAGAATGAAACAAAAATCTATATACTAAATATATAACACCGAGCATCTATTTTATTGAAACAGATGAGGATTATCTAACGTTGCATGCTCACATTTTGAGTGATATTTATTCTGATGTTATGAAATGTGGATTATGTGTTGGGTAAGTTGTGCGTAAGCAGTGACTGCAGTTTTGTTACAGAAACAAAAACCGGAATTGAATTCCATATTAATAAGGATATAAAAGAATATGGCTGGCCAGTCCAGGAGGATGGACAAAGTGTCGCATTCCAAAGACCTAACTGTATGGTGAGTTAGTAGAGGGCAACCCGATCGGTTAGGGACACGTGCCTGCCTTGTTGAAAGATGTCTGAAGATGAGACATGAAGAACATGCCATATCGAATCAACAATGGGAGGCCTTATGCAGAAACCGTACGACCTGGCGTCCTCGCCAAACAATGCGACGAAAAGGAATGAATAAAGAGAGGAAAGAAGCCGCGCCACACAAAAAAAGAGAGTTAAAAGGAGGAGATACAACAGCAATGCATCACCGTTTGTTTGCAATCACTGCACCAGAGATTGCCATCAGAAATTGGTCCTGCATCAGCCACTCACGCAGTTGCAGAATAAAAGAGGAAAAAGTGGACACTACGCCATCGTTTCAGTAACGGAAGGATTCCACATATAAAAGAGAAGATTCTTTATGTTTCAATACGTACATAGAAACTGAAATAAAAAACAGAAGCTTATCTACCCGGGAATTTTTATTTGGCGTTCTCGCACGTTTCTCTCTGTCTCTATCCTTCTGTTGTCTGTCCTGTCTGTCTGTCTGTCCTCTCTCTCTCTCTCATCTCTCTCTCTCTTCGTATATATAGTATTAATATAATATATATACATATATATATATGCGCATTGAGGAGTAATATTATTTGTAGCAAATAAATTCCATTCTGATGATCTATTCCAAGAGTGAAATATGTCAATCTAAATTTGTTGTTTCTTTTACACACAACACACACACACACACACACACACACACACACACCACACCAACCACATATATATATATATATATATATATATTATATATATATAATATATATATATATATTGGGTACACTACTAGCACCATAAATGAATAAGTGGATTAAGGTAGAATATCTTTATCTGAAAATCTAAGATTCTTGAAGTATCGAAATTATTTCTATAAATCATGATATATAACCTTTTTTTATTTTCTTAATGAATTTTCTGTATTTAGAGTTTGCAATGTATTTCATTCTCTTTTATTGTCAGATTGATTTCATCTTTTCTTTCCGGAAGAAATGAGATCTTTTTTTTTTAAGCCATTCATCAGTGTTCATTTTTGTCCATTGAAAAAAAATATATCTGTGTTCGCTAATTAATGCTTGCTTCATACCAAGTGGACATTCTAGATTGATTTCGTTCTTTTTTTTTTCCGGATAATTCCTTTTTATATTTTCTTTCTTTTTTTTCCTACGTTCTTTAATTTTTTTTCTAGTCTATCTTTATGATTGTAAAAAAAAAACTGTTTGGTTGCTTCCTTTCCTATAAAGATTTTCACTTTGCCTGTTGAATGTAGTTTTTTTTTTAGTCCTGGTGAGAAAAAGCTCTGGAATAGAATTTCGGGTGAACTGGAAATCAGAGAAAGAATCAAGACCATACCAAACTACGAAAATGTTGGGATAGGACTAGAATACTCGGGAGAGTCATGGAGACTTACTGTCAACCAGCCTCCAGTGAACCACCAGCTACGGCAGGCGTGAAAAACTAATAATAAATGTCAAGAAAGGAAGGGGGGAGAGTCTTGCCAACATATTGAGGAATGCGTAGAAACCACAATCCAACAACTTGAAGATTACACCAAGAAGAGCAAAGACAAACACTTGGCGGCCAACAATAAGTTAAGAAACGGCAGATGAACAAAACAGAAAAAACGACAAATACTAGAAAACAAAAAGTGGGAAGAAAACACATTATAACGGACGCTTCAAACGACAAATAGAAGAGGTGCACATGAAAAAGACTTGGACATGGTTAAGAAAGGGAAACCTCAAACAGAGACAACAGAATCACTTATAATTGCTGCACAAAATAATGGCCATAAGGACAAACTACCATCAAGCGAAAATTGATAAACCAACGCAATAGTACAGTGTAGACTTTGCCGGTAATAGAGATAGCACTGTTTAACCATATACTCTGCGAATGTACAAACTAGCACAACGAGAATACGAAAGCTAGACACAACTGGGTTGGGAAGGTGATCACTGGGAATTATGCAAAAAATACATTTTGATG
>CM042163.1:35362194-35404694 GCA_023376005.1 Doryteuthis pealeii
GGAAGAGATCGAAGTCTTTTTTTATTCTGAATCGTTTATCACCTGATTTGCGATATAGCATTCTTTTCTGAATTATTATATTGATCGAACTCGATACTACATCATTAAAACAACAATTTAATACTAAACAATGGATTATTTTAAATATGCTCCTAATTTTAAGTTTCAATTTCATAATTCTTAGATTCAAAAGACAAATGTAATATTAAATAACTGTATACTTATTTTGTTATCTATCTTTTTAGAAAAAAACTCAATTGGAAAAAGTAGTGCTCAGCCTTTTAACAGAACAAATATCGATGTTAAATTTTGTTTACTTTTTATAGCATTAATATTGTTAAAGAATAGAGTAAAAAAAACCCAAAACAAGACATTCGTGTTTTTTAAGTTTATTTTTCTTTATTTTTTATTTTTTTATTCGATTTTCGGACTTTATTTTCTAAATACCTGAGTAGCTCCTTATTTTTTTTCCTCTTCCACACCTTCGGGTCTTTAATCTTTATTTTACTATAATTATTCATTTATAACCTACTGATTTGTGTGCCCCCCAAAAAAAAAATAAGGACGGGGAGGGTTGGGGCATTAGATGACCTGAAAAAAAAAAAATTTGAAATGCAATACACATGGCATTAAAAAACCATTCATTGGGATAAATCAACCACTAAATTCATTAAAATCGCATATCACTAGTTTCTGGTATTTTTTTGTCGGGTGAGCGGGGTTTGAAAATCTATTTTTTTGTAACAAGACGCATAGAAAAAACAAATATAAATAATAAATAAATAATAAATAATAAATATTGGTTTGGTTGTTTTGTTAGACGGCATATCAACCTCAGAGGGTCATTTATATATGATAAAGTTTTGGAAATAAATCATTCCTTATGGATAATAAGACAATTTTTTATAAAATCACAGGACATTTTTTATGTTAACCCATAGATGGGACCCGCGCGGCTAACAGGTAACTACGACTCCGGTCAGAGTGGACCCAGGGAGCAATGGGTGATGAGGGGTGCCCTTGCCCCCCACACATTCCGCCAAAACCTCCAGAACTGGAACCATCACCCATCAGATCGAGTTTAACGCCAATTCCCAGACTGTAACGACCTCTACCAAAAACCGCCTTCTAGCACCCATATGATAAAGGGTTGGGATCTGCCATGAGGGCATTATAGGGTTGGGAATCACTATGAGCGTGCTGATAAAAGTTGTTTTAGGAGCTTGACGTGACGCAACGTCGATTGATCTGGAGGGGGCCTCCAGTCGACCCTGCCTCTGAGCCCCAAGATAGGGCCAAAGTGGAGTATTGGCAAGTCATGGATGCCAATGCCCTGGGTTCTATCCCTTAAGCATACACGGTCACCACCACACGACCAACAAGTGGCCCCCATTGGGTGGGGGTGGGGGAAGTCTTACCCTCTGCAGAGGTGCAGTCGATGCATCTCTAACGCCCACCAGACAAGGGCGTAAATAATAAATAAAATTTGAGCCCCTATTAACTGTGCATCAAAACTACTAGTTTATATAGGAATACTTGAAACTACATATTACAGTGTGTATTATAATATCTTATATAAATATATATGAATAAATAATTATATAAATAGAAATTAAAATAAATATAATATGATATATAATACAAATATATTTTCAAAAGTATTATTATTCAAAAATACTATGATTTTAAAAATTTTCTTTAATATATAGATATTAAATCATGTTAATTAATTAGTAATAACAAATATATCAGATGTTTTGGTCCGACCCCAGTATAACTATTAACAATGACAAACATTTATTAAAACAAAACAGATAACAGAGTGGTTATGACATGTCTCGCGCCCGCAAACTTCCCTGTCGTAAGGATCATTGCTACATCTCTCGTGTGATCACTCTTCAGGTGAAACTCCTAAGTGATACACTTCATACAAGAAAGAAGAAAGTCATTGTTGCTTTTTCATTTAGTTCCGATATTTCACGCTCTAATGACCACACACAACCCCCACACCACACACACACACACACTACATACACACACGACACACAACACACATATATAATATATATTGGACTAGCAATACAGTATATATATATTAGTAGCTATGTGAAGAGATAGAAATGAAAATTATATCGACAGTGTGAAATTGATATATTGAATAAAACAAGGATGTTTACAAATGCATGGGCTCCATCAAGGCAGAGAATGGTTATATATATACGTATGTATACGTAATATTATATAGAGTATATATATATATAGTATATAGTATACTAAGTAATTCAGTATATAATATTTGTCATAATAATTTCAGGTGACGCTCACCCTTTAATTCAAGGCATTATTTTGACAACTACTAGAACTGGTGTAGAAAGTGAACTGAATTTTTTTTATAACATTCACTGTTAATTTTGTCAAATAATACTTGCAATACCTTCATGCAATCACTTTATTTATTTAATTTATTTATTTATTTTTGGTGTACGACACTTTTATTTTGGTAACATAGCCTCAATTCTGTAGAATTTGGTAATAAAATGATACCTAATCATATCTTCTTAAAAACTGCTTTTATTATACTTTGATTTATATGCAAGATAAGATATTTTAGGTTCATTTGACACATGCCGTTGAACACCCTTTTATGAAGTTGCACCCCGCTAAAGATTAGGGTCTGGGTTGCACACCTGCATCAAGTCACCCTTTGCTTATTCTAACAACCAGAAGTTATTTAAAATGAATCATTGCTGTGAGCTATTATATACATACATTTATTCATTCTTGAGCGTAGCTAATAGTATAAAAAGACTATTCAGAGTACACGCTTGAAGAAGTTCTCAGTTTATGGTTTCATTATTTTTTTTTACTCCGTTGAAATAATGCGAATGTCTTAAAATGTGTACTTTAAATCATGTACAGAGGTGACCTGCCCCTCTAAAAAACAACAAAAAAAAACACCACATCAATTATTTATTTTTTTGGGAGGGGTCAGCATATATATATATATATAGTATACTATTACTGATGTAGGCTACAGAACCCAAGATTCTGTTTTTTTGTTTGGGGGGGGGTTGCGGGTCACCCTGTACTTCAAATCAATGTACTTTAAAATCATGACTGGGTATCTTGACTACGAGTTTTCCGAGTCTGTCCTCGGTCCGTTTTTGCTTTCTGTTTGGAAGCTAAAATAACGAGGAGACTTCAGATACCGCTTTTCGTGTAATAAGTTAATTAAAAAAACATTTAGTTTCAAATTGCATTGACGAACACGAAATAACATTTATAAAAAACATTAAAATTATCCAACAGTTGCATAATTAATTACATTTTATTCATGTAGGTTTTAACAATAGCAGTGCTAGTTTTTATATATTCGCTTTGAACGGTCTCTCATCTTCTCTCTCTCTCTCTCTCTCTCTCTCTTTGTCGCCATCCGATTTGCATTCGCCATGGATCTATGTGAGTCTTCTAGATGGCATCTAACCGATTTGTTGCAGTAAGAGTGTACCAGTACAGTATGTACTGACTGACGGCTGTAGCGTGGAAGAATTTGGGAATTGTTAAAATGACATGAATTAAGTGTGTGCAGCAAAATAAAAAGTGCACGTAAGAGTAATAAATCAGTGTCTCTCAACCCGGGGTCCATAGGACCCGGGTACCATAGTAAACATTTTTTGGGCCCAAGCAAGTAAAATGTTTTAACTATAAAATCAATGGGATATTTAAAAACACACGAATGGCTTGTGGTGGGGGGGGGTCATCAGAGTGAAGGGGGCCAAAGGTAAACTAAAAAAAGTGTTGCTAAGAAACCATTGGTCTAAATGGTGTGTAACAGATACAGTTCACGCATGACGATGCAGGATGGGAGTACATACATCTTGGAGCGAATTGGGTGCTTAATATGAAGTAATAATTGGTGTTTAATAATCAATTAATGGGTGCTCAAAATAAAGTGCACGTAAGAGGTCTAAATCAGTGGTTCTCAACCGGGGTCCCGTTAAATGAAAAAAAAAAACCTCCCCCACCCCGGGGACGCATATGATATTTTTTGGGACCAGGCCAAGTTAAATGTATTTAACTATAAAATACAATGGATATTTAAACAGCGAATGGTTAGGGGGGGGCATCAGAGTAAAATATGGATTAAAAGGGGGGGCCATAGGTAAAAAAAAAGGTTGAGACCTATTGGTCTAATGGTGTGTAACCAAAAGTAGTAAGGATAAGGCTGTACATCTTGAGGATTTGGGTTGCTTATCCATGAATATTAATTGGCGTTTAAAATAATCAATTAATCGGTGGGTACTCAAAATAAAGGGTTGTATGTTGGTGTACGGCTCGATTCTGTCCATTGGATAAATTATCAAATTTGGGTACCCCTTTGCATTATTGACTAATTATAATATGGCTCCCTGCAGAGTCTTAGATGATCTCAAGAATTCCTCGCAGACTGATATTGGCCAGAGCATCCGACAGGCAAAGTAATCGTGGAGATTGCTTTGGCCTTCAAAAGTTAAAGTGAGTCATTAACTGCCCCCCAAAGAAAATGTTCCGCCGACACTCATTACTGCCCGGGATCAGATACACACTTCGCCGGTTGATTAACTCTTAGGTATTGGATATTATTTTAAGTCAAGATTGATATATTGCGCTTAAGAAAAATGCACTCTCTCTCTTCTCCTCTCTCCTCTCTCTCTCTCTCTCCTCTCTCTTCCTCACTCTCTCTCTCTCACTAGACCATCTCTCTCTCAACTCACTTACTACCTCTCTCTCATTTACTACTCTCTAGCTCTCTCCTCTCACTTTCTCTACTACTCTCTCTCTCTCACACTCACTCACTTACTACCCCCTCTCTCTCTCTCTCTCCACCTCTCACTCTCACTCTCATCACTTACTATAACCTTCTCTCTCTCTCTCTCTTTCTCACTCTCACTCACTCACTCGCTCACTCTCAACTTTCACTCACTCACCTCACTTACTCTCTCTCTCTCTCACTCACTCACTCTCACTCACTCACTCACTTATTTCTCTCACTCTCTCTCTTTCTCTCCCTTTATCTCTCCTTGTTCGTCTCTTCATCTCTCTGTTTACTCCCACGTCTGAAGTCCGTTGAACTCAACTGAATTAAACAGACTTCAGTCTCAGTTAAATTTAATTGAATTCAACGGACTTCAGACGTTTGGATAAGAGCTCACCTCAAGATCGGACTCGTGAAATTCAGGCTCGTGTGCTTTTAGCCTATTTTACCACAAGGCTCCTAGTTCGATACCGACCCTCGCCAAACTCAACTTATGAGTAACACAGGGATCAGTGCGGTAAAGTAATGAGCTGGTGGTAGGTGTGGCACCCCACCCCAGACTCAAAAACAATCTCCTTGGTCTAGTGCTAGTGAAAGCGAATAGCTGACTGGCTGATACCAATTTAGGCCACCCCGGCGACTTTACTAAAATTTTATTTTATAGCTAAAATATCGATGTTGTTATGTATTTTTTGCATAGAGCACTTATTTTATTTATATATGTATATATTAAATCAAAATATAATTATTATATATATATATATATATATATAAATATATATATATATATATATATATTATATAATATAGTATATATATGAGTATATATAAAAAGATATGAAAACAACACAAAATATGTTTAAAAACATTTTATAACTTAGCTGATATTAGAACAAAAATTTCGATTTTATGAAAATCGTCATCAGAGCTTGTTTATACTCATACTGTCGGATTCATTTCCTTTCTTTAACATATATATATATATATATATATAATATATATATATAATGTAAACAAGCACACACACACACACCCACACACATATATATAATATTATTTAGATTCATTCTAGATGAATCTCTGTCAATCATGATTGACTGAATTTCATAATATATATATAGTATTATATATATATATATATATATATATATAATATATGTGTGTGTGTGTGTGTGTGTGTGTGTGTGTGTGTGTGTGTGTGTGTAATTTCGTTTCATTCAGACATCTTTAGTTAAATAATATAGACATCTTTTGTCTACATATTCTGGTCTCAATCCTTTTAAGTCGCCGAATGAGTGTACAATATCCCGCTGGATTTGCCCATACATTTACCATAACTAATTTGTTCCTAAGTACTTTCGGTCCCGTCATGGGCCATCATCAAGAGATGTGTATATTGCAAAAAAATACAATTTTGTCAGCGTTCTATTTATACTGTAGTTTGTTCAGACAATGAAATATCCTTTTATCACTTCGTTGTGAATTGTTCTCACATCATTATTCCGTACAAGAAAACGATATATGTTTACGACACAATAGTTTTTCTACAGTTTTCCTGTCTGGAAGCATGAGTCAACGAGCTCTGCTTGCAAATGTAACAGTATTTTTTTTTTTATCGCAACATGACAAAAATAGGTATTTCTTGTCGGACTCAAAACATTTGTTACATAATCTATGCGGTTGCATAAGATTATTGTCAATCCCCTGTATTTCTAAAGGGATGGCCCTTTCATATCACGGGGGACTTTCCATGAATAGTACAGAAGCCCGCGAAATACGTGAAGTCACGTGGGACCTGGTTGAGTCCTCAGTTTTCAGTTGGACGTCAGGCAGTGAAGATGCCCTGCCTTAACTGTAACTCACTCTGCAGACGCGCGCTATGTTAATCAGATATTTAGTACATTAAATGTTTAGTTAAGGAAATAAAAGCTTAAGAAAATAACACGGTTTTTGTGGTTGGTGAATGTCTTGGTAACAACACTAATAATAGAAGAAGAAATGAGTTAAGTGCGACCGACCACCAAGACGAAGTCACCAAGACGATATCAAAGACGCTAGAAGAAAAAGCTAAGATAGAAGATGAACAGAAGAGAAGTAAGAAGTAATGAAAAGGGTATACAACACATTCTCGAATTTGGGAACCTTTGTGTCGAACTCAGTAGCCTTCATGTCTAATGACAGTCATCTATGGGCTGCAAGTTCAATCCTGGCCAAGGGCGATAGTAACAGAATAATTAACACAGCTTAACACTTGTACCCGGTCTTGGTTAACGGAAATGAGTACATTCTACCACCGTGGATTGAATAATCGCTTCGGTTCGAAGTTCCGTGAAGGCTCCCGTTTGCAACGTGTAGGCTCCAAATTCGACAAGGAAGTTGCCGAGTTCGAGAAGGCTTCCTAGTTCGATGAGAAACACCCGGAGAAGGGCACATCAGCCGAAACGTTGTGTAGATAACTATAAAGATGAGGACAATAGTCCAAATAATCCAAATAATCAAATTATCAAGCCTCATCAAAAAAAGTTCAGTGAAATAGTGTAGATAACATAAAGATGAGGACAAAAGTTCGAATAATCCAAATAATACAAATTATCAAGTCTCAAAATTCAGAGAAATGGGGTAGATAACAATACACATGAGGACAATAGTCCGTATAATACAAATAATACAAAATATCAAGTCTCATCTCAAAATTTCAGAGAAATAGTGTAGATAACAATAAAGATTGGGACAATAGTCCGAATAATACAAATAATATAAATCATCAAGCCTCATCTCAAAAATTCAGAGAAATAGTGTAGATAACAATAAAGATTGGGACAATAGTCGAAATAATACAAATAATACATTATCAAGCCTCATCTAAAAAATTCAGAGAAATAGTGTAGATAACAATAAAGATTGAGACAATAGTCCGAATAATACAAATAATAAATTATCAAGCCTCATCTCAAAAATTCAGAGAAATAGTGTAGATAACATAAAGATTGGACAATAGTCCGAATAATACAAATAATAACAAATTATCAAGTCTCATCTCAAAAATTCAGAGAAATAGTGTAGGATAACAAAAGATTGGGACAATAGTCCGAATAATAGAAATAATACAAATTATCAAGCCTCATCTCAAAAATTCAGAGAAATAGTGTAGATAACAATGAAGACGATGACAATAGTCAAATAATATAAACCATACAAATTATTAAGCCACGTCTAAAAAATTCAGAGAAATAGTGTAGATAACAATAAAGATGCGGACAATAGTCCGAATATTCAAATGATAAAAAATGATCAAGCCTCATCTCAAAAAAGAAAAGTATGACAAAACACATATGAATAACAGTCTAATGAATAAAGAATTGCTTTTTATTGTTAAGAAATTGGTTGACTTAATTATTGCGCAAAAATCTTTATCAATTTCTTTAATGAAAATTAATTATTCTTCTTGTTACTAAAATTTCCTGAGGGGCGTGGTGGGGTGGGGCTCATTTGTTTGACGAAAAAAAGAATGAGATGTAGTGAATCATGTACAACTTGAAAATATCAAATTAGTATCAAATCCAAGAGACATCAATTCAGATTTCACTGCGAAATAAATAATTAATTTTTTTATTGCCCAGTTTGGACATTTAAAAAACAACAACAACAACAAAAAACAACAACAAAAAAACACACAACATGTCTTCCATTTGTTGCAAAGTGAAATGACAGCAAATAATGGCGGTTCTAGAAAAAATAGGAATCACGTGGTATTAATGCTTAGAGTCGTAGGAAATGGACTCGTCAACCCGAGTTCAAATACTTGACGAAGCTACAGTTCTATACGTGCTAATATCCTTGGGAAAGGTATGAATCCAACTAGTCTCGTCCCGGCTGTGGGTAAATAGTAGGGCAGACTGGGCTCTTTAACCTTGTGTGTCTAACCAAGGTTAAAGAGCCCAGTCTGCCCTACTATCTATCCAGTCTAGAAGGAAAACTCTGAATTCAAACCTGTTAAACTTCGTTTGGGGGGTCACTACTAGAATAGGCTTAGTCTTAATTAGTGATCTGTTTCATTAATAGAGTCAACTATGACGTTCCTTTTTTACTATTATGGATTCCCTTGACTAACCTTGGTTAGACAACCAGTCTAGGAGAAGGAAAACTCTTAATTCAAACCTGTTAAATTCCGCTTGGCCTGGTCACTACTAGAATAGTCCGAGTCTTAATTAGTGATCTGTTTCACTAATAAATTGAGTCAATTATTATGTTCACTTTTTACTATTACGGATTCCCTTGACTTTCTCTCTCTCTCTCTCTCTCTCTCTCTCTCTCTCTCATAATCTATATATATATTATATATATATATATATATATATATATATATATATATGGAGAAAGGTAGACTAACACGGGATGTTATGGAAACTGGATGTTTATTGTCGACGATGCAATGTTTCGGCCTGTTAGACCTCCTTCAGGACTTGGATATAGTTCTTGCTTAAATGATGGACATTCTCAAAATAGTGAAACAGGAGGTCTCCCCTTACTGACGACCTCCTGTGTCACTATTTTTGAGAATGTCCATCATTTAAGCAAGAACTATATCCAAGTCCTGAAGGAGGTCTAACAGGCCGAAACATTGCATCGTCGTCAATAAACATCCAGTTTCCATATCCCGTGTTTGTCTACCTTTTTCCATATATATATATATATATATATATATATATATATATATATATAAACAAAATACTACCAAGCATGTAATTTGAAAAAACTTTTCATAAAAATAAGACCATCCAAGATTTTACATTTCCTAAAAGAAGTGGGATTGTACTAAAAAATATGAGTAATTGAACAGTAGTTAAAATCTATACATATATACATTTGTTTTTCAACCAAAATACCGCTACGAATCCAAAACTTAGTTGGCATTAAATGACCCTGCGAGGTTGATATGCCGTAAACCAAACCAAACCAAATTTTCTCTCTCTCTCTCTCTCCCTGATCATCCATGATGAACCATGTATCTTTGAGATGTAACACAGATTCTCAAAGATACGTGGTTTAAAGTTAACTGACCTGAAAAAATTAAAAAGTTTTTAAATAAAATAACTGGTGCATTATATCTTTTATTCATTAATATATCAACACTGAAAATTTCATTAAATTCGGTTTATTCCCTGATTTTTGGTATTTTTTCTTTCAGCGGGGTGACATGCGATGGTGGAATTTAGGTCCGTTAAGTTCGGTTCAACCGACTACTGAATTCATTTGCCGTCTAGCAAAATTAATCCTACTTTTGAAGGAGAAGATCTTTGGAGCCTTATCGTACGAGGATAGGCCAATGATTTTCCTTCAAGTGTCCAGGCATAATATAAAGTTCAATCACAGATTGACTTTAGGGACATGCGCAATCGACGTCCTGGCTACGTCAGACTTTGAAGGTTGTTCTTAGTTGGTTCATTGAATTATTGGCAAAAGCCCGCGGGTAAAATTGAGACCCACTAAATAGGATAAGGTAAATGGATTTGGCATTAAGTTAAGGTTTGATGTTGAATTATTCCCTACGTCCTTAATGTGAAAAGCAAAGTGACACTGTGCGATAGCCCGTTTTAAGGCGAGGCACTAAGTGGCCATCGAAGAAAATCTATGATAAATTAGTGTTCTTATCTGGTTTACTTCTTATCTATGCAATGACTTACAATGAACTTTCTACGAGGGATGCTCTGAAGTAATGCCTACTATTTATTATGTATCTATTAGTGACTCAAGTGAACATTCTATGACAGTGTGCTCTGAAAGTAATGCCTCCAATTTATGTACCTATCTATGCAATGACATAAAATGAATATTCTGCGAGGGGTGCTCTGAAAGTAATGCCTTCTATATACTAGCTATTTAGTGACTCAAAGTGAACATTTTATGATAGGGTGCTCTGAAAGTAATGCCTCCAATGTATGTACCTATCTATTCAATGACTTAAAATGAATATTCTGCGAGGGGTGCTCTGAAAGTGATGCCTCCAATTTATGTACCTATCTATTTAAATGACTTACAATGAACATTCTGCGAGGGGTGCCCTGAAAGTAAATGCCTCCTATTTACTATCTATTTAGAGACTCAAAGTGATCATTCTATGATAAGGTGTCCTGAAAGTAATGCCTCCTATTTACTATCTATTTTACATCTCGCAGTGAATATTCTATGATTGGTGCACTGAAAGTAATGTCTCCTATTTACGTACCATATCTATTTTTTTTAAAAACTTACAATAAACATTCTACGATGGGTGCGCTGAAAGTAATGCATCATATTTACTACCAATCTATTTAAATGACTTACAATTCATATTCGATGAGGGTGCTCTGAAAATAATGCCTCCAATTAACATACCTATCTATTCAATGACTTACAATGAACAATTTTAGTTCTCTAATTTGGTGTGCAGGCGAAAATGGCGACTTTTTGTAATCTATTTGTGTATGTAAAATGAGTTCTAGAGCTTCCCTACTACTAAAAATTGGTTTATAAAAGAATTTTAGCCCAAGCAATCTAAAACTGCTATCAAAAAAAAAAAAAAAAAAAAAATCTACCAATTCTAAGTTATTGATGATTTCTGATTTTTTTTTTCATAGCAAGATCAATATCCCGATGTGGCATTGCATCTATGACATTTTTTTTCTCTATTATTATTTAACATATATTGAAAATTACTTTTACCAAAAAGATGATTTGACTTTTGCTCAGAACCGAAGCTTATAACATCAGGTAAAATTTTGCAAATCAAATATCATTATCCCACCCTCCAAATTTGGAGAGCTAAAAATCAACATAACTGCACCAATTTTTGGAATTGGAACCTCAAATTTTGGGGATTGTCTACGTTTAACATAATCCACACCTGGACAAAATTTCAGAAAAAATTGAAGGGATAAGGGACATTGCCTGGATGATTTGACATTAATTCGTTAAATTTCATTGATATTATTGGTAGAATTTTGGCTATAAGTGGTATATGGTAATTAATTTTGGCCATACCTGGTATATGGTAATTAATTTTGGTCATACCTGGTATATGGTAATTAATTTTGGTCATACCTGGTATATGGTAATTAATTTTGGCCACACCTGGTATATGTTAATTAATTTTGGCCACACCTGGTATATGGTAATTAATTTTGGCCATACGTGGTAAATGGTAATTAATTTTGGCCATACCTGGTATATGGTAATTAATTTTGGCCATACCTGGTATATGGTAATTTTATTCTTAACACTTAATGATTATCATTCTAATCTCAAAAGCCATTCATTCTCCTTGAAAAACACTAAATTCAAATTGGCTTTCGTCTCCATTAAAAAAGAAGATCTCATTCTTAAATCTATGAATGATTCATTTTGCTTTTCTGACTTGAAACAAACAAACTAAAGGTTTTAGGTTTGCACATTTCTACTGCGTGTGCAACCAGCCGTGAGGTGCTTGCATCATATTGAAATTGAGGCTGATTAGTTAACCACATTGAGAAGGGACAACCGATGTCGAAACGTCACCCAGCAGCAACAGATATCTCCTCCTTCTTTAAGGGTTTTCGAAATCAAGATTGAAAGTGATGTTTAATCTGATTATCAAACAAGCAAGAAAAAAAAAAGAGACAGAAAAAAAAAATCCAAAAGATGCCTATAGATTAACTGCCAGGCTCATCCAATAACAACACGTGTGACTCACAAGATGGCTGCTTCTAAACTAATCTTTATTACAACAATCATACAGTAGGTGGTGTCACTTCCACTGGTATCTTTGAGGTAAACTTTATCTAATAAAAAATAAATACATAAATAAACAAACAAATAAATAAGTAAAACACTTTATCTAATAAAAAAAATAATTACATAAATCACCCTGATACAACATCATGAAGCTAAGAGGTCCATAAGAAAGCAACGGCAACAAAGCATCGGAACATCATCATCTACAGGGACAACCTACAAATGTAAAATCTGTGGTCGAGAATGTTTCTCAAACGTAGGACTTCATAGTCACATGAGGCGCTGCAACTTCAGGGGCACACAAAAACTTTTATCATAGTCTTTCGAGACTGAATTGCCAATGATGATGATGATGATGACATAAATAAACAATCAAATAAATAAGTAAAATAAAACAATATGATTTATTTAATAAAAAAATAAAAAAAAATAAAAATAGGCATTCAGAGTAATGTCCTTTGAATTCAACTGTTAAAGAAAGGCAGCCATTTTGACTTTGAGCCTTCGTTGAACGTAAACAAACCAGATTTGTTCGATACGAAAACGACTGCATGCTTGAACACCAAAATATCAGAAAATGAGTTCTTATTAACAATTAAGTTCATTTTAAATAATGCCCAAGCCGAATTTTATGGTAGGAAAATACGAGGAACTTGTTCATTTTTACCAATGTCCCCTTTTAATACCCATGATACTACAGTAGCTATTCAGACTGAAGCTACAAAATAATCATATATATTTGTTACATAATTCATGGGTAGCCTATGAATTATGTTAGTACTGTAGCTAGAATTTGAACTGAGTTCGTTAAAAATTCCAAATCGGTGGGAGTTGAGTGGTAAATTACCGTTAGCGTTATTGACAGGTAATAAACATTACTTAACCCCTTCAAAACCCGCCAGTAGAAGCGTGTGAACAGAAAATAAGTTTTTAGTTAGAGTTTCCGGCAGTCAGTCACCGGGAGAAGACGTTATAGTCGCTCTCAAGATACTCTCACCACGCGATTCGAGAAACCTTTTGGGCTGGGGTTATTTTTAATAAAGGCTATAAAAAACAACAAAACTTTGCATATTAATTTATCAACAATAGGTGAGCAGAGACCTAGCCCGAACAGCACAAACAGAGAAGGACTCAACCCACAGAAGAAAGCCCAAAGGAAAATGACCAACGAAGTAGAGAAGCAGAGAAAAGTTAGAACCAACATTATTCCCTCATCCTCTCTACTGTCTCGCCATTTCTATACCCGATATGTAAAGGGGTATATAACATATTTACCAACCTCTCCGCACGAGCAGGATGTAGCTCAAGGTCAATTTCTTAAGCGGAGTTTAGCAGGTTTGAAGTCAGATTTTTCCTTCTCCTAGACTGGTTACCTAGCCATAGTTAAAGAACACAGTCCGCCCTACTATTTACTCATAGCTGGAAAGAGAGTAGATGGATTCATACCTTTCCCAAGGGTATTAGCACTATGTGAAATGCGAACAGCTTCAGTCCAGGATTTGAACTCAAGGTCGAATCCATTTCCTACGTCACTAACCGTTACACCACGCATCTCCATATTATATAGCATTATTGTCTATGTTAGGACTAATATTCCAGATAAAAAACAAAAATACTTAAATCAATAAATCTATTTAGTGTCACTCAAAAGATACCTCTTGACAAGTTTCTATAATTTGAATGTTCTCTGGGGGGCACAGTTAAGTCCGACGATTTTACTTTCCCAGCAATGCTGCACTCTTCTCACCAATAATATCACAAGGTCTTGTCTCTCGTCCACTAGTCACCACAGCCAAAATGCTACTGCAAGCCTTCTCACGGTTTCTCAGAGCTGGTCAAATATATACACAATTACAGTGTTCATCCGGGCTCCTTCCTCTGACCAGCACGTGTGACACTAATCAGCACGCGTTCAATCCTTCACATCCTGGCCACTCTGGATAGTTTTAGTCATTCCCATGCGTCGGGCCACGACTCACGATCAGGAGAATGCGTGTTCAATCTCCCCACTCGCCCCTGATCTTCATTCTGCATGCCAAACACAGTCGTGCACGCTTCGAACTCCTATGTTCGTGGTTTCTCTCGCCACAGTTTCATGAGGATTCCGTCTGCTAAAGTCAATGACATAGAATCCTCAAATCTTTTTTTTTTTAACTACATAGCCTGAGTGGGTCGATATGTAGGATGTACTGTTGCACAAGCAGCAGATACCCAACTCCACACTGGTGCTGTGGTCCAAAGGAAAGGTTAGAAACCGATGCAGCTTGGAAACGGCAGTATTGAAGCAGTTGCTGTGTAGCGCTGAAATTCAACGTTACTTCATCTGAGGGACTCCCGGCTCCGGATTTGTTTTCGGTGTTTACTTCCCTAGCCTTCACTCGGGATCATGTTAAGCCGCTCAGCATTGGTTGATTTTTATAACAGTCTTTTCTTTGATCTAAATGGGTTGATGATCAGGGCCAAGAAACCGCACCTAACCAATTTGAGGGTTTATGTGTGTGTAATAAGTACCCCAATCTTACTGCTACCGGTTTTACTGGCTATTGGATCCCCTAGAGCTCACCCGCTTTGTTAGCTCCTGTTTTTTTTTCTTTTTGTGATATATCAATACTTTCCAAAATATTAGATAGTGATTTACCATTTACGGGAGTGGTAGTACTTGTTAGGGTCCCATCTATGGACTAAATATAAAAAAAATGAGTTTTCAAACAATGTGTTATAAAAAGTTTTAAAAAATGGACCATATTACCTTTAGGCACCCCTTTTTGATCTTGATTAAGGAAGGACATGTTTTTCATTTACACTCTCAATACCCGGTTGTTTGTTAGGGGTTAGGGTTAGGGTTTTTAACAATATTAGGGTCATAACATAAAAATAGAATTAGTAAATGTCTTTTCTGTTACCCGTCGTCGTCGTAGTCGTCACCATCACCACCATCATCATCATCATCATCATCATCATCAACAACGCAGTTTGTTTTCACTGAGCTAGAAATCACAAGAAATGCCGTCAAAAGATTTTTTTAAAAGAACGTACGCAATAAGAAATGTATTCACACTGTGAGATTTTGTGAGTTTTTTTTTCTTCTACTTTCAACTTCGATTCTTTTCTTCTCGTGTCAAAATCTTCAGTTTCGTTTTTTGAGTGACACGTTTTCATTTTTTTTCTTCTTCTTGGCTCTGGTTCATGGTTTCAGAATAAATATATATATATATATATATATATATATATATATATTATTCTGAAACACGCATATATATATATATATATATATATTATATATATATATATGCGCGCGTGTGTGTGTGTGTAAGCTGTCTCTCAGGCCTTAGATATCCAAGTCTGGTAGAAGGCTTTTAAAAATAGACACATAAAAAAGAAATAGAATTCATGACTATTGAATGTCCTTAAAATCGGGAAAAAAATTATAAAAATGTGATAAAAAAACTTTATTTGTAATCGTAAATTTTATAGGGAAATATAAAGTGTAATCAACATGGTTTCGTACATGGTTGGTTGGTTGGATTTTATGGCATGTCAACCCTTGTTGGGTTATTTCATGTTGAAGACATTTTGTTTTATTCATTCTTGATGGGTATTCAAATTATTTTTTTTTGACCATATGACCTTTAGGCACCCCTTTTTGATCTCGATTAAGAAAGGACATGTTTTTTGATTTACAACGTCAATATCCGATTGTTTTAACAGCCGATTTTTAGATTAAAAAAAAAATTATAAAACTAACTCCTAACCCTAACTCTAACCCCTAACCCTAACCCTAACCCCTAACAAACAACCGGATATTGAGAGTGTAAATGAAAAACATGTCCTTTCTTAATCAAGATCAAAAAGGGGTGCCTAAAGGTAATATGGTCCATTTTTTAAAACTTTTTATAACACATTGTTTGAAAACTCATCTTTAATATTTAGTCTATAGATGAGACCCTAACAAGTATTAGCACTCCCGTTAATGGTAAATCACTATCTAATATTTTGGAAAGTATTGATATAATTTATGAATATTTTATGGAAGCGGATAATGTGGATATTATATAATTGGATTTTAGTAAATCCAGCTGAGTGCATCTCGGATTTGTGCAGTAAAGTGAGTACGTGTTGCGCTCAATCTCAGATGCAAAAACAATCTCTCTGTTGTTACACTAGTGAAAAGGGGTTGATGTAACTGCCGCTAAAACTAACCAGTTAATTTTGTCTTTTTTTATATAATTATTTTGTTTATAAATATTAACTACAATCAAAGTATTCAATTTAGGGTAGTTTAATGAATTTAATATCATTTGGTGCGGACTACTAGTTTCTGCGGTCTATGAGCCCTGACCGAAAAAAGGGTAAAGGGAAGTCAGTTAGAGTATTACTGTCAAACTGGTCAGAATGAGGCAAAAAACGGCGAGTCCCCATTTATTTGAAGTGTCTCTATTTCTTGAAGTGTTTATATTTCTTTGAGGATTTTTGAATTTCGTAAGATTATTTGCTGTATACGCCATTAAATGTATTTGTTTTTTCCTTGTACAGTTTCACGGTGTTTATTAAATAAAATTAATGACATCAGTAAAGAATCGTCATGCCGTCCCTTTTGTCCGAGACCAGTAGGCAGCTATAATAGACTCTCTCGTTGTTTGGCTAATACTGTCAATAGACCACTTCATCAAACAGTGCTATTTTTCTCATTAAAAAAAAGAGGGCTGGGACGGATTAATGGCATTTTAGTTTATTTCAGTGGAGAAAATTGATTTGATATACGAGGAAATTGATTTATGATCTGAACGAATTAAACTCGTAAGTCAAGGTACTACTACATGAAGAAAAAAATCTAATCACATGAATCTAAGCAGCTTTTTTTTTCTTTTAATAATTTGGAGAAAAAAAGTCCTTGAAGGATTATTTGTTGGGCTTCTGGCAGGATATCAGAACCATAAAGTTGTGTAGCCATTGGTTTATGATTAAATCAGTTGAAATCAAATAACCATAAAAATGAATGAGATAGAAAAAGTCAGAGAGAAGAGAGAGAGAGAGAGAGAGAGAGAAGAGAGAGAGAGAGAGAGAGAGAGAGGATAGAAAAAGAGAGAGAAAAGGGGGAGAAAGAGGATATAGATAAGAAAGAAGAGAGAGAGGGTGAGGAAAGAAAAAAGAAGAGAGAGGAGGGGAGGGGGAGAGAAAGAGAGAGAGAGAGAGAGAGAGAGGAAAGAGAAAGGAAGAAAGAGAGAGGCGAATGGAGAGAGAAAGAGAGGGAGATAGAAAGAGAAAGAGAGAGGATGAGAGTGAAAGAGAGAGAGGGGAGAGAAAGAGGGAGAGAGAGAGAGGGAGAGGGGCAAGGAGAAAGCGTAGACGGAAAGAAGAGAGAAAGAGAGAGAAAGAAAGGAGAGAGGGGAAGAGTGAGGAGAGAGAGAGAGAGAGAGAGAGATTTTCTGCAAAATTGATTTTATGTTTCCTCTTCAAAGAAGAAAAAAAAACAGGAACTCTTCACTAATTTCTTTCATAAACACAATTAAAATTTTAAAAGCGAAAACAAAAAAGTCGGCCATTTTGATTTGAAAGTCCAATTGGCTTTTGAAAACATTTTGTGTTTTTTTTTTTTTTTTCCATAATTATCAATTAATTTTTTTTCTTTTCAGTTCAATTCAAAAAAAAAAAAAATTAAACCCATCTCAGATTCATTTGGTTTTTTAAATTTCAAACTGTTCATTTTATTTTTTACAATTTAAAATTAAATTACAGTGTCGAGATTCAGGTCAGAAAAATTCATCTAACAGATTTGAAATAATTTCCAATTGGACTTAACATTAACTATAAAAGAAGTTTAAATAATTAATTATAAATTTAATAATAATTAATGTATTTTAATGATTCAAATGAATATTGGATTAGTATTATGGAGGATTTTTATACAGACGAATGAAGCTGAGATTAACAGAGATTTTTCACTAAAGATTTCACTAGTTGGATGAAGAGAGCAGATACTGATATTTAGAATAAAAAATAAGATGGAAATTAATATCATAATTCAATTACAAGTTTAAAAATGTAAAAGTAATTATAATAAAGGAAAAAAACAAAAAAAAAAAACAAAGAAAACAAAACAAAACAAACAAAAGAATGTTATATCAAGCTGGAACGAATGTAACATTCGATTTTGGAGTATTTATTATACATACTAGCAAAATAAAAAGACACCCTCCGGGCGATATAAAAATAATTTTTGAAAGATATTGCCTGAGGGGATCGGAGCTGAAAATTCAATGTCATAGAGTGTGTACCATGAGTATGTAAAATCGTCAAATTTATTACAGGAGTAAAAAAGAAAGAAAGAAAGACAATTTGAAATGGAAACAGTTCCGATAACTTTAAATATTATATTAGAATAAAACAATCTATATATAAATATATAACGCCGGGCATCTATTTATTGAAACATGAGGATTGTCTAACGTTGCATGCTCACATTTTGAGTATATTTATTCTATGTTATGACGTTGGATTATGTGTTGGATAATGTGACGTAAGCAGTGACGTAGTTTTTATTACAGACAAAAGCCGGAAGTGAATCTCCATTATTAATAGATATAAAAGAAATGGCTTGGCCACGTCAGGAGGATGGACAAAGGTCGCATCCCAAAGACCTACTGTATGGTGAGTTAGTAGAGGGCACCCGATCGGTAGGGAAACCACGCCTGCGCTTTAAAGATGTCTGCAAGAGAGACATGAAGACATGCCATATCGACATCAACACATGGGAGGCTTATGCAGAAGACCGTACGACCTGGTGCCTCCTCGTCAAACAAGGGACGAAAAGGAGTGAAAAAGAGAGGAAAGAAGCCGCCACAAAAAAGAGAGTTAAAAGGAAGGAGAGACAACAGCAAGCATCACCGTTTGTTTGCAATCACTGCACCAAAGATTACCATTCAGAAACTGGTCTGATCAGCCATTCACGCAGTTGCAGATAAAGAGGAAAAAGTGGACACTACGCCATCGTCTTCAATAGACGGAAGGATGCCAACATATAAAAGAAAGATTCTTTATGTTTCAATACGTACATAGAACTGAATAAAAAACAGAAGCTTACTACCCGGGATTTTATTTGGTTCTCACTTCCTCTCTGTCTCTCTCTGTCTCTGTTTCTCTCTGTCTCTATCTATCTGTCTGTCTGTCTGTCTGTCTCTCTCTCTCACTATATATATATATATATATATATATATAATATATATAATATATATGTGTGTGTGTGGTGTGTGTGTGTGTGAAATAAAATGGAAATTAATCCGACAGTATGAATAAGATATAATGAAAAAAAAACAAAAGATGTTACAACTGAAATAGGCCCCGAAAACGGTTTGCACACTTTCTCTCCTGATGAGCCTATTTCAGTTGTAAACATCTTTTGTTTTTTCATTATATCTTATTCATATATATATATATATATATATATATATATATATATATATATATATATATAGATATATATATGCGCATGAGGAGTAATATATTTGTAGCAATAAATTCATTCTGATGATGCTATTCCAAGAGTGAAATATGTCAATCTAATTTGTTGTCTTCTTTTACACACACACACACACACAACACACACACACACACATACACATATATATTATATATATATATAGATATATATATATATATTAATATATATATATATATAATTGGGTACACTACTAGCCCATATGAATAAGTGGAATTAGGTAAGGAATATCTTTATCTGAAATCTAAGATTCTTGGAAGTATCGACTTATTTTCTATAAATCATGATATATAACCTTTTTTTTATTTTCTTAAATGAATTTTCTGTATTGTTTGCAATGTTATTTCATTCTACTTTTATTGTCAGATTTGATTTCATCTTTTCTTCCGGAAGAAATGAGATCTTTTTTTTTACCATCTCAGTTGTTCATTTTTGTCCATTGAAAAAAAAATATCTGTGTTCGCTAATTAATGCTTTCTTCAACCAAGTGGACATTCTAGATGATTTCGTTCTTTTTTTTTTTCGGATAATTCCTTTTTCTATTTTCTTTCTTTTTTTCTTACGTTCTTTAGTTTTCTTTTTCTAGTCTATCTTTTATGAATTTGTTAAAAAATTGTTTGGTTGCTTCCTTTCTATAAAGATTTTTTTTTCACTTTTTTTGCCTGTTGATGTATTTTGTTTTTTAGTCTGGTTGAAAAGCTCTGGAATAGAATTTGGGTGAACTGGAAATCAGAGAAAGAATCAAGACCATCCAAACTACAGCAATGTTGGGATAGGCTAGAATACTCAGGAGAGTCATGGAGACTTACTGTCACTCAGCCTCCAGTGAACCACCAGCTACGACAGACGTGAAAAACTAATAATAATGTCAAGAAAGGAAGGGGGGAGAGGTCTTGCCAACATAGAGGAATGCGTAGAAGCCACAATCCAACAACTTGAAGATTACACAAGGAAGAGCAAAGACAAACTACTTATGGCGGCCAACAATAGTAGAAACGGCAGATGGACAAACAGAAAAACGACAAAGACTAGAAAACAAAATGGGAAGAAAACAATTATACGGACGCTTCAAACGACAAATAGAAGAGGTTGCACATGAAAAGACTTGGACATGGTTAAGAAAGGGAAACCTCAAAAGAGAAACAGAATCACTTATATTGCTGCCAAAATAATGCCATAAGGACAAACTACATCAAAAGCGAAAATTGATAAGACCCAACAGAATAGTAAGTGTAGACTTTGCGGTAATAGAGATGAGACTGTTAACCATATACTCTGCGAATGTAGCAAACTAGCACAACGAGAATACAAAAGCTAGACACGACTGGGTTGGGAAGGTGATCCACTGGGAATTATGCAAAAAATTAAATTTTGACCACACAACAAAATGGTATATGCATAAACCAGAATCTGTTCTTGAGAACAAAACGCACAAAATTCTCTGGGACTTTGAGATAAAAACGGATCACCTTATCCCAGCAAGAAGGCCAGACCTAGTATTGATAAACAAAAAAAAAAAAGAAAGAACTTGTCAACTGGTGGATTTTGCAGTGCCAGCGGATCACAGGGTGAAGTTAAAGGAAAATGAAAAAATAGACAAATATCTGGACCTTGCCAGAGAACTGAAAAAGTTATGGAATATGAAAGTGAAAGTGATACCAATTGTGGTTGGTGCACTTGGAACAGTCCCTAAATGATTGGAAAAGGGTTTGGAAAGTTTGGATATCAGAGAAAGGATTGAAACCATTCAGAACACTGCACTGCTGCAATCTGCCAGAATACTCAGAAGAGTCCTGGAGACCTGAGGAGACTTGCTGTCACTCAGACTCCAGTGAAAGACCATCAGCTAACACTGATGTGAAAACTCAAAAGGAGTAATAATAATAATAATAAACTTCAAGAGATAAACTGAATCTTTTATAATCGTAGCTCAAGATAATGCCATAAGAACAACAACAAAGACGAAGAAGATGAGGAGGAGCACAATGAGAATAAAGGAAGTATAGAAAAAAAAGAAGGAAGGAAGGAAGGAAAGATGGAAGAAAGAACGAAAGAAAGGAAGAAGAAAATGAGTATTCAATAGAATAGAGAAATAGAAAATAAACAAGATAATGAAAGAGAAAAAGAGACTACTACTACTACTACTACTACTACTACTACTAATAATAATAATAATAATAAGAAGAAGAAGAAGAAGAACAACAACAACAATCAAGACGAAAAAGAAGTAGAAGACGACGAACAAGAAAAACCCGAAGCAAAAAGAAGAAGAAGAAGAAGAAGAAGAAGAAGAAGAAGAAGAAGAAGAAGAAGAAGAAGAAGAAGAAGAAGAAAGACTAAAAACAGCAGCCAGTAACAGCAATGGCAAGATATGAATAAATAGGAAAAAACCCAAAAAAACAAAAACAAAAAAAACCCCTAGAAAATAGAAATGGGAAGAAAAACAACTGAATGGATACTTCAAGTAACAAACTGGGATGATTGCATTTGAGAAAACCTGGACATGGCTAAGAAAGGGAAACCTCAAGAGAGAAAATGAACCTCTTATAATAGCAGCACAAAATACTGCCATAATGACCAATTATGCGAAAGGAAAAATAGATAAGATACCACAGAATAGCAAGTGTATGATGTGTGGGGACAGAGACGAAACGATTGATCAAATAATAAGCGAATGCAGCAAACTAGCACAAAAGGAGTAAAAGACAAGGCAAGCACAACATTCTGGCTCAGCAACTAAGTTAATGCCTACAAGAGGTGAGGCTCCCCAAATGGGTGACAAATGGGAAAACTACCCTGATCCAGAAAGACCCTCAGAAAGTAACCATCCCTAGCAACTAAAGACCGATAACATGTTTACCTATGACATAGAGAATCCTAACTGCACAAATAATAAAAAGAGATCTATTCCTCCCTTGAAAACCATAGGTTATATCCTGAAGAACAGAAAGGTTATTCCAGATGTTGGAATTTTTTGTGTATATAAGGCATGAGGCAAGTAGTCACTTCTACTTATAGACTCGTTGACTACCACGTGACCAGGGAAGGCAACCTATTGTCCAATCACTGGCAGTGCTGCTGCTGCTGTTGGTGTATTTATATTGCACGATACTAATCTTAGCTCATTCACACTAAAGGACACTATCTCACAAGGACTTATTGATTTACTTACTTGTTTACTTTAAGTTCTTTTACAACTGGAACCAAGGATGGCGGCCAGTTACTCAACACCAGATATTAAAATAAATAATACAATTGTAAGTATAGTGTAGATATAAACTAATGATAAATCAAGGGATTGTAAAGTGAATTGCAATTATAGCATATAAAAGAAAAAAAAGAAAGAAAATCTCAAATTCTCTCCTGCCTTAACAATAATGTAACACACACATGTACGTTCCTGTCCATGGACAGGTGCCTTTGAGCACCCCCAAACAACCTTGTGTTGCATGGCATACAATAGCATTGCTTAAAATGTAAGTCTTCATTTTACACTTCCATTTCTTCAGATACATATACATACAAGTGTCTCTCATTGTAGTGTAATGGTTAGCTAGCTAGTCTCGCAGATCCATCACTACTGAATAGCGAGTTCTATCCACGCCAACATTTTGATTTTCTTCAAAATAGTCCTCTTGTTATGACTGAAGCTGTATTTTCCAAAACAGAATTAAATAATGGGTAAAACTTTAATTTTTTTCAAAATAGTCCCCTTATTACAACTGAAGCTGTATTTACTAAAACAGAATTAAACAATCGCTGAAACTTTAATTTTCTTCAAAATAGTCCCCTTATTACAACTGAAGCTGTATTTACTAAAACAGGATTAAACAATCGCTGAAACTTTAATTTTCTTCAAAATAGTCCCCTTATTACAACTGAAGCTGTATTTACTAAAACAGGATTAAACAATCGGTGAAACTTTAATTTTCTTCAAAATAGTCCCCTTATTACAACTGAAGCTGTATTTACTAAAACAGAATTAAACAATCGCTGAAACTTTAATTTTCTTCAAAATAGTCCCCTTATTACAACTGAAGCTGTATTTACTAAAACAGATTTAAACAATCGTGAAACTTTAATTTTCTTCAAAATAGTCCCCTTGTTATACGTATATAAAGTTGATTGGTTGGTTCTTTTGAATTTAGCATTGAAAGACCCAGCAAGGGTTAAAATACCATAAAAGCAACCAACCAACCAACTAACGAATAAAAAAAGACATAATAAAAAGAAAAATAATTAATGTGTCCAGTTTTATATTATGAAGAAGTGTCCTTGCAGAATTTTCAAGATGAAAAACAAAACCATCAATATAGTTTTTCATCATTTATACGATGATTGGACAGAAGAATAATGATGAACATTTTTCTTTTTGTTACGAGGGAAGGCAGCATATCTGATATCGAATCAATTTGCTGATGAGAATGTAACATGATATATTAAAACATAATTCATAAAGTTTTACGAATTTCCATTGATTTACAAAATAAACACACGAAGACACCATAATATTCTAATGGCGTCACTAAATTAATAAAACTAATAGAAAATTTTAAACCTCAAGTTGCATCTCCTAAGACAGAATTAAACAATGCTTAAGACGTTTTCTTCAAAATAGCCCCCTTATTATTACTGAAGCTGTATTTTCCAAAACAGAATTAAACAATGTGGGAAATTTTAATTTTCTTCAAAATAGTCCCCTTATTATTACTGAAGCTGTATTTTCCAAAACAGAATTAAACAATGTGAGAAATTTTAATTTTCTTCAAAATAGTCCCCTTATTATTACTGAAGCTGTATTTTCCAAAACAGAATTAAACAATGTGGGAAATTTTAATTTTCTTCAAAATAGTCCCCTTATTATGACTGAAGCTGTATTTTCCAAAACAGAATTAAATAATGGGGGAAGTTTTAATTTTCTTCAAAATAGTCCCCTTATTACAGCTGAAGCTGTATTTACTAAAACAGAATTAAACAATGGAGGAAATTTTAATTTTCTTCAAAATAGTCCCCTTCTTATAAGTGAAGCTGTATTTATTAAAACAGAATTAAACAATCGCTGGAACTTTAATTTTCTTCAAAATAGTCCCCTTATTATGACTAAAGCTGTATTTTCCAAAACAGAATTAAACAATGGGGGAAGTTTTAATTTTCTTCAAAATAGTCCCCTTATTACAACTGAAGCTGTATTTACTAAAACAGAATTAAACAATCGCTGAAACTGTAATTTTCTTCAAAATAATCCCCTTATTATAAGTGAAGCTGTATTTTCCAAAACAGAATTAAACAGTGGGTGAAACGTAACTTTTCTTCAGCGCTCAGCATGTCTTGTTTGTCTTAATTGGATAGTTTGTGTGATGGGAGGTAAGCGGCCATACAACTGCTGTTTTGTAGTGTGCTGCTTCGATGATTTCTTCAAAACAGCATGTAACAACCTTGCGCAGCTCCAATAACCAAAACTTAAAACACGTTAGAGAACATTTCAACTAGTGTGTATAACTATTTTGCCAACCCTTAATCATAATCATAATGCACGAATTCACTTGACTCTCACTTGTCATCTGTCCCTATCGACCATCGTTCTTGGAAGTCCTATGGATAGCATTCAGTATCTGTACAGAGAAAGAAATATCACATGTTGAAATAAGGTTTTAAGAATTTCCAATGATTTTAAAACGTATACACATGAAGACATAATGACATTCTAATGTGTTCATTAAATTATTGAAATCAGTAGTCAGAGGAGAAAATACTAAATTTACAACTAACCTTGGGTTTTTTTACATTAAAAAACCCAACTTCCTCAGTTCCATAATCAGAGAAAGACTTTCAAGGATTCCCTTGATTCTCTATCATAGTCCTTATCAGCCATTGTATTTGGTAAGTTTTCTACACAGCACACAGTGTCCGTACAGAGCTGATCGATGTAAGTTTTTGCTGGTCAGCCAACACTGGTGTGTCCATGTGTAAGAAGGAGTCCATAGAAAAACGTCGCTTATGAGTCCAACCGTTCTTCGCCAGCAGACCGGCATGTCTTGTTTGTCTTACTTGGATAATTTGTGAGATGGGAAGTAAGAGGCTGTAAGGTTCAAGGTTATAACAATGTTACAACTAGTTGAAACATAACAAACTCCGACACGTTTGTGGGACAAAACATTTTATACGGATTACAGGACATGAATATGACAAGATACAGAAAATAATAACATACATGTACATAAAATAAAGAGTAGAGATAAAAGGACTGGAGCGTCCGTACATAAAGATCACTTACTAGTGATGGAGGGGGGAGGCCGAAGCCTCCAGAAGAGTATTATAGCGTTGGGGGCCGAAGCCCCAACGAGAAGGGGGTCACATAAGTCTAACCCATGTGGTTCAGCCGAGAAGAAGGAGAAAAGAGGAAGAAGCGTTTTAATCAGCCGCTTAAATACCATAGCCCCTGGTGAGAACAAGCGACAACCCAGCGGGAAGATAACTCTTCCAGGCCAATAGGAAGATATTCCCAACAAGGCTGTACAGCTGGTGTTTTGTATATAGTTATTTCCAGGTTCTGTTCAGAATTGTGCACATCATTCTTGTGTAGTTCCCATCTAGCTTTAACTGCAGGCGTTTCATTAAAGTCCAATTGGCCAGAGAGATCAAATGTCTATGTAGTCGATAACCAGTCAATAGCACTCCCTTCTTTATTCGTATATTGATATTGCTTTCAGCAGATGAGATATTGACGAGAGCCTGTATTTGAGGGTTGAGACGTGATAGTAATTTACATCACAGTTGCAAATCTTGAGAAACTACTCACTGCATGTAAATCCCCCCCCCAAAAAAGAAAACAAAAAAAAAACAAACAAACAAACAAAAAAACAAAAACAAGCAAAGCAAAACAAATTATTTGTAAAACTAAAAGTATTATTCACATTTGATTAAACATTTCAAATTAGTTTAATAGGTAAGACCTATAGAGGTAAAATAATTACATAATATTATTATTATTATTATTATACGTTCCAAGGTTCCGGGTTCAATACCGGCCCTTACTAACTCAGCGCAACAGTAACACAGCTTGAATCTGTACTGTAAAGTGGGGAGCTGATATTAGGTGTGACGATCCACCACAAATGCAAAAAAATGAATCTCCCTGGTCTAATGCTAGTGAAAAGGGGATAGACTTCCTCGTTTTTCGGCTGATACCAACAATAGGCCAGTCCGCCTACTTTGTTCATTTTTGTATAACTTTTTGTATAAATATAAATGTAGGTAAATGAAAATATTGCAATTTGTTCATTTTCACAGAGAAAATAGATTAATTTCTAAAAGTTTTTTTTCTTTTCTCCAAGACACAAAAGCAAAGTTTGAAAGGGATATTGTCCATTTTCTATACTTTTACAACATAAGCAATTAAAAAATAACATATGCTATCCAGGAATGAACTTTGTCTTCATAGTATTATCCAGGGCACAAAAGCAAAGTTTGAAAGGAATAATGGAAATTTACTATTTTTTTTTATTGTATAAGCAATTAAGAAATAACACATACTATCCAGGAATGAAACCAGCAAATCTTGAAAAACTACTCAATTCTGAATATCTGTGTTCATTTTTGTATAACTTTAGTTTAAATATATGTAGTTTTTTTTTAATATTAATGTTTTATTCAGACATTATGTAAATGAAAAGGTGCAAATGTGTCTGTTTTCACATAGAAAATAGATCAATTGCTAAAAATGTCTTATCCAAGGCACAAAAGCAAAGATTGAAAGGGATAGTATCCATTGTATATACTTTAAAAACATGAGTAATTAAGAAATAACACATACTCTCCAGGAATAAAATTTGTTTTCTCTAGAGCTCAAAAGCAAAGTTTGAAGGGAATAATGGCCATTTTCTATACTTTTACGACATAAGCAATTAAGAAATAATACATGCTATCCAGGAACGGAATTTGTGTTACATAGTATTATTCAGGGCACAAAAGTAAAGTTTGAAGGAAATACTGGCCATTTTCTGTACTTTTACAATATAAGCAATTAAGAAATAACATATACAATTCAGGAATAACATTTGTGTTACATAGTATTATTCAGGGCACAAAAGTAAAGTTTGAAAAGAATAAGGCCAATTTCTATACTTTTACAACACAAGCAATTAAGAAATTACACATACTATCCAGGAACGAAATTTGTGTTACAGGGCACAAAAGAAAAAATACGAAGGGGATAATAGTTATTTTCTATACAATATCATCATCATCATCATCATCATCATCATCATCATCATGTCGCGCTGTTAGCACGGATATCCATGACAGTCTCTCTCCATTCGTCCCTATCGTTCTTCATTCTCGGGAGGTCCTCTATGCAGCATCCTATATCCACACAGAGCTGATCAATGTACGTCTTTGCTGGTCGGCCCACACTGGCTTGTCCATGTGCTGGCTTCCACAGGAGGACGTCGCTTATGAGTTCGTCCTTGCTTCTCCAGCAGTGTCCCGCGTGTCTTGTCCGTCTTACTCGGATGGTTTGGGTGATATGTGGCAGGTGGCCGTATAGATACTTTCTCGTGGTGTGCTGTTTCCACGTCTTGTTCATGATCACCCGTAGCATTCTTGTGCAGCTCCCATCTAGTTTATTCTCTAGTCGCTTCGTTAGGGTCCAGGTGGTGCAGCCATACAGCAGCACTGATACGACAACGGCCTGGAAGAACTGTCTCTTTAAAACAAAATTTGTCTTATCTAGTGTTATCCAGGACAAAAAAGCAAAGTTTGGAGGGAATAATGGACATTTTCTATATTTTACAACATAAGCGATTTCGATTCTCGATGGATGCCCTATACTTGAGACCTTGTATCAATCGTACTCGTGGGGAACAAGTTGAGTAAATCATTTAAAAAAAAATCTTTGTTAGCTTACAACAGTATGGCAACCAGTCTAGGAGAAGGGAAATTCTTAATTCAAACCTGTTAAACTCTGCTTAAGAAATTGACCTTTTGTCACATCCTACTTGTGTGGAAGGATTGGTAAATATGTATAAAGATGGCTTTGGCATTAAATAACCCACGAAGACGTCCCGCTGTGGTGTGATGGTTAGCAAGTTAGTCTTGCAGGTCCATTACTACTGAAAATCGATTTCGATCCTTAATGGATGCCCTATACTTGTGACCTTGTGTCAGTCCTGTAGTGAACAGGTTGAGTAAATCATCTTTTTAACAAAGAAACCCAACTAAGCCTTCTTTCGTGGGACCCTCTTTGTTAGCACCTTTGAATGCGTCGTACACGTTACCCTCTCCTCTTTTTTCAATTTGGCAAGTTGTACGTTACCCATTTATTTCCTCGATTCTAATAACAACTTCCATGTAAAGGCGCAGTTTATTGGAGATCAATAAATCCATTAACATCGGATGTTGGTTACAAGAAACCAATCGACTTGTCACCTCGATAAAAGATGCAGGGTGGGGTAAGAGGAAAGAGAGGCTAAATGAACCGTTCATGGTTGCAACAGCAATCAATCAGACAAAGCCTCGAAACACTAAATCAGCTTTTGCAACATTCGAAACCCCAGAACACAGCTCCTCTCTTTCCATTTGCGATAAGCTAAACATACTACAACCTCGGGCAAAAATATAGAATTAACACACTTAAAGGAGGTTCACAGTGTTTTTCTTTTCATTTAGTAGTACAAAGTTTGGTAATTCATGAAGAAGTGCGTCCCGGTCTCCCGCCTCAAAAACCGCTACCCGGTGACTAGCAAAATAACAACACCAGTTCGTCGTAATTCTTATTTATTTATCGTAATTTGTCGTAATTCTTGTTTAGATATGAAGATGGATATATAGTTTTGAATAGACTGAGATAGATAGATAGATAGATAGATTAACAAACAAAATAATATAGATAGATACGAACAAATGGAGATAGATAGATATTTTCGACAAGTAAATGTATTACTTTTTTAGTCATAATTCTTGTTTATTTAAACTAAAAACAAGACGTTAAACAAACATGAATAAAAAAAATCTTAGTATTTAAAGTAATATAGATAAATATGAACAAATTGAGATAGATAGATAGATGGATAGTTTTGAATAGACTGAGCTGGGTCGTTATTTTAATAGTCACCGGGCAGCAACTCTTGAGGCAGGAGACCGGGACGCACTTCCTTATAAATTACCTCGGGGGTCCTCATTGTTACCATCTTTGAATGTCTCATACACGTAGATGAAAGCCCGTATTTTTATATGAGGAACGTGAACATAGCAAAAATTATGGAATTAGCACACTTAATGTAGGTTTACAGGGTTTTCTATTCGTTTAGTAGTCCATAGTCTTGTAACGTCTTGTGTATCATCTCTCGGTGGTCCTCGTTGTTACTACCTTCAAATGCCTCACACCCGTCGATGAAAGCCCGTATTTCCATAAAAGGAACGTGAACATAGCACGAATTATGGAATTAGCACACTTAATGTAGGTTTACAGGGTTTTTCTATTCGTTTAGTAGTTCATAGTCTTGTAACGTCTTGTGTATCATCTCTCGGTGTTTCTCGTTGTCACCACCTTCAAATGTCTCACACACGTCGATGAAAACCCGTATTTCCATATAAGGAACGTGAACATAGCAAAAATTATGGAATTAGCACAGTTAAAGTAGGTTCACGGGCTTTTCTATTAATTTAGCAGTACATAGTCTTGTAACATCTTGTGAAATGTCTCTCAGAGTTCCTCTTTATTACCATCTTTGAATGCCTCATACCCGTTGATAATACCTTCACAAGAAGGCTGTAACTAGCGTCCAGTCACCAGACATAAAAAAAGACAGAGAGTAACTCTGTAGCAGCTGAGAGGATATGGTCAAGTGTTTTGTATATATGGATACAAATATACACACTAAAACCACCAGCCAATCAAAATGCTGGAAATAGACTTGCTCATTCTACAAAGTAGAAAAGCCCAAGCTGCTATTTAAACCAGTTACCAAGTCTATATTCTCAGAAGCTGATCCAACTTGCAACAGTTGAATAACGATCAACTTACACAAATCTCGACAATTTCCACATAAGGAACGTGGACGTAGCAAAAATTATGGAATTAGTACACTTAGAGGGGGGTCCCTTATGTTATTTTTATAACTTAGCAGTAAATAAACTAATAACAGATAAGTTGAAAAACATTTTTTATTTGATAGTTGAACCTTCTGGCTTTATAAGATATATCTTAAACAAACTAGATCAAATTATTTATATTACTGGTATATATTATCCCCTTTATTTATTGAACAATCTGCGAATATATATATATATATATATATATATATATATATATATATATATATATATAATGTTGTTTTGGTTCCACGGGAGAAAATTCAATATTTTATAAATAAGAAGGTCCGCAAAATGTATTATGCTCTCAGAAAATTTTTAAAAATTTATTTTTATCTTACATATGCGACACGTGTTTCTGATCTGTTGTCTTCTTCAGGCATTGAGTTATTATTTTGGCAGAATATGTCCGATATTTGATAGGTTGTGTGCGTTTCTGCAACTTCTATTATAATTATTATTATTATATTGCAGAAACACACACAACCTATCAAATATCGGACATATTCTGCCAAAATAATAACTCAATGCCTGAAAAAGACAACAGATCAGAAACACGTATCGCATAATATATATATATTATATATATATATATGTGTGTGTGTGTGTGTGTGTGTGTGTATATATATATATATATATATATATATATAAAGTTTGGAAAAAGTCTGGGTGAATGATAGATAGATTAGAGGAAGATCGAGACCACCCAAACTACGACACTATTAAAATAGAATACTCAGAAGAGTCTTGAGGAGACTTGCTGTCACTCAGCCTCCAGTGAAAGCTTTGGTAGGCATGAAAAAACCTTAATAATAATAATAATAATAATAATAGTCTAAGGAGACGCATTTTTAATGACAGCCCTGAATAATGTCATGTCTCCTGAGGGCAGAATATAATACCTTCATCTCAAGTTAGTGGTAATTTCACTATACACCCTTTACAGTAACCGCTAAGAAAATAAACACCAAGGGTCCTGTTTAAGAACCCATTGATGTTATTATTTACTTCTCTTCTAACACTGGACGATCACCATGAAAAATTTTCCCCACCCCACGTACATATAACACCTTCGATTCTGCTTGTGAAAAGACGCAGTGCTTTTGTCAGCTCATCATTCGATCGGGCCGCCCATCCTTTTAGGAATTGAACGAGGAATTCATTCAGTCAATATACGAAACAGAAGTGAAGAGTAAATCACCTTCGCTTGGCGTGCACTGTATATTGATGATCCTGTATATTAGATTAGTAGCTCTTTCAAGAAGGGAATAGCTCATTTCCTTTTTCTCTTTCTTGACCTGTAGATGTAATTGATGTTTCGACTCAAGGGAGGTTTTTCACTTTCTCCCACCTTTTTTTTGTAACTGATCAAACCTACAATGCAGTCGAAACTGGTCTATTTCTGCTCGTCAAGTAAATTCCCTTTCTGCTTTTAGGACTGTACATCTTTTGACCCGAGAAAGATAACCGTTCTAATTGGTATGACATTTTTCTTCTTTTAGATGAATATGTAATATAATGCCAGAACAAGATCGTTGGGTCATCGTACTAGGGCGAGTCAAAAGTTTTGCAAAATTTCGGTACGTCTATGAATATGTAATTAATGCCAGAACAAGATCGTTGGGTCATCGTACTAAGGTGAGTTAAAAGTTTTGCAAAATTTCGGTACGTCATGAATATGTAATATAATACCAGAACAAGATCATTGGGTCATCGTACTAGGGCGAGTCAAAAGTTTTGCAAAATTTCGGTACGTCTATGAATATGTAATATAATGCCAGAACAAGATCGTTGGGTCATCGTACTAAGGTGAGTCAAAAAGTTTTGCAAAATTTCGGTACGTGCATGAATATGTAATATAATGCCAGAACAAGATCGTTGGGTCATCGTACTAGGGCGAGTCAAAAGTTTTGCAAAATTTCGGTACGTGCATGAATATGTAATATAATGCCAGAACAAGATCGTTGGGTCATCGTACTAGGGCGAGTCAAAAGTTTTGCAAAATTTCAGTACGTCTATGAATATGTAATATATGCCAGAACAAGATCGTTGGTCATCGTACTAGGGCGAGTTAAAAAGTTTGCAAAATTTCGGTACGTCCATGAATATGTAATATAATGCAGAACAAGATCGTTGGGTCATCGTACTAGCGCGAGTCAAAAGTTTTGCAACATTTCGGTACGTCTATGAATATGTAATATAATACCAGAACAAGATCGTTGGATCATCGTACTAGGGGGAGTTAAAAGTTTTGCAACATTTCGGTACGTCCATGAATATGTAATATAATACCAGAACAAGATCGTTGGGTCATCGTACTAGGGTGAGTTAAAAGTTTTGCAACATTTCGGTACGTCCATGAATATGTAATATAATACCAGAATAAGATCGTTGGGTCATCGTACTAGGGCGAGTTAAAAGTTTTGCAAAATTTCGGTACGTCTATGAATATGTAATATAATACCAGAACAAGATCGTTGGATCATCGTACTAGGGGGAGTTAAAAGTTTTGCAACATTTCGGTACGTCTATGAATATGTAATATAATACCATAACAAGATCGTTGGATCATCGTACTAGGGGGAGTTAAAAGTTTTGCAACATTTCGGTACGTCCATGAATATGTAATATAATACCAGAACAAGATCGTTGGGTCATCGTTACTAGGGCGAGTTAAAAGTTTTGCAAAATTTCGGTACGTCCATGAATATGTAATATAATGCCAGAACAAGATGGTTGGGCCATCGTACTAGGGCGAGTTAAAAGTTTTGCAACATTTCGGTACGTCTATGAATATGTAATATAATACCAGAATAAGATCGTATAACCGTTGGGTCATCGTACTAGGGCGAGTCAAAAGTTTTGCAAAATTTCGGTACGTCCATGAATATGTAATATAATGCCAGAACAAGATCGTTGGGTCATCGTACTAGGGCGAGTCAAAAGTTTTGCAACATTTCGGTACGTCTATGAATATGTAATATAATTCCAGAATAAGATCGTATAACCGTTGGGTCATCGTACTAGGGCGAGTCAAAAGTTTTGCAAAATTTCGGTACGTCTATGAATATGTAATATAATGCCAGAACAAGATCGTTGGGTCATCGTACTAAGGTGAGTCAAAAGTTTTGCAAAATTTCGGTACGTGCATGAATATGTAATATAATGCCAGAACAAGATCGTTGGGTCATCGTACTAGGGCGAGTCAAAAGTTTTGCAAAATTTCGGTACGTGCATGAATATGTAATATAATGCCAGAACAAGATCGTTGGGTCATCGTACTAGGGGCGAGTCAAAAGTTTTGCAAAATTTCAGTACGTCTATGAATATGTAATATAATGCCAGAACAAGATCGTTGGGTCATCGTACTAGGGCGAGTTAAAAGTTTTGCAAAATTTCGGTACGTCCATGAATATGTAATATAATGCCAGAACAAGATCGTTTGGTCATCGTACTAGCGCGAGTCAAAAGTTTTGCAACATTTCGGTACGTCTATGAATATGTAATATAATACCAGAACAAGATCGTTGGATCATCGTACTAGGGGGAGTTAAAAGTTTTGCAACATTTCGGTACGTCATGAATATGTAATATAATACCAGAACAAGATCGTTGGGTCATCGTACTAGGGGGAGTTAAAAGTTTTGCAACATTTCGGTACGTCCATGAATATGTAATATAATACCAGAACAAGATCGTTGGGTCATCGTACTAGGGCGAGTTAAAAGTTTTGCAAAATTTCGGTACGTCTATGAATATGTAATATAATACCAGAACAAGATCGTTGGGTCATCGTACTAGGGGGAGTTAAAAGTTTTGCAACATTTCGGTACGTCTATGAATATGTAATATAATACCAGAACAAGATCGTTGGATCATCGTACTAGTGGGAAATAAAAGTTTTGCAACATTTCGGTACGTCCATGAATATGTAATATAATACCAGAACAAGATCGTTGGGTCATCGTACTAGGGCGAGTTAAAAGTTTTGCAAAATTTCGGTACGTCCATGAATATGTAATATAATGCCAGAACAAAATGGTTGGGCCATCGTACTAGGGCGAGTTAAAAGTTTTGCAACATTTCGGTACGTCTATGAATATGTAATATAATACCAGAATAAGATCGTATAAACCGTTGGGTCATCGTACTAGGGCGAGTCAAAAGTTTTGCAAAATTTCGGTACGTCCATGAATATGTAATATAATGCCAGAACAAGATCGTTGGGTCATCGTACTAGGGCGAGTCAAAAGTTTTGCAACATTTCGGTACGTCTATGAATATGTAATATAATTCCAGAATAAGATCGTATAACCGTTGGGTCATCGTACTAGGGTGAGTCAAAAGTTTTGCAACATTTCGGTACGTCTATGAATATGTAATATAATACCAGAACAAGATCGTATAACCGTTGGGTCATCGTACTAGGGCGAGTCAAAAGTTTTGCAATACTTCGGTACGTGCTTAGCTTGCGGCGGGGATTTCACGTGACCGAAGTAGTTCAAGTCACAGTAGATACCTGTTGCAATTCTATCAAGGCAATATTGTCTAAATCTAGGAAATTGTTACGCTTTCACTTAAAGTAGAGGTCGAAGAGAGAGAGAGAGAGAGAGAGAGAGAGAGAGAGAGAGAGAGAGAGAGGGGGGGGGAGAGAGAGAGGAGAATAATGATGAAATAAAAAGAGAAAGAGTAACAATTAAAAGTGAGAGAGAGAGAGAGTAAAAAGTGAAAGCAAAAACAGAGAGAGAGAGAGAGAGAGAGAGAGAGAGAGAGAGAGAGAGAGAGAGAGAGAGTAAGGGGGGGGGTCCAAAGAGCGAATCTGTGTCCCGGAGGAGAATCATGTGTGTGTGTGCGTGCGTGTATGTGTGTGTTTGTATTTATATGTTTATTGGTTGGCTGGTTGGATTTTAAGGCGTGTTACCCCTTATTGAGTTATTTCGTGCCGAAGACGTTTTTGTTTTATTCATTCTTATTGGGTATTCAACTTTAAAAAAATTATATTTTCTAAACTCATTTTTTTAATCTATTTAACCCATAGATGGATTGGTTGGTTAGTTTATTGGTTGGATTTTACGGCATATCAACTCTTGGGTTATTTTATGCCGAAGATGTTTTGTTTTATTCATTCTTGTTGAGTATTCAACGTTTTTTTAAAACACATTTTTAAACTCATTTTTAAAAATTTTATTTAACCTATAGATGAGTTGGTTAGTTGGTTGGTTGGATTTTACAGCATATCAACCCCTTTGGGTTATTTTATGCCGAAGACGTTTCTATTCATTCTTGATGGGTTTTCAATTATTTAAAACTCATTGCTAAACACTTTTTAAAAAATCATAAGATCCTCAGCTATCGCCTTCTAGTACATCTATGATAAAAAGTGTCGAGACAACCATATAGGTGCTAGGGCTTGATGTGACTAGCTGATTGATCGGGGGCCGGTCTAGTCCATATAAAGGCTTCTGTCCACAAGCATCACGGGTCACCATCCACGGCCAATAACAAAAATGCTAATTTTCTCCAAAATACGAGGTGTATTCAAAAAGTATCGAGACTGAAGCTGTATTTACTAAGACAGAAATGAACAATGAATGAAACATTAATATTTTTCAAAACAGAAGGTATCGTGACTCTATAGTCATAAACGTTCATTTTCTTCAAAATATGAGATTTGTTCAAAAACTATCGAGACTGAAGCTGTATTTACCAAGACAGAAATGAACAATGAATGAAACATTAATATTTTTTCAAAACAGAAGGTATCGAGACTCTATAGTCCCCTTAGCATTCAACAAAATTATCTTTTAAGAGACATTGCAGGATTAAATGGTATTGTACTGCGTTGGGTACCCCTCTCAAAAATGTCTGGAACACGATATGTAAAATTCATTTACTTGAAACCAAATAGGGGCAATTCCATGTCAAATCATCCAGAAAAAAGTAAAATTGTCACCCACCCCCTAAAATACAGGCGTGGACTGTGTTAAAGTTAGACATTCCCCAAAATTTGAGCTTCCAATTTCTAAAAATTGGTGGAGTTATGTCGATTTTTAGCTCTCAAAATTTGGTGGAGTTCACGAAAAAAAAGCGACTCTTTGTAATCTATTTCTGGTCTCTGAAATGAGTTCTAGAGCTTCCCTACTCCTAAAAAATGCTATCAAAAAATTCTTAAAGTCTACCAATTTTAAGTTATTGATGATTTCTGATTTTTTCATAGCAAGATCAATATCCCGATGATTTGACAGAGAATTACCCATAGTTATTAATATTAGATAGAAATACTTGGCACCATGCAACGCTGGGCAAATTATTTGCTGTCTAAATTCACAATTTCAGGGTCCGATATCATATAACTGTGTGGAAAACCTTTAAGAACAATTACACAAAAAATGTAATCATAAATGTACAATGAATGCAATTCCCACACCTCTAGGCATAAAATAACCCTAGACGTGTTAACATGGAGTTAAAATTAATAAATCATCATCAATAGAAATATCAAGTCTTGCTGACAGCACGGATTCCCATGATCTCTCTCTCTCTCTCTCTCTCTCTCTCTTTCTTTCTTTCTTTCTCTCCTCTCTCTCTCTCTCTCTCGCACACACCTTTATCAGTCATCACTCCTGGCATCCATTAACCACACAGAGCTAATCAATGTAATTTTATTTCTGGTTGGTTTACACTCGTGTGTCCATGAGTAGGTGTCCATAAGTGAAAATCACTTATGAGTTCGTCCTTACTTCCCCAGCAGTATCCAGCATATTTTCTCACCTTTCTTGTATGGTTTGTATGATCGGAGGTAAGTGGTCGTACACCCGCTTTTTTGTGGGGTGTTGTTTTTGTGTCGTGTTGCTTTTTAGTGGGGTGCTATTTCCAGGATTTCTTCATGACGGCACACAACGTCCTTGTGTAGTTCCCATCTAGCCTTTTCTCATTTCATTAAAATCAAAGGGGTGCAGCCATATAATAGTACTGATATGGCCTCAGTTTGGAAGAGTTCTTTATGTTAACAGAGAAATCATATTTATTTTTGGTCAATAATCTATCTGTAGCAGTCCGAACCTTTTCCTAAGCATTTATTAACATCGATTTCTGTTGATGAGATATTGCTACCTAGATGTATGAACTAGTCTACTGATTTCGGAGTCTTGTCATCAAGTATGGAGATATCTCCATCTTATTTTATTTATATCTATTCATTTATTAACATCGCTTTCAATAGATGAGATATTGCTACCTAGGTATATTAACTAGTCTATTGATTTCAGAGTCATGCCATCAAATGTGGAGATGTCTCAATCTTATTCTATTTTATTTATTCATTTATTAATATCGCTTTCAATAGATGAGATATTGCTACCTAGGTATATTAACTAGTCTATTGAATATCAGAGTCTTGCCATCAAGTATGAAGATGTCTCCATCTTATTTTATTTATATTTATTCATTTATTAACATCGCTTTCTATAGATGAGATATTGCTACCTAGATATATGAACTAGTCTATTGATTTCAAAGGCTTGCCATCAAGTGTGGAGATGTCTCCATCTTGTTTAAAACACATGAACTCCGTTTTGTCTGAGTTCACACAGAGGCCAATAGCTACCGAAAGATTGCCATAAAAGCAATAATACTATGATAGAAAATGTATGTAATATTTTTCCTGATATCTCCTATACATGGAACTATTTTCTTTTGATCATCTTTGTTTCATCAAATTGTGTTCTGCCCCTGATGACCTCTCCACCATTCTTCATCATCCCTGACCAGTCAAGGTCTTCTGTCATGACGACTTGCAAGAAACAGTTTCATTGAGCCAACGTTTTTGATCTGTCTCCCTACTATCTCTTTTTTTCTCTCTCTCACTCTCTCTCTAAAAAGAGAGAGAGAGAGAGAGAGAGAGAGAGAGAGAGAAGAGAGAGAGAGAGAGCTTCTCATTCAGCATGACTGAACACGGCACGACAATGATGGTCTCTGGGGCTCATATATATTGTATATATGTATTATGTATATATATATATATATATATATATATATATATATATATATAATCTCTCTTTATCTCTATCTCTCTTCCTCTCTTAACGAAGAGAGAGAGAGAGAGAGAGAGAGAGGAGAGAGAGAGAGAGAGAGAGAGAGAGAGATCGTTCAGCATGATTGAACACGGCACTACAATGATGGTCACTGGGGGCTCATATATATATATATATATATATATATTATATATTATATATATAATATATTGTGCTGTAATAAAATACTGATTTTCATCCATCAATGTCGATGATGACCATTAACTAAGTTGAAGCTTATCAAATGAACTACACAAGGGATTTGTTTCTTTTTTAATTGTACGAGAGTCCAAGTGGTGCAGCCGAGTATATATGTAAATGTTAAGGCTCTCCAGTTGTGCATTAAACAGTATCGTGTGGTCAAGTTCCAATTCTGGAGCTCTTGGGAGTGTGGGGTACCCCTTCATCACCATTACTTACAGGTCTACACTGATTCGGAGTAGTAATACCTGTAAGGGTCGCATCTATGGTTAAACAGATTTTTAAAAAATGAGTTAAAATGTTTTAAAAATTTATTTAAAAAATTCAATACACATCAGAAATGAATAAAGAATGTCTTAGGCATAAAATAACCAACAGGGTTGACATGCCGTAAAATCCAATCAAACAACAAGAATAAATCAAAAAAATGTCTTAGGCATTAAAATAACCCAACAGGGTTGACTTGCTGTAAAACACAACCAATCAATCAATAAAATCTTACTTTTCAGATAAATTTTCAGTTTAGGAAACAAGAAAAAGTTACATTGATGGTGAGTATGGAAGGTGCTGCACTTGCTTAATTCTGTGTTTCTCTCTCTCTAAAAAAAAAAAAAAAAAAAAAAAAGAGAAGGTGTAGTATTAGAAAATCCTGTGTTTGGCAAATATATATATATTTATCATATATATATTATATCACTCATACACACACACATTCATATCTATTTACTATTTATCTATCTATCTATATTTTGATCGGTCTGTTCAGATTGATCTATTTATCTATCTATCTATCTATCTATCTCAGTCTACTCCTATCTATCTATCAAAGCCTCATAATTTTCAAATTAAAAAAATCAAAACATCAGTCTGAATAGTTTTGATCACAAGTATTCCTTCATTGACATTACTCCCAGGTCCACTCTGCCCCGGATTTTTGTATATATTAGAGTTGCATCTATACGTGAATTAGATCTGTTAAAAAAATATCTATATTCAATAGAAAAAACTTAACACCATATAACTGTAAATTATTTGTATTAAGAATAATTACTTGAATTGTTTACTAAGAATTATTACTGTAAGCCAGGCGGTAGTCTTGTATGTAAACAAGTTGTACTACTCATGCGCTAAATTGGCGAGGGCCGGTATCGATCCCAGAACCTTGTGGTTTCTAGATAGATGCTCTACCAACTAATAGTCTAGTAGATAAAAAGGTGGACCAAGAAAAAAATTGTTATCAAGCTAAATTTGGTATATTTTAAAAGCTTAGGGTATCCTCTTTTGAAATTTGAAAACTCCTCTTTTTGACCCCCTGAGGAAAATTTTTTATTGGTGGTGGTGGTGGGGGGTGCAAACCAGATCTAGTCTGATAGATAAAAAGGTATACCAGGAAAAATTGTTATGAAGCCAAATTTTTTTATTGGGGTAGGGGGTGTATGCAAACCAGATCTAAATATTTGGATCATATTACCTTTTTGATCTCACGAGAGTACCACCTGACTTAGAGTCATGTAAGAAACAATGCTGTAAGAATATACACTCTGGTATGTATGTATAATACAGAGGAGAGGGATGATGAAAAAGTATTGAGACAGAAGCTTGAAATATTTGGACCATATGACCTTTAGACACCCCCTTTTTGATCTCGATTAAGAAAGGACATGTTTTTCATTACACCGTCAATATCCGGTTGTTTGTTAGGGTTAGAGTTAGGGTTAGGGTTAGTTTTATAATTCTAAAAAATCTAAGAATCGTCTGTTAAAACAACCGGATATTGTTGAAACACATGTCCTTTCTTAATCGAGATCAAAAAGGGGTGCCTAAAGGTCATATGGTCCAAATATTCAAACTTCTGTCACAATACTTTTTCATCACCCCCCCCTCCTTTGTATTATACATACATACCAGAGTGTATATTCTTATAGCATAACAAATTCCCTTCAAAAAGGTATAAACCCCCATCATCCCCAGTCTAAATAGTACCACGACTCAAAATCCCAGAGTAGTCCTCGTGGTCTAAGGATCTGCTGGACTACGATCTCGAGGTAAGAGAGTTCGAAGTCCAGTCAGGATATTACGTTCATTTTTGGAACTAATCCCCTTCAAAAAGGTATAAACCCCCTCATCACCAGTTTAAATAGTACCACGCTTTGGCATTAAATAACCCACGAGAGTTATTGTGTCGTTAAATAAAGAAAACAAATATTAAAGATCTATACATAGGTACCTTGAGTGACAAGTTTAACTCGTTCTGCTCGTGACTCAATTTCCTTGAATATCAAATCAATTTTTCTCATTACTCAGGTAGTGAGACCCCAGTTCTAGAGCTCTGGGATTGTGGTTTCAGCCCTTTATTTCTATTATTGAAGAACGATAGTTGGTTGGCTACATCATATCCTGGTATCGTATAAATATAAGAACAATTCATAACAAAGTGATAACAATTGTTTTTCATTGCCTGAACAAACTTAGTAGAAGAAAATACAAAACATGATATGATAACATGTAATTAAATGGGATGCCTAAAGGTCATATGGTCGAAATATTTCAAACTTCTGTCTATATTCTTACAGCATTGTTTCTTACATAACTGTAAGCCAGGCAGTAGTCTTGTATGTAAACAAGTTGTACTACTCATGCGCTAAGTTGGCGAGGGCCGGTATTGTTTGTTAGGGGTTAGGGTTAGTTGTTAGGGTTAGGGGTTAGTTTTATAATTAAAAAAAAAATCATTTGTTAAAAAAACCGGATATTGACGGTGTAAATGAAAAACATGTCCTTTCTTAATCGAGATCAAAAAGGGGTACCTAAAGGTCTCAATAGTTTTTCATCATCCCCACCCCCTCTGTATTATACATACATACCAGAGTGTATATTCTTACATCATTGTTTCTTACATGACTCTAAGCCAGTCGGTACTCTCGTGTGTCAACAAATGAATTTCTTCTTTAATCATTTGGATTCTTATATCCCGCCATTTTTAATTATCTTTTTTTCCTTTCTCTTCATCCTGTAACATTGAGCATCTTTTCTTTCTGTGATTTCTTTTCAGAAGATCAAAGAAATATATGTTTCAAAACAAATTTGGTAGCATGGCCTA
>CM042163.1:35407194-35409694 GCA_023376005.1 Doryteuthis pealeii
TTTGCTGCTATAAAATTATAATGTCCTGAGTATGACGTTTGTAGTATAATGGTATGGTCACAGTAAGTAAGTAAAGTCGTCGGGGCGGCCTCAAGTCGCTATCAGCCAATCAGCGAGGGAGTCTATCCCCTTTTCAATAGCGCTAGACCAAGGAGATTGTTTTAGCATCTGAGGTGGAGCGCCACACCTACCATCAGCGCCTTACTTTACCGCACAGATCCCTGTGCTACTCATACGCAAGTTGTATAGTCACAAGGGGCTTAGTATTTATTTCCAGGCTCTTGGGCTCTTTTTCGGAGAGAAGGAAAGACATAGAGAAAGAGAGAGAGAGAGAGGATACGGTTAAATCAATCGGTCGTAAATCATATCCACTCCTGCTATGTCACACGAAGGACCAGGAGCCCGTCTGACCCCTGATACGGCCGAAAGGAAAAAGAGGACGATTTTTTTCTTTCTCGTTACTCATCACTACATCATTTCCGCTTCCGGTCAACACTCGGAACTTCCGTTTTTACTTTCAATTCCCCTTCCGAGGTCATTCCTAGGTCAAATTACTGGCATCCCGTTGTGTGCCCACTCCTCCAAACCTCAACCTTTGTTTGCACCTATTTCTTTTTCCTCTCTTTCTCTTTCAAATGCATGTAGACCACAATAATTATGCTACAACGTTAAACTCAAAATCCCACAGTAGTCCTTACAATACATATTATAAATGAGGGTAATCCCAAAAGTTAGATCTCCAAAATGCTGGGGAAACAGGGAAACTGTTTGATCGTCTATCAGCAACAGTGTTGTGTTTGTTTTGCATGCATCTATGTTTTCCCCTTCGAGCACCTCTCCACCATGCCCACTCTTGGCTTAGCAGCCATTTCTGATGGAGCTCCTGATTGATACTATCGCCAAATGTGAGGTTTGTGCAGTTATTTAGTTTTAGAATACGAAAGGCATTAAACCTATTGAAATTCATTGCTAATTAATGGAAGTGTATGGTGAGTCATGCATGGATGTCAAAAACATCTGTAAGTGGTGTAGGCAGTCCATTTTGTTATCTTCAACACTCGTGTCGGAGTTGTTCGTTTCAACCGGTTATAATATATATATATAACCTTGAACCTTACACATGTGTATAGAAACACAAAAATTATTTTAAGTAAATTAAGAAGAATCTTTATACTTTAAGTTGACAGATTGCTTGGTTGGTTGATTTAAGTAAGTAAGATAAAGACTTAAATATGCGGGAGACATATACGAATGCCTCTTATCATCTCATAAGAACTCTCTCGCTATTTATATACCCAGAACAAGGGGTATATAACAATTTGTTCTCTAAAAACATCTCCGAGGTTATTGCGCTATCAACAATCTCGTTACTATATGCCATTTTTGCCATGTTGCAGTCACATACTGTCATATAGCACCTAAATAATGAGAATGAAATCGTCAGTTTCTGCTATACATAATGTCTAACGCAACCTCGGAAGAGAAACAGGGAAATCTCATGGAACTTGTTAATTCAAATTAGCAATTGCTAATTCTTCTGTTCACCTTGTATTTTTGTTTAGTAAATCTTTTCACCTATACGTAATACTTGTTGCAAGTAAGGAATGTAATTCTTACACTATTACTCTCACCTCTATTCATCCATGTATCAAAAAGATACATTTGAAAATTATTATTAGCTCAGTTGTTAGAGCATCCGCCTAGGAATGATATCAGTTCTAGCCAACTCAGTGTATGAGTAGCACAGTTTTAAGTAATCTGATTTGTGTGGTAAAGTAGGAATCTGACAGTTTCTGTTATAGTTGGTAAACTTCTAGAAATTTCTGTCATTGTTGGTAACATTCTGGAAATTTTGTCAGAGTAACATTTTGGAAATTTCTGTCATAGTCAATAAGATTCAGGAAATTTCTGTGGAAGTTGGAAACATACTGGAAATTTTGTCATTGGAAATTTCTGTAAATTTCTGTCATGATTGGTAACATTCTGGAAATTTTGTCAGAGTAACATTTTGGAAATTTCTGCCATAGTCAATAAGATTCAGGAAATTTCTGTCAATGTTGGAAACATACTGGAAATTTTGTCATTGTAAATTTCTGGAAATTTCTGTCATGATTGGTAACATTCTAGAAATTTTTGTTACAGTAAATTTCTTGAAATTTCTGTCATAGATGGTAAGATCTAGAAATTTCTGACATACCTGGTAACATTCTGGAAATTTCATACTCAGCACTTTATTTAATCTTCTCTACATCTGATCTCTTTCTTTGGTTAATATTAAGATTTAAAAAACATTCTCTTGAATCGGGATCAGTCTATGGAAACGGTAAACCCAGACAAAATAATCCTTTTGTTATTGGTCTCAGAAGATACAATAGCTGCATTCTATGATCATATACAGTCTAATTTTACCTTCGGTTTAGTATTAATTCCAGTTGGATTAACAAGTATTTGTGTGCTTATAAGGAGGAACTATTCCGAGGAATCAAAAGTCTGTCTTTTC
>CM042163.1:35414694-35429807 GCA_023376005.1 Doryteuthis pealeii
TCTTTTATGTTCTTTATTACACAAGAAAAACACTTGAATTTTATTGTTGCATACCCTTCTTTTCTTATTTGCTTCTATTCTTCTTCTGGCGTCTTTGACATCTTACGTCTTCTTCTAACATCTCTTCTAGCGTCTGGACTTCTCTTGGGGACCTCATGTCTGGTTGTCGGTCGCACTTAACTCATTTCTTCTTCTATATCAGTCTTGTTACCAAGACATTTACCAACCACAAAACCGTGTTATTTTCTTAAGCTTTTATTTCCTTAACTAAACATTTCATGTAACTAAATATCTGACTAACATAGCGCGCGTATGCAGAGTGAGTAACAGTTAAGGCAGGACATCTTCACTGCCTGACGTCCAACTGAAAACTGAGGACCTAACCAGGTCCCACGTGACTTCACGTATTTCGCGGGCTTTCTGTACTATTCCATGGAAAGTCCCGCCCGTGATATGAAAAGAGCCATCCCTTTAGAAATACAGGGGATTGACAATAATCTTATGCAACCGCATAGATTATGTAACATTATTTCAGATGTTAACCCTTTAAACCAGTAAAAATAAATTTGTGGAGTGGTTTCCTTAGTCAATAGAAAAAAATGTTCTTCTTTGCCACCCCCGTCTTCTAATGATGCAGTAGGGGTTCGCTGAGTTCCAAAATATACAACTTAACTCTTTGCTGTCTTGCTACCAACTATCACCCTTTGAATCTACCCTGACTTCCTTGAGTGGTTTCTGCAATTAACCTCTCCTTGTTGATCACATATGACATAGCCAGACACTGAGGTCATTAGTGGTAGGGAGGGACCACCACATTACATAAGTACTTGAAATTATTTCTGATAATTAAATGGATTCTTGAAAAGGGAATTTATTTTCTTCCCCATTTTATTTGATTTCTTAAAATTTATCAATATTTAACTCTTATTTTCCTTGGATCTTTTCTCTCATTATTTATTCAACTCTTTTTCAGAAATTTAAAAATCTTAATCAATATTTCATTTCTTTTACATAAGATATTTAAAACTGATTTTTTCCTATCAATTAAAATACATGTAATTAAATGTTTTATTTTGTTTGTATCTTTCAGGAGTTGATTCATTTGGGATATTACCTTTTCAAATGACCTCAAAAGGTCAATTAACATTTTAACTCCCATCATCAAAAAAGAGCAAGAAAGAGTTAAGGATTATTCACCAGAGGAATTTGAATGATATTTCTATTTGGAGAAATTCAGTAATTGACTGAAAGGATTTATGAGACTTTTAAAAAAGAAAAATCGTTTTGTAAGGGATTATTTGAAATCAACCACAGTAATCATTTTCCCAACTGCAAAAGTCCACTTGACAAAGTCTTTCCGCCTGCAACAGTTTTACAGCAGTCTTCAATCAATCCACCAAAGTGTATTCGCTTCTTGTCCGAGTCACGACTGTGTTCTTGTTAGCAAGATCAAACACAATTCTCATCGGTGTGGGAAGGCATGCCTTAAATAATTATTAACTGCCCTGACCAAGATCCCACACCCGGGCCAATCACAATGTAGAAATTTGCATACGTGCCAACGAGGGTGAGTAGTCTGACTTCGAGCCACGACTAACGAGAATGCAAGTTCAATCTCCGCTACAAAAACCTAAAGGTTTTTAGTTGTTGGTGAATTCAAATGAACTTTTATCCTATTTTTTTTTCACCATTTCTACAAGGTGGGATAAAAAAAAAACAATTTTTAAATATTTATCATTTGAAAATTTAAATGAAGATGTGTGCACATCTAAACAAATTATACAATAAAGGGATGATGTCTAGACGTCTAGATTACTGTCTAGATTACTGTCTAGATTACTGTCTAGATGTGTGCACAGTTGAGCAACTTATATAATAAATTGATGATGTCTAGAGGTCTAAATTGCTGTCTAGATGTGTGTATAGTTGAGAAACTTATATAATAAAGTGATGATGTCTATACGTCTAGATTACTGTCTAGATGTGTGCACAGTTGAGCAACTTATATAATAAAGTGATGATGTCAGGACGTCTAGATTACTGTCTAAAGGAGTCAGTACCAATTTTGAATATTTCTTTTATGAAGTTGATATTCTTGAAACAAAATATTTTTTGTCAAAACAGGATTGTGCAAGTGCAGCACACACCATACTGATGAAATGTAGTTTTGTGTAAGTTTTTTTTTCATCATATCTACAAGGTGTGATCAAAAAGTCAAAACTCAAATATTGATCATTTTAAGATCTAACAGAGCAGTGTGGTTCATCACCATCATCACCTCAGTAAAAGCAACCAGAGCTGCCAAATTTTGCTTCACATTAATAAAATATTGCAAAACTTTTGACTCACCTTGTTACATAATCTATGCGGTTGCATAAGATTATTGTCAATCCCCTGTAATTCTGAGGGGATGACCCTTTTCATACCATGGCCGGGTCCTTTCAGGAAAAATTACAAAAGCCCGCCAAAATACGTGAAGTCACGTGGGACCTGTTCGGTCGCCAGTTTTTGCAGTTGGATGTCAGGCAGTGAAGATGTACTGCCGAACTGTGACTCACTCTGCATACGCGCGCTATGTTAGTTGGCAGATGTCTGGTGGGGATTTAACAATAAAATAAGATCAAAAGTAAATCGAAGTCTTGTGTTTATTATCTAAAAACTAACAATGACACAGGGCTTCTGATAAGGAGAAATCCCTAACAGAAAACCAGACCGAAATCCCTAAGTCAACTCCAGACGCTAGGCCTTAGAAGATGCCAGACCAAGTCAAGATGATAGAAGAAATACCAAAGACGATCAGAATACTAAAGACGACCAAGAAATAGAATTAAAGAAAGAGGTATGCAACATTATAATTATTTAGTGCCAGTAAAGAAAGGGTATGCAACAACCTTAGTATTCATCTAATTTCAGTAAAAAAAAAAAAAATCCAATACAAATTGTAACGGTTTGTGAGAAAGGTTAGGATTATTTACGTACAAGCACCCGGAGTTCGGGTGATTGTGTGCTATTAAAATATCTCCGGGTTCTAAGAGCTGTTTAGAAAAAGTATTTCTTCGACCGAGGCTGCTAGTTAACAAAGAAGAAAATACAAAAGGAGCATGTCCCTTACTCGAAAATTTGGAACGCAGGGGTCAGCTGACCAAAATCTTTTGCACGATAGGGAAAAATGTTTATCTATATTCGTTATTTTTTAAATAATTTTACTTATTTTACTTTTTCAAAACTTATTCTAAAGTTGTACCTTGACTCATGAGTACCCCAATTTACAAGTTACGAGTCACGAACTAGATCGATTTTTTGTTTTATGTTGAGAGCTAAAATCTGAGAAACGAGCGAGCTTCAGATACGCCTATAATAGTAAGTTCACTAAAAGCATTTAAGTTTCATAATTTATTATGCCCAAAAATATTATCTATAAAAAATAAGCATCTTACAGCACATAATTCATTACATTCTATTTTATCATTTTTTACACAATGGATGCTATTTTTTTTTTCTAAAGACGTAACAAAAAATGAGGGTGTATTTTTTTTTTTAGTTGGGGAGGGCTGAAACAGATTATGGCAAGGTATTTGCCTCTCATCCCACTTATGAGGGCGTGACACAAGGACATTTTTATGTGGACCCACCCACAAGCTGAAGCTCATGGGTGGTAGGCACAAAAAATGCGTCGATCCCGTCGGCATTTCCCCTCGAGGGGGCGCCTCAGGCGCTGGGCAGTAAACCCAGCCCTTCCCCTTTAAATCAAGGGGGCATGTATTGCCTGGGGGTGGATAGCCCCCTGGGATCGACACTTAATTTCATTGCCAAGCCACTCCAGAGGCCGAAGCGCTCTGAAGCAGGCAATGTCTATTTCAATGAATGGGGAAAATTTGATATACGTGGAAATTAATTTACGAGTGGAACGTATTATTATTTATTATTTTTTTTCATTCCTTTATTTTCCTTCCACTTGTATTCGTTTTTCTCCGTTTTATTTTCTTTATTTTCATATTCTTTCTTTTCTCTACCTTTTTTCTCGTCTTTTTTCATTCTTCCTTTTTCTCAGTTTTTTCTTCTTTTTCATTCTTCTTTTAGTCCTTTATTATTTCATTCGTCTTCAGTTTTCTTTCATTCTCATCGTTTTTCTTCCTTTTTTTTCTTTCCTTTAGTTCTTTATTTCTTTCATTCGTCTTCAGTTTCTTTCATTCTCATCGTTTTTCTTCCTTTTTCATTCTTTCCTTCAGTTCTTTATTTATTTCATTCGTCTTCAGTTTTTCTTTCATTTATCGTTTTTTCTTTTTTCATCCTTTCCTTTATTTCTTTATTTATTTCATTCGTCTTCAGTTTTTCTTTCATTCTCATCGTTTTTCTTTCTTTTTTCATTCTTTCCTTCAGTTCTTATTTCTTTCATTCGTCTTCAGTTTTTCTTTCATTCTCATGTTTTTCTTCTTTTTTCATTCTTTCCTTCAGTTCTTTATTTCTTTCATTCGTTTTCAGTTTTTCTTTCATTCTCATCGTTTTCTTCCTTTTTCATTCTTTCCTTTATTCTTTATTTTCTTTCATTCAGTTCTTTCATTCTCTCGTTTTCCTTCCTTTTTTCATTCTTTCCTTCAGTCCTTTATTCTTTCATTCGACTTCAGTTTTTCTTTCATTCTCATCGTTTTTCTTCCCTTTCATTCTTTCCTTTAGTTCTCTATCTCTTTCATTCATCTTCAGTTTTTCTTTCTTTCCCTTTTATATCGTCCTTACATTTCCTTTCTTTCCTCTTTCGTTCTCTCTCCTTCTTTTAATTCTTTGCTGAAACGTATTGACTAACAACTAAATAAATCTGCCATATCTTAAGAGGCTTTTAAGTACACGACTAGATAAAGAAATGAATTCCAAATCCTAAAGAGTTCCTTGAAAGAAAAGCATGCCAATTCAAAAGGCCATCAAAAACCAGATACTCGAGGCTATTAACACTCGGGCTTTACGGGCTTCTTCCAAAGTCAGATATCAAATTTCCATAACATAAATGCCAGATGTAATAAACGAGACGCTTATACAAATCTGTATTTGTGACGTGAAACAGAAAACATGTCTTACTACAGGAGTGGCTTTCGAAGATGGCGATTTAAAAAACAAAAAACAAACAAAAAAACAAAAAAACAAAAAACAAACACATACCGTATTTGACGGCATATAGGACACACTTTTTTTCCAAAAAATTCCTCCCTCATGGCAAGCCCCAAACCCTTTTTATCATATGCGTTCTAGAAGGCGGTGGCTGCGGGTCTACATGTCCTGGGAATGACGTTAAACTCTATCTGATGGTGAGGTTCCAGTTCTGGAGGTTTGGGGAATGTGGAGCACCCCTTCATCACCATTGCTCCCTGGTCCACTCTGACCCGAAGTGGTAGTACCTGTTAAGGTCCCATCTATGGGTTAAATAGAAAAATGTATTTATAAACAAAATTGTATTATCCATTAAGAATTGCTTTATTTCAAAACTTTATCGGCATTAAATGACCCAACTGAGGTTGATATGCCGTAAAACAAAACACCCCGCCCCCCCAAAAAATTCCTGTTATTGAGATGTCTTGTGTATGCTTATTGCTTGCCTGTACTGTCAAAGTACTTTTATACAGTTATGTTTCTGCTTGTGTAATGCACAATTAGACTGTTTTCAACAATATATGCTCCCGGGTTAGCTCAGTCGGTAGAGTGTTCGGCTAGAAACCGCAAGGTTCCTAGTTCGATACCGGCCCTCGCCAACTCAGCGTATGAGTAGCACAGGGATCTGTGCGGTAAAGTAAGGAGCTGATGGTAGGTGTGGCGCTCCACCTCAGACGCAAAAACAATCTCCTTGGTCTAGCGCTAGTGAAAAGGGAATAGACTCCTTGGTTGATTGGCTGATACCGACATTAGGCCGCCCCGACGACTTTACTTTTTTTACACCATAAACCTTTCCTGAATCTGACCTGCTGAAATGGGGGTGCGTCTTATATGCCCGTGCGTCTTAAATGCCGTCAAATGCGGTAGTTGGACTCATGATGCAACGGATAAAGGGGTTGATCTAATACAGTTCTAAGTGACAATCATCTGTAGGATGCAAGTTCAATTCTGACTACGAGCGATGATAAAATAGAATACTTAGCTTAACACTTGTACCCGGTCATGTTTAGCGGAATGAGAACAGTCTACTCCGATGGATTGAATAATGGGTTCTGTTCGAAGTTCCGTGAAGGATCCCGATTTACAACAAGAAGGTCCTCGTTTTGATGAGAAGGTTCCCGAGTTTGACAAGAAACGCCTGAAGAAGGCCGGGAGGTCACATCAACCGAAACGTTGTGTATATAAAAAATAAAGTTATAAGAATAGTATGTGTGGTTCTTATAATACGTTAGAAGGCTCAGATTAACCTTCCAACGGAGGTACATATGTATATAAAATAATCTGGACAAAAAAGTAAATTGTAACAATGCAGACTTTATTGTCTGAACACATTGACAAATGACATACATAAAATACAATAAAGAGATACACAGAATAGCTACAAAATCAGATAGGACTAAAGTCCTAAAGAAGTGATAAAGAGTTCATGAAGAATGAGTCACTTACTGAGAGTTGGGGGCAAAACCTTCCACTTAAGGACGGGGACACTATGCGTCAAGCCCATATTTAGTGCTTGCTAGACTAAGAGAAAAGAGAATGAGAATTTCCCGGGCTGCGTTTATATACACAACCACCTATTGGCGAAAAAATTAGCATAAAGGGGGATAACCCTTTTGGACCCAAGTCTATCCCAGCATGGGTAGACAATCGCTACTAGATCAGCTATGTAGAAAATTCAAACAAATTATCAAGTCTGTCCCTGGGGGGGGGGGTCGTTTACAGTAGCTGTGTTCACTCATTTTGCAAAAACTCTGAGCACATCATCTCAGATTGTTGATATAGAATTGTTTAGTCGACTCATATTGTAAGTAAACATGACAACAAAATGTTGGATTATATTGTGTATATAAGGCGTGCCGTGATCCACCACTTAAACTTATAGACTCGGCGTGGTGACATAGATTAAACCACAACCAATCAACAGCTCGAATACGTGGTTAGTTAACTATTTAATCGTCGATGTGGACTGCCGTTTATTTGCACGTAATTCGACATTGACGAACGGACCTGCAACGAGGGACTTTGCTAAATGCAAGGATTTTACCCAACACTAAGAGACACCAAGGAACAACCAAAGGATCATACCCAACACTGAGGGATACCAAGGAGCAACCAAAGGTTTCTTCTCTAAGGATCGCGCTCTGCTTAACACAAGAGATCTCCGCTGGGGAGTGCTTTCGCTTGAAGCCCAAGGATGACCACAAAAATCGTAACACAAAAGACATATTTTAGGAGGTAATATACACACGTGCTTACACGTTCGTTTACAGCACTGAACTAAATGAACAAGAAAAAATAAAGACAAAGAGAAAAACGAATTGCGCGTCAATTTTAGTGGTACCTACAACATGTCGCGAAGTAATTTACTCTGTAGTTCTAGAGACGCCACTCACAGGCAGCAGCCCCTTACGCCCAAGGGACTATTATGTTTGACTTCGTCGTTTTAGTTTATTGTAGTTTCAACAAATAAATAAACATATTTTTCATATAATATAACTGTAGACATATGCATAATAACTGAATATATACAGAAAACAGAAAAAAATGATTAGACATGTGACTCAAGGTCATTTTTTAAGAGTACATGTAATTTTAATTCCGTTTTCCTTCTCCAAGACCGGTTGCCTAAACAAGGGTAACGATTATCTTCCCTTGGGGTCGAGATTGGTAAAGGATTATCTTCTCTTCCCGTTAGGAGGCGTTGTAACCTGGCTGTTTAAATAGCCTCGGGGAACTAACCCCCTCTCGTCTATCTGTAACTCTACAGATATGCACAAGACAAAATGTGTCTCTGTCCGCTTGGACTGGGGGTGAGGGCATGACCCTAACAACAAGCTTATACCTGTGTATGTACGCGGCTCCCTTTTACATCCTATAGCTCCACCGAAGTCACACGCACCAGTTGCGTTTTAACCGTATACTTGTTACACGATGGGTTTTCAACACAGTAAGTGACTACTTCTATTATCCATTTAGTAGCCTCAAGACACTTTCCCTTAGGACTTGTCCAGGCAATAATGTCTGTATTTGTTATAACTCTTTTTGGAATTCGTTGTGTATGAATATGTAAATTCACCTGTGTTCGGTGGCTTTCTGAGGCCTCCTAACGCATTATAAGAAATGACATTAACTACTGAAGTTAAAACCACCTTCAATTCTTATACAAGGCTAAAGAACCCAGTCTGTTCTACAATTTACTCATAGCTAGTGGTGATAAGATGGATTCATTCTTTTTTAAGGGTGTGGCGAGTGTCCGCCCCTGCTGGGATGTACATGTGTCCAAAAGGGTTATCTTCCCTTGTCGTCAGGTTTTCGCCAATAGGTGGCTTTATATTTAAACAGCAGCCCGGGAATTCTCACTCTCTTTCTCTTGGTATAACAACCACGAAACATGGGCTAGACGCATGGTGGCTCTGTCCCTTAATAGTGGACATTGTCCTCCAACTATCAGTAAGTGAATTCTTCATGAGCTCTTTCTTACTTCTTTAGGACTTTAGTCCTATCTGTTTCTGTATCTATGTTGTATTTTATGTATGTCATGTGCTCAGACAATAAAGTCTGTATTTGTTATTATGTTTTACATCTTTGTATGTACATGTATGTGCGTACGTTGGAAGGTTACTTTGAGCCTTCTAAAGTATTATAAGAACCACCATATTATATTCTTATAAGGGCATTAGCAGTAAATGGAAGCGCGTGGTCTAATGGTTAAAGTCATGGAAATGGACTCATCACCCCGAGTTCAAATCCTGGATGTGGTAATTGCATTTCACTTAGCGCTAATACCCTTGGGAAAGGTATGAATCCTACTCTTCCTCCAGCAATGGATAAATAGTAGGGCAGACTGGGCTCTTAGCCTTGGTTAAGCAACCAGTCTAGGAGAAGGAAAACTCTGAATTCAAACCTGTTAAACTCCGCTAAAGAAATTGACCTTGTATCACATCCTGCTCGTGCGGAGGGGTTGGTAAATATATATAAGTGCATTAGTAGTGAAACGGAAACGGACTTTTTAAAAAAAAACTCGAGTCACGGATTCCATATCCTACGGCGATGAGCGTTACGATAAGCCCATCCCAGATGTATGAATGTGTTTATAATTTTGTACTTTTTATTTAGAAATGATTTGATTGCGGGGTGAGTACGTTGAACAGGATGTACACTAATGGCAATTCTATGCTTGGTGGGGATAAGAACTTTTCACCACTCCCTAGTATACTTTAAAGCTGCTTTCTTCGCAGTAAAATACTCGTAAGGAGGTTAATAGTAACTGATTTAAATTTTCTGTGGGTGGCGTCGGAAAAAAAAAAACATGACGGCTTTGGTATGTACATCCTACAGTGAAAGTGAATAAAACGGAGTAGAATGGGGGTACGTTATTGGGGGTGGTGAAAAGTTCTTATCCCCACCAAGCATAGAATGCCATTAGTGTACATCCTGTTCAACGTACTCACCCCGCAATCAAAATCATTTCTAAATAAAAAGTACAAAATTATAAACACATTCATACATCTGGATGGCTTATCGTAACGCTCATCGCCGTAGATATGGAATCCGTGACTTCGAGTTTTTTTTTAAAAAGTCCGTTTCCGTTTCACTACTAATGCACTTATATATATTTACCAACCCTCCGCACGAGCAGGATGTGATACAAGGTCAATTTCTTTAGCGGAGTTTAACAGGTTTGAATTCAGAGTTTTCTTCTCCTAGACTGGTTGCTTAACAAGGCTAAAGAGCCCAGTCTGCCCTACTATTTATCCATTGCTGAGGAGAGTAGGATTATACCTTTCCCAAGGGTATTAGCGCTAAGTGAAATGCAATTACCACATCCAGGATTTGAACTCGGGGTGATGAGTCCATTTCCATGACTTTAACCATTAGACCACGCGCTTCCATTTACTGCTAATGCCCTTATAAGAATATAATATGGGTGGTTCTTATAATACTTTAGAAGGCTCAAAGTAACCTTCCAACGTACGCACATACATGTACATACAAAGATGTAAAACATAATAACAAATACAGACTTTATTGTCTGAGCACATGACATACATAAAATACAACATAGATACAGAAAACAGATAGGACTAAAGTCCTAAAAAAGAAGTAAGAAAGAGCTCATGAAGAATTCACTTACTGATAGTTGGAGGACAATGTCCACTATAAGGGACAGAGCCACCATGCGTCTAGCCCATGTTTTCGTGGTTGTTATACCAAGAGAGAAAGAGAGTGAGAATTCCCGGGCTGCTGTTTAAATATAAAGCCACCTATTGGCGAAAACCTGACGACAAGGAAGATAACCCTTTTGGACACATGTACATCCCAGCAGGGGCGGACACTCGCCACACCCTTAAAAAAGAATGAATCCATCTTATCACACTAGCTATGAGTAAATTTTAGAACAGACTGGGTTCTTTAGCCTGTATAAGAATTGAAGGTGGTTTTAACTTCAGTAGTTAATGTCATTTCTTATAATGCGTTAGGAGGCCTCAGAAAGCCACCGAACACAGGTGAATTTACATATTCATACACAACGAATTCCAAAAAGAGTTATAACAAATACAGACATTATTGCCTGGACAAGTCCTAAGGGAAAGTGTCTTGAGGCTACTAAATGGATAATAGAAGTAGTCACTTACTGTGTTGAAAACCATCGTGTAACAAGTATACGGTTAAAACGCAACTGGTGCGTGTGACTTCGGTGGAGCTATAGGATGTTAAAAGGGAGCCGCGTACATACACAGGTATAAGCTTGTTGTTAGGGTCATGCCCTCACCCCCAGTCCAAGCGGACAGAGACACATTTTGTCTTGTGCATATCTGTAGAGTTACAGATAGACGAGAGGGGTTAGTTCCCGAGGCTATTTAAACAGCCAGTTACAACGCCTCCTAACGGGAAGAGAAGATAATCCTTTACCAATCTCGACCCCAAGGAAGATAATCGTTACCCTTGTTTAGGCAACCGGTCTTGGAGAAGGAAAACGGAATTAAAATTACATTACTCTTTAAAAAATGACCTTGAGTCACATGTCTAATCATTTTTTCTGTTTTCTGTATATATTCAGTTATTATGCATATGTCTACAGTTATATTATATGAAAAATATGTTTATTTATTTGTGAAACTACAATAAACTAAAACGACGAAGTCCAAACATAATAGTCCCTTGGGCGTAAGGGGCTGCTGCCTGTGAGTGGCGTCTCTAGAACTACAGAGTAAATTACTTCGCGACATGTTGTAGGTACACTAAAATTGACGCGCAATTCGTTTTTCTCTTTGTCTTTATTTTTCTTGTTCATTTAGTTCAGTGCTGTAAACGAACGTGTAAGCACGTGTGTATATTACCTCCTAAAAATATGTCTTTTGTGTTACGATTTTTGTGGTCATCCTTGGGCTTCAAGCGAAAGCACTCCCAGCGGAGATCTCTTGTGTTAAGCAGAGCGCGATCCTTAGAAAGAAACCTTTGGTTGCTCCTTGGTATCCCTCAGTGTTGGGTATGATCCTTGGTTGTTCCTTGGTGTCTCTTAGTGTTTGGGTAAAATCCTTGCATTTAGCAAAGTCCCTCGTTGCAGGTCCGTTCGTCAATGTCGAATTACGTGCAAATAAACGGCATCCACATCGACGATTAAATAGTTAACTAACCACGTATTCGAGCTGTTGATTGGTTGTGGTTTAATCTATGTCACCACGCCGAGTCTATAAGTTTAAGTGGTGGATCACGCACGCCTTATATACACAATATAATCCAACATTTTGTTGTCATGTTTACTTACAATATGAGTCGACTAAACAATTCTATATCAACAATCTGAGATGATGTGCTCAGAGTTTTTGCAAAATGAGTGAACACAGCTACTGTAAACGACCCCCCCCCCAGGGACAGACTTGATAATTTGTTTGAATTTTCTACATAGCTGATCTAGTAGCGATTGTCTACCCATGCTGGGATAGACTTGGGTCCAAAAGGGTTATCCCCCCTTTATGCTAATTTTTCGCCAATAGGTGGTTGTGTATATAAACAGCAGCCCGGGAAATTCTCATTCTCTTTCTCTTAGTCTAGCAAGCACTAAATATGGGCTTGACGCATAGTGTCCCCGTCCCTTAAGTGGAAGGTTTTGCCCCCCAACTCTCAGTAAGTGACTCATTCTTCATGAACTCTTTATCACTTCTTTAGGACTTTAGTCCTATCTGATTTTGTAGCTATTCTGTGTATCTCTTTATTGTATTTTATGTATGTCATTTGTCAATGTGTTCAGACAATAAAGTCTGCATTGTTACAATTTACTTTTTTGTCCAGATTATTTTATATACATATGTACCTCCGTTGGAAGGTTAATCTGAGCCTTCTAACGTATTATAAGAACCACACATACTATTCTTATAACTTTATTTTTATATACACAACGTTTCGGTTGATGTGACCTCCGGCCTTCTTCAGGCGTTTCTTGTCAAACTCGGGAACCTTCTCATCAAAAACGAGGACCTTCTTGTTGTAATCGGGATCCTTCACGGAACTTCGAACAGAACCCATTATTCAATCCATCGGAGTAGACTGTTCTCATTCCGCTAAACATGACCGGGTACAAGTGTTAAGCTAAGTATTCTATTTTATCATCGCTCGTAGTCAGAATTGAACTTGCATCCTACAGATGATTGTCACTTAGAACTGTATTAGATCAACCCCTTTATCCGTTGCATCATGAGTCCAACTACCGCATTTGACGGCATTTAAGACGCACGGGCATATAAGACGCACCCCCATTTCAGCAGGTCAGATTCAGGAAAAGGTTTATGGTGTAAAAAAAAAGTAAAGTCGTCGGGGCGGCCTAATGTCGGTATCAGCCAATCAACCAAGGAGTCTATTCCCTTTTCACTAGCGCTAGACCAAGGAGATTGTTTTTGCGTCTGAGGTGGAGCGCCACACCTACCATCAGCTCCTTACTTTACCGCACAGATCCCTGTGCTACTCATACGCTGAGTTGGCGAGGGCCGGTATCGAACTAGGAACCTTGCGGTTTCTAGCCGAACACTCTACCGACTGAGCTAACCCGGAGCATATATTGTTTTGAAAACAGTCTAATTGTGCATTACACAAGCAGAAACATAACTGTATAAAAGTACTTTGACAGTACAGGCAAGCAATAAGCATACACAAGACATCTCAATAACAGGAATTTTTTGGGGGGCGGGTGTTTTGTTTTACGGCATATCAACCTCAGTTGGGTCATTTAATGCCGATAAAGTTTTGAATAAAGCAATTCTTAATGGATAATACAATTTGTTTATAAATACATTTTTCTATTTTAACCCATAGATGGGACCTTAACAGGTACTACCACTTCGGGTCAGAGTGGACCAGGGAGCAATGGTGATGAAGGGGTGCTCCACATTCCCCAAACCTCCAGAACTGGAACCTCACCATCAGATAGAGTTTAACGTCATTCCCAGGACATGTAGACCCGCAGCCACCGCCTTCTAGAACGCATATGATAAAAAGGGTTTGGGGCTTGCCATGAGGGAGGAATTTTTTGGAAAAAAAGTGTGTCCTATATGCCGTCAAATACGGTATGTGTTTGTTTTTTGTTTTTTTTTTTGTTTTTTTTTTGTTTTTTTTTTAAATCGCCATCTTCGAAAGCCACTCCTGTAGTAAGACATGTTTTCTGTTTTCACGTCACAAATACAGATTTGTATAAGCGTCTCGTTTATTACATCTGGCATTTATGTTATGGAAATTTGATATCTGACTTTGGAAGAAGCCCGTAAAGCCCGAGTGTTAATAGCCTCGAGTATCTGGTTTTTGATGGCCTTTTGAATTGGCATGCTTTTCTTTCAAGGAACTCTTTAGGATTTGGAATTCATTTCTTTATCTAGTCGTGTACTTAAAAGCCTCTTAAGATATGGCAGATTTATTTAGTTGTTAGTCAATACGTTTCAGCAAAGAATTAAAAGAAGGAGAGAGAACGAAAGAGGAAAGAAAGGAAATGTAAGGACGATATAAAAGGGAAAGAAAGAAAAACTGAAGATGAATGAAAGAGATAGAGAACTAAAGGAAAGAATGAAAAGGGAAGAAAAACGATGAGAATGAAAGAAAAACTGAAGTCGAATGAAAGAAATAAAGGACTGAAGGAAAGAATGAAAAAAGGAAGGAAAACGATGAGAATGAAAGAAAAACTGAAGGCGAGTGAAAGAAATAAAGAAATAAAGGAAAGAATGAAAAAAGGAAGAAAAAACGATGAGAATGAAAGAAAAACTGAAAACGAATGAAAGAAATAAAGAACTGAAGGAAAGAATGAAAAAAGAAGAAAAACAATGAGAATGAAAGAAAAACTGAAGACGAATGAAAGAAATAAAGAACTGAAGGAAAGAATGAAAAAAGAAAGAAAACGATGAGAATGAAAGAAAAACTGAAGACGAATGAAATAAATAAAGAATAAAGGAAAGGATGAAAAAAAGAAGAAAAACGATAAAATGAAAGAAAAACTGAAGACGAATGAAATAAATAAAAACTGAAGAAAGAATGAAAAAGGAAGAAAAACGATGAGAATGAAGAAAACTGAAGACGAATAAAGAAATAAAGAACTAAAGGAAAGAATGAAAAAAAGGAAGAAAAAACGATGAGAATGAAAGAAAACTGAAGACGAATGAAATAAATAAAGGACTAAAAGAAAGAATGAAAAAGAAAGAAAAAAGATGAGAATGAAAGACTGAGAAAAGAAGAATGAAAAAGAACGAGAAAAGAAAGGTAGAGGAAAGAAAAGAATATTGAAAATAAAGAAAATAAAACGGAGAAAAAAACGAATACAAGTGGAAGGAAAATAAAGGAATGAAAAAAATAATAAAATAATAATACGTTCCACTCGTAAATTAATTTCCACGTATATCAAATTTTCCCCATCATTGAAATAGACATTGCCTGCTTCAGAGCGCTTCGGCCTCTGGAGTGGTTGGCAATGAAATTAAGTTCATCTCTTCTGTGGT
>CM042163.1:35429907-35449907 GCA_023376005.1 Doryteuthis pealeii
CAGAGAGAGATGCTGGAACGGATTAATGGCATTTTGTTTAATTTCAGTGGAGAAAATCTGATTTGATATACGAGATTGAGTTTGATCTGAACGAAGATTAAACTCGTAAGTCAAGGTATACTACATGAAGAAAAAAATCTAATCACATGAAATCTAAGGCAGCTTTTTTTTTTTCTTTAATAATTTGGAGAAAAAAAAGTCCTTGAAGGATTATTTGTTGGGCTTCTGGCATGATATCAGAAGCATAAAAGTTGTGTAGCCATTGTTTATGATTAATCAGTTGAAATCAGAAATAACCATAAAAATGAGTGAGATAGAAAAAGTCAAGAGAGAGAGAAGAGAGAGAGAGAGAGAGAGAGAGAGAGAGAGAGAGAGAGGAGAGAGAGGTAGAGGGGATAAGAAGAAGGAGAGAGAGGGGGAGAAAGAGGGATATGATAAAGAAAGAGAGAAGGGTGAGGGAAAGAAAAGAGAGGAGAGGAAGGGAGAGAGAGGGGAGGGGGAGAGAAAGAGAGAGAGAAAGAGAGAGAGAGGAGAGAGAGAGAGAGAGAGAGAGGGAAAGAGAAGGAAGAAAGAGGAGAGGCGAAATGGGAGAGAGAAGAGAGGGAGATAGAAAGAGAAAGAGAGAGGATGAAGAGTGAAAGAGAGAGAGGGGAGAGAAGAAGGGAGAGAGGAGAGAAGGGGAAGGGGCAAGAGAAAGCGTGAGACGGAAAGAGAGAGAAGAGAGAGAAAGAAAGAGAGAGGGAAGAGTGAGGAAAGAGAGAGAGAGAGAGGTAAGGTGGGAGAGAGAGAGAGAGAGAGAGAGAGAGAGAGAGAGAGAGAGAGAGAGAGAGAGATTTTCTGCAAAATTGATTTTATGTTTCTCTTCAAAGACAGAAAAAAAAAAAACGGAACTCTTCACTAATTTCTTTTATAAACACAATTAAAAAATTTTAAAAAAGCGACAACAAAAAGTCGGCCTTTTGGATTTGAAAGTCCAATTGGTTTGTAAAACATTTTGTGTGTTTTTTTTTTTCCATAATTATCAATTAATTTTTTTTCTTTTTCAGTTCAATTCAAAAAAAAAAAATTTAATATCCCATCTCAGATTCATTTGGTTTTTAATTTCAAACTTGTTCATTTTATTTTTTTTTTACAATTTAAAATTAAATTACAGTGTCGAGATTTCAGGTAGAAAAATTCATCTAAACAGATTTTGAAATAATTTCCAAATTGGACTTAACATTAACTATAAAAGAAGTTTAAATAATTAAATTATAAATTTAATAATAATTAAATGTATTTTAATGATTCAAAATGAATATTGGATTAGTATTATGGAGGATTTTTATAACAGACGAATGAAGCTGAGATTAACAGAGATTTTTCACTAAAAAGATTCACTAAGTTGGTGAAAGAGAGCAGATACTGATAATTAGAATAAAAAATAAGAGTGGAAATTAATATCATAATTCAATTACAAGTTAAAAATGTCAAAAGTAATTTATAATAAAGGAAAAAAAAAACAAAAAACAAAAAAAAAAAACAAACAAAAACAAACAAAAAGAATGTTATATCAAGGCTGGACCGAATGTAACATTCGATTTTGGCAGTATTTAATTATACATACTAGCAAACATAAAAGACACCCTCCGGGTGAATGTAAAAATAATTTTTTTGAAAAGATATTACTTGAGGGGATGGGAGTGAAAAGTTCAATGTCATAGAGTGTGTACCATGAAGTATGTAAAATCGTCAATTATTAAAGGAGTAAAAAAAGAAAGAAAAAGAAAGAAAGAAAAGAAGAAAGAAAGACAATTTGAAATGGAAACAGTTTTCCGATAACTTTAAATATTATATTAGAATGAACAATCTATATATATAATATATAAAGCACCGAGCATCTATTTATTGAAACAATGAGGATTATATCTAACGTTGCATGCTCACATTTTGACGTATATTTTATTTCTATGTTAGATGTTGGATTAATGTTTGTTGGGTAATGTGACGTAAGCATGGACGCAGTTTTGTTACAGACAAAAAAACCGGAATTGAATCTCCATTATAATAGATATAAAAGAAATGGGCTTGGCCACGTCAGGAGGATGGGACAGGTCGCATCCCAAAGACCTCTGTATGGTGGAGTTAGTAGAGGGCAGCCCGATCGTAGGGAAACCACGCCCTGCGCTTTAAAGGATGTCTGCAAGAGATTACATGAAGACATGCCATATCGACATCAACACATGGGAGGCCTTAATGCAGAAGCGCGTACCGAACCTGGCGCCTCCTCGCCAACAAGCGACGAAAAGGAATGAAAAAAGAGAGGAAGAAGCCGCCAACAAAAAAAGAGAGTTAAAAGGAAGGAGATACAACAGCAAGCATCACCTTTTGTTTTGACAATCACTTGCACCAGAGATTGCCATTCAAAATTGGTCTGAGCAGTCCACTCACGCAGTGCAGATTAAAGAGGAAAAAGTGGACACTACGCCATCGTCTTCAGTAGACGGACAGGATGCCAACATATAAAAGAAAGATTTTTGTTTCAATACGTACATAGAACTGAAAATAAAAAACAGAAGCTTCCCTACCGGGATTTTATTGGTTTCTCACTTTCCTCTCTGTCTCTATCTCCTGTCTGTCTGTCTGTCTGTCTTGTCCTGTCTCTCTCTCTCTCTCTCTCTCTCTCTCTCTGCTATATATATATATATATATATATATTATATATATATATGCGCATGAGGGAGTAATATATTGTAGCAATAAATCATTCTGGATGATGCTAATTCCAAGAGTGAAATATGTCAATCCTAATTTGTTGTCTCTTTTACCACACCACACGAGCACACACACACCCACACACACACACACCACACACACATATAATATATATATATATATATACTATACTATATATATATATATATATAATATAATTGGTACGCTAACTAGCCCTATGAATAAAGTGGAAATTAGTAAGGAATATCGGTTATCTGAAATCTAAGAATTCTTGGAGTATCGACTTATTTCTATTAAAATCATGAATATATAACCTTTTTTTATTTTTCTTAAATGAATTTTCTGTATTGTTTGCATATGTTATTTCATTCTACTTTTATTGTCAGATTTGATTTCATCTTTTCTTCCGGAAGAACTGAGATCTTTTTTTTAAGCCATCTCAGTTGTTCATTTTTGTCCATTGAAAAAAAATATATCTTGTTCGCTAATTAATGCTTTCTTGTCACCAAGTGGACATTCTAGATTAATTTTCGTTCTTTTTTTTTTTTCGGATAATTCCTTTTCTATTTTTCTTTCTTTTTTCTTACGTTCTTTAATTTTTTTTCTAGTCTATCTTTATGATTGTTTAAAAAACTGTTTGGTTGCTCCTTTCTATAAAGTATTTTTTTTCACTTTTTTGGCCTGTTGATGTATTTTGTTTTTTAGTTGGTTGAAAAAGCTCTGGAATGAATTTGGTGAACTGGAAATCAGAGAAAGATCAAAGACCATCCAAACTACAGAATGTTGGGATAGGCTAGAATACTCGGGAGAGTCCCATGGAGACTTACTGTCACCTCAGCCTCCCAGTGAACCAACCAGCTACGGCAGGCGTGAAACTAATAATAATGTCCAAAGAAAGGAAGGGGGGAGAGGTCTTGCCAACAATAGGGAATGCGTAGAAACCACAATCCAACAACTTGAAAGATTACAGCAAAGGAAGAGCAAAGACAAACTACTTATGGGCGGCCACAATAGTAGAAACGGCAGATGGACAAACAGAAAAACGACAAAGCTAGAAACAAAAATGGGAAGAAAAACAATTATACGGACGCTTCAAACGACAATAGAAAGAGGTTGCACATGAAAAGACTTGGACATGGTTAAGAAAGGGAAACCTCAAAGAGAAACAGATCACAACTTATAATCTGCTGCCAAAATAATGCCATAAGGACAAACTACAATCAAGCGAAAATTGATAAGACCCCAACAGCATAGTAAGTGGTAGACTTTGGCGGTATAGAGTGAGACTGTTAACCATATACTCTGCGAATGTAGCAAACTAAGCACAACGAGAAATACAAAGCTAGACACGACTGGGTTGGGAAGGTGATCAACTGGGAATTATGCAAAAAAATTAAAATTTTGACCACAACAACAAAATGGTATATGCATAAACCAGAACTCCTTCTTGAGAACAAAACGCACAAAATTTTCTGGGACTTTGAGATAAAAACGGATCACCTTATCCCCAGCAAGAAGCCAGACCTAGTATTGATAAACAAAAAAAAAGAAAAGAACTTGTCAACTGGTGGGGATTTTGCACGTGCCAGCAGATCACAGGGTGAAGGTTAAAGGAAAATGAAAAAAAATAGACAATATCTGGACCTTGCCAGAGAGCTGAAAAAAGTTATGGAATATGGAAAGTGAAAGTGATGCCAATTGTGGTTGGGTGCACTTGAACAGTCCCCTAAAGGATTGAAAAGGGTTTGTGAAAGTTTGGATATCAGAGGAAGATTGAAACCATTCAGAACAACTGCACTGCTGCAATCTGCCAGAATACTCAGAAGAGTCCTGGAGACCTGAGGAGACTTGCTGTCACTCAGACTCCAGTGAAAAGACATCAGCTAACACTGATGTGAAAACTCAAAAGGAGTAATAAATAATAATAATAAACTTCAAGAGAGATAAACTGAATCTTTTAATATCGTAGCTCAGATAAAATGCCATAAGAACAACAACAAAGACGAAGAAGATGAGGAGGAGCACAATGAGAATAAAGGAAGTATAGAAAAAAAAGAAGGAAGGAAGGAAGGAAAGATGGAAGAAAGAACGAAAGAAAGGAAGAAGAAAATGAGTATTCAATAGAATAGAGAAATAGAAAATAAACAAGATAATGAAAGAGAAAAAGAGACTACTACTACTACTACTACTACTACTACTACTACTACTAATAATAATAATAATAATAATAATAAGAAGAAGAAGAAGAAGAACAACAACAACAACAATCAAGACGAAAAAGAAGTAGAAGACGACGAACAAGAAAAACCCGAAGCAAGAAGAAGAAGAAGAAGAAGAAGAAGAAGAAGAAGAAGAAGAAGAAGAAGAAGAAGAAGAAGAAGAAGAAAGACTAAAAACAGCAGCCAGTAACAGCAATGGCAAGATATGAATAAATAGGAAAAAACCCAAAAAACAAAAACAAAAAAACCCTAGAAAATAGAAATGGGAAGAAAAACAACTGAATGGATACTTCAAGTAACAAACTGGGATGATTGCATTTGAGAAAACCTGGACATGGCTAAGAAAGGGAAACCTCAAGAGAGAAAATGAACCTCTTATAATAGCAGCACAAAATACTGCCATAATGACCAATTATGCGAAAGGAAAAATAGATAAGATACCACAGAATAGCAAGTGTATGATGTGTGGGGACAGAGACGAAACGATTGATCAAATAATAAGCGAATGCAGCAAACTAGCACAAAAGGAGTGAAAGACAAGGCAAGCACAACATTCTGGCTCAGCAACTAAGTTAATGCCTACAAGAGGTGAGGCTACCCAAATGGGTGACAAATGGGAAAACTACCATGATCCAGAAAGACCCTCAGAAAGTAACCATCCCTAGCAACTAAAGACCGATAACATGTTTACCTATGACATAGAGAATCCTAACATAACAAATAATAAAAAGAGATCTATTCCTCCCTTGAAAACCATAGGTTATATCCTGAAGAACAGAAAGGTTATTCCAGATGTTGGAATTTTTTGTGTATATAAGGCATGAGGCAAGTAGTCACTTCTACTTATAGACTCGTTGACTACCACGTGACCAGGGAAGGCAACCTATTGTCCAATCACTGGCAGTGCTGCTGCTGCTGTTGGTGTATTTATACTGCACGATACTAATCTTATCTCATTCACACTTGGACCATCTAGGACGTCGGACCTAAAGGACACTATCCCACAAGGACTTATTGATTTACTCACTTGTTTACTTTAAGTTCTTTATCAACTGGAACCAAGGATGGCGGCCAGTTACTCAACACCAGATATTAAAATAAATAATACAATTGTAATATAGTGTACTAATGATAAATCAAGGGATTGTAAAGTGAATTGCAATTGTAGCATATGAAAGGAAAAAAAAGGAAAGAAAATCTCAAATTCTCTCCTGCCTCAACAATAATGTAACACACACATGTACGTTCCTGTCCACGGACAGGTGCCTTTGAGCACCCCCCAAACAACCTTGTGTTGCATGGCATACAATAGCACTGCTTAAAATGTAAGTCTTCATTTTACACTTCCATTCCTTCTGATACATATACATACAAGTGTCTCTCATTGTAGTGTAATGGTTAGCTAGCTAGTCTCGCAGATCCATCACTACTGAATAGCGAGTTCTATCCACGCCAAAATTTTGATTTTCTTCAAAATAGTCCTCTTATTATGACTGAAGCTGTATTTTCCAAAACAGAATTAAATAATGGGTGAAACTTTAATTTTCTTCAAAATAGTCCCCTTCTTATAACTGAAGCCGTATTTACTAAAACAGAATTAAACAATGGGGGAAACTTTAATTTTCTTCAAAATAGTCCCCTTATTACAACTGAAGCCGTATTTACTAAAACAGAATTAAACAATCGCTGAAACTTTAATTTTCTTCAAAATAGTCCCCTTGTTATACGTATATAAAGTTGATTGGTTGGTTCTTTTGAATTTAGCATTGAAAGACCCAACAAGGGTTAAAATACCATAAAAGAAACCAACCAACCAACTAACGAATAAAAAAAGACATAATAAAAAGAAAAATAATTAATGTGTCCAGTTTTATATTATGAAGAAGTGTCCTTGCAGAATTTTCAAGATGAAAAACAAAACCATCAATATAGTTTTTCATCATTTATACGATGATTGGACAGAAGAATAATGATGAACATTTTTCTTTTTGTTACGAGGGAAGGCAGCATATCTGATATCGAATCAATTTGCTGATGAGAATGTAACATGATATATTAAAACATAATTCATAAAGTTTTACGAATTTCCATTGATTTACAAAATAAACACACGAAGACACCATAATATTCTAATGGTTTCACTAAATTAATAAAACTAATAGAAAATTTTACACCTCAAGTTGCATCTCCTAAGACTGAATTAAACAATGCTTAAGACGTTTTCTTCAAAATAGCCCTCTTATTACAACTGAAGCTGTATTTTCCAAAACAGAATTAAACAATGTGGGAAATTTTAATTTTCTTCAAAATAGTCCCCTTATTATGACTGAAGCTGTATTTTCCAAAACAGAATTAAACAATCGGTGAAACTTTAATTTTCTTCAAAATAGTCCCCTTCTAATAACTGAAGCTGTATTTTCCAAAACAGAATTAAAGAATGGGGAAAACATTAATTTTCTTCAAAATAGTCCCCTTATTACAACTGAAGCTGTATTTACTAAAACAGAATTAAACAATCGGCGAAACTTTAATTTTCTTCAAAATAGTCCCCTTATTATAACTGAAGCTGTATTTACTAAAACAGAATTAAACAATCGGTGAAACTTTAATTTTCTTCAAAACAGTCCCCTTATTACAACTGAAGCTGTATTTACTAAAACAGAATTAAACAATCGCTGAAACTTTAATTTTCTTCAAAATAGTCCCCTTATCATAAGTGAAGCTGTATTTTCCAAAACAGAATTAAACAGTGGGTGAAACGTAACTTTTCTTCAGTGCTCAGTATGTCTTGTTTGTCTTAATTGGATAGTTTGTGTGATGGGAGGTAAGCGGCCATACAACTGCTGTTTTGTAGTGTGCTGCTTCGATGATTTCTTCAAAACAGCATGTAACAACCTTGCGCAGCTCCAATAACCAAAACTTAAAACACGTTAGAGAACATTTCAACTAGTGTGTATAACTATTTTGCCAACCCTTAATCATAATCATAATGCACGAATTCACTTGACTCTCACTTGTCATCTGTCCCTATCGACCATCGTTCTTGGAAGTCCTATGGATAGCATTCAGTGTCTGTACAGAGAAAGAAATATCACATGTTGAAATAAGGTTTTAAGAATTTCCAATGCTTTTAAAACGTATACACATGAAAACATAATGACATTCTAATGTGTTCACTAAATTATTAAAATCAGAGGAGAAAATACTAAATTTACAACTAATCTTGGGTTTTTTACATTAAAAAACACAACTTCCTCAGTTCCATAATCAGAGAAAGACTTTCAAGGATTCCCTTGATTCTCTATCATAGTCCTTATCAGCCATTGTATTTGGTAAGTTTTCTACACAGCACCCAGTGTCCATACAAAGCTGATTGATGTAAGTCTTTGCTGGTCAGCCAACACTGGTGTGTCCATGTGTAGGAGTCCATAGAAAAACGTCACTTATGAGTTCAAACGTTCTTCGCTAGCAGTGGCCGGCATGTCTTGTTTGTCTTATTTGGATAATTTGTGAGATGGGAAGTAAGAGGCTGTAAGGTTCAAGGTTATAACAATGTTACAACTAGTTGAAACATAACAAACTCCGACACGTTTGTGGGACAAAACATTTTATATGGATAACAGGACAGGAATATGACAAGATACAGAAAATAATAACATACATGTACATAACATAAAGAGTAGAGATAAAAGGACTGGAGTGTCCGTACATAAAGATCACTTACTAGTGATGGGGGGGGGGCGAACCCCCAGAAGAGTAGTATAGCGTTGGGGGCCGAAGGCCCAATGAGAAGGGGTCACATGAGTCTAACCCATGTGGTTCAGCCGAGAAGAAGGAGAAAAGAGGAAGAAACGTTTGAATCAGCCGCTTAAATACCATAGCCCCTGGTGAGAACAAGCGACAACCCAGCGGGAAGATAACTCTTCCAGGCCAATAGGAAGATATTCCCAACAAGGCTGTACAGCTGGTGTTTTGTATATAGTTATTTCCAGGTTCTGTTCAGAATTGTGCACATCATTCTTGTGTAGTTCCCATCTAGCTTTAACTGCAGGCGTTTCATTAAAGTCCAATTGGCCAGAGAGATCAAATGTCTATGTAGTCGATAACCAGTCAATAGCACTCCCTTCTTTATTCGTATATTGATATTGCTTTCAGCAGATGAGATATTGACGAGAGCCTGTATTTGAGGGTTGAGACGTGATAGTAATTTACATCACAGTTGCAAATCTTGAGAAACTACTCACTGCATTTAACCCCCCCCCCCAAAAAAAAAAGAAAACAACAAAAAAAACCAAACAAACAAACAAACAAAAAAACAAAAACAAGCAAAGCAAAAACAAATTATTTGTAAAACTAAAAGTATTATTCACATTTGATTAAACATTTCAAATTAGTTTAATAGGTAAGACCTATAGAGGTAAAATAATTACATAATATTATTATTATTATTATACGTTCCAAGGTTCCGGGTTCAATACCGGCCCTTACTAACTCAGCGCAACAGTAACACAGCTTGAATCTGTACTGTAAAGTGGGGAGCTGATATTAGGTGTGACGATCCACCACAAATGCAAAAAAATGAATCTCCCTGGTCTAATGCTAGTGATAAGGGGATAGACTTTCTCGTTTTTCGGCTGATATCAACAATAGGCCAATCCGCCTACTTTGTTCATTTTTGTATAACTTTTTGTATAAATACAAATGTAGGTAAATGAAAATATTGCAATTTGTCCATTTTCACAGAGAAAATAGATTAATTTCTAAAAGTTTTTTTTATCCAAGACACAAAAGCAAAGTTGGAAAGGGATATTGTCCATTTTCTATACTTTGACGACATAAGCAATTAAAAAAATAACATATGCTATCCAGGAATTAAATTTGTCTTACATAGTAGTATCCAGGGCACAAAAGCAAAGTTTGAAAGGAATAATGGAAATTTACTTTTTTTTTTTATTGTATAAGCAATTAAGAAATAACACATACTATCCAGGAATGAAACCTGCAAATCTTGAAAAACTACTCAATTCTGAATATCTGTGTTCATTTTTGTATAACTTTAATTTAAATACATGTAGTTTTTTTTAAATATTAATGTTTTATTCAGACATTATGTAAATGAAAAGGTGCAAATGTGTCTGTTTTCACATAGAAAATAGATCAATTGCTAAAAATGTCTTATCCAAGGCACAAAAGCAAAGATTGAAAGGGATAGTATCCATTGTATATACTTTAAAAACATGAGTAATTAAGAAATAACACATACTCTCCAGGAATAAAATTTGTTTTACGCTAGAGCTCAAAAGCAAAGTTTGAAGGGAATAATGGCCATTTTCTATACTTTTACGACATAAACAATTAAGAAATAATACATGCTATTCAGGAATAACATTTGTGTTTCATAGTATTATTCAGGGCACAAAAGTAAAGTTTGAAGGGAATAATAGTTATTTTCTATACTTTTACAACATAAGCAATTAAGAAATAACACATACTATTCAGGAATAACATTTGTGTTACATAGTATTATCCAGGGCACAAAAGTAAAGTTTGAAGGGAATAATAGTTATTTTCTATACTTTTACGACATAAGCAATTAAGAAATAACACATACTATCCAGGAACGGAATTTGTGTTACATAGTATTATTCAGGACAGAAAAGCAAAGTTTGAAGAGAATAATGGCCAATTTCTATACTTTTACAACATAAGCAATTAAGAAATTACACATACTATCCAGGAACGAAATTTGTGTTACAGGGCACAAAAGGAAAAATACGAAGGGGATAATAGTTATTTTCTATACTTTTACAATATCATCATCATCATCATCATGTCGCGCTGTTAGCATGGATATCCATGACAGTCTCTCTCCATCCGTCCCTATCGTTCATCATTCTCGGGAGGTCCTCTATGCAGCATACTGTATCCGTGCAGAGCTGATCAATGTACGTCTTTGCTGGTCGGCCCACACTGGCGTGCCCATGTGCTAACTTCTACAGGAGGACGTCGCTTATGAGTTCGTCCTTGCTTCTCCAGCAGTGTCTCGCGTGTCTTGTCCGTCTTACTTGGATGGTTTGGGTGATATGTGGCAGGTGGCCGTATAGATACTTTCTCGTGGTGTGCTGTTTCCACGTCTTGTTCATGATCACCCGTAGCATTCTTGTGCAGCTCCCATCTAGTTTATTCTCTAGTCGCTTCGTTAGGGTCCAGGTGGTGCAGCCATACAGCAGCACTGATACGACAACGGCCTGGAAGAACTGTCTCTTTAAAACAAAATGTGTCTTATCTAGTGTTATCCAGGACAAAAAAGCAAAGTTTGGAGGGAATAATGGCTATTTTCTATATTTTACAACATAAGCGATTTCGATTCTCGATGGATGCCCTATTGCCCTATACTTAAGACCTTGTATCAATCGTACTCATGGTGAACAAGTTGAGTAAATCATTTTAAAAAAATCTTTGTTAGGTTACAACAGTATGGCAACCAGTATAGGAGAAGGGAAATTCTTAATTCAAACCTGTTAAACTCTGCTTAAAAAAATTACCTTTTGTCACATCCTACTTGTGTGGAAGGGTTGGTAAATATGTATAAAGATGGCTTTGGCATTAAATAACCCACGAAGACGTCCCGCTGTGATGTGATGGTTAGCAAGTTAGTCTTGCAGGTCCATTACTACTGAAAATCGATTTCGATCCTTAATGGATGCCCTATACTTGTGACCTTGTGTCAGTCCTGTGGTGAACAGGTTGAGTAAATCATCTTTTTAACAAAGAAACCCAACTAAGCCTTCTTTCGTGGGACCCTCTTTGTTTGCACCTTTGAATGCGTCGTACACGTTACCCTCTCCTCTTTTTTCAATTTGGCAAGTTGTACGTTACCCATTTATTTCCTCGATTCTAATAACAACTTCCATGTAAAGGCGCAGTTTATTGGAGATCAATAAATCCATTAACATCGGATGTTGGTTACAAGAAACCAATCGACTTGTCACCTCGATAAAAGATGCAGGGTCGGGTAAGAGGAAGAAGAGGCTAAATGAACCCGTTCATGGTTGCAACAGCAATCAATCAGACAAAGCCTCGAAACACTAAATCAGCTTTTGCAACATTCGAAACCCCAGAACACAGCTCCTCTCTTTCCATTTGCGATAAGCTAAACATACTACAACCCCAGGCAAAAATATAGAATTAACACACTTAAAGGAGGTTCACAGTGTTTTTCTTTTCATTTAGTGGTACAAAGTTTGGTAATTTATGAGGAAGTGCGTCCCGGTCTCCCGCCTCAAAACCGCTACCCGGTGACTATCAAAATAACAACCCCAGCTCGTCGTAATTCTTGTTTATTTATCGTAATTTGTCGTAATTCTTATTTAGATATGAAGATGGATATATAGTTTTGAATAGACTGAGATAGATAGATAGATAGATATATAGATAGATAGATTAACAAACAAAATAATATAGATAGATACGAACAAATGGAGATAGATAGATATTTTCGACAAGTAAATGTATTTGGGGGGGTGCTTCTTTTTTTGTCGTAATTCTTGTTTATTTAAACTAAAAACAAGACATTAAACAAACATGAATAAAAAATCTTAGTATTTAAAGTAATATAGATAAATATGAACAAATTGAGATAGATAGATAGATGGATAGTTTTGAATAGACTGAGCTGGGTCGTTATTTTAATAGTCACCGGGCAGCAACTCTTGAGACAGGAGACCGGGACGCACTTCCTTATAAATTACCCAAAGTTTTGTAACGTTTTGTGAAATGTACCCCGGGGGTCCTCATTATTACCATCTTTGAATGTCTCATACACGTCGATGAAAGCCCGTATTTTTATATGAGGAACGTGAACATAGCAAAAATTATGGAATTAGCACACTTAATGTAGGTTTACAGGGTTTTTCTATTCGTTTAGTAGTACATAGTCTTGTAACGTCTTGTGTATCATCTCTCGGTTGTTACCACCTTCAAATGCCTCACACACGTCGATGAAAACCCGTATTTCCATATAAGGAACGTGAACATAGCACGAATTATGGAATTAGCACATTTAAAGGAGGTTCACGGGTTTTTCTATTAATTTAGTAGTACATATTCTTGTAACGTCTTATGAAATGTCTCTCAGAGTTCCTCTTTATTACCATCTTTGAATGCCTCATACACATCGATGAAAGCCTGTATTTCTGTAGAATAAACATAATACCATCACAAGAAGGCTGTAACTAGCGTCCAGTCACCAGACAAAATAAAAGACAGAGAGTAACTCTGTAGCAGCTGAGAGGATATGGTCAAGTGTTCAGTATATATGGATACAAATATACACACTAAAAGCACCAGCCAATCAAATTGCTGGAAATAGACTTGCCCATACCACAAAGTAGAATAACCTAAGTTGCTATTTAAACCACTTACCAAGTCTGGATTTTCAGAAGCTGATCCAACAGTTGAATAACGATCAGTTTACACACATCTTGACAATTTCCACATAAGGAACGTGAACGTAGCAAAAATAATGGAATTAGTACACTTAGAGGAGGGTCGCTTATGTTATTTTTATAACTTAGCTGTAAATAAACTAATAACAGATAAGTTGAAAAACATTTTTATTTGATAGTTGAACCTTTTGGCTTTATAAGATATATCTTAAACAAACTAGATCAAATTATTTATATTACTGGTATATATTATCCCCTTTATTCATTGAACAATCTGCGTGTATATATATATATATATATATATATATATATATATATATATATATATAAAGTTTGGAAAAAGGTCTGGGTGAATGATAGATAGATTAGAGGAAGATCGAGACCACCCAAACTATGTCACTATTAAAATAGAATACTCAGAAGAGTCTTGAGGAGACTTGCTGTCACTCAGCCTCCAGTGAAAGCTTTGGTATGCATGAAAAAACCTTAATAATAATAATAATAATAATAATAATAATAATAATAATCTAAGGAGACGCATTTTTAATGACAGCCCTGAATAATGTCATGTCTCCTGAGGGTAGAATATAATACCTTCATCTCAAGTTAGTGGTAATTTCACTATACACCCTTTACAGTAACCGCTAAGAAAATAAACACCAAGGGTCCTGTTTAAGAACCCATTGATGTTATTATTTACTTCTCTTCTAACACTGGACGATCACCATGAAAATTTTCCCCAACCCACGTACATATAACACCTTCGATTCTGCTTGTGAAAAGACGCAGTGCTTTTGTCAGCTCATCATTCGATCGGGCCGCCCATCCTTTTAGGAATTGAACGAGGAATTCATTCAGTCAATATACGAAACAGAAGTGAAGAGTAAATCACCTTCGCTTGGCGTGCACTGTATATTGATGATCCTGTATATTAGATTAGTAGCTCTTTCAAGAAGGGAATAGCTCATTTCCTTTTTCTCTTTCTTGACCTGTAGATGTAATTGATGTTTCGACTCCAGGGAGGTTTTTCACTCCCCCCCTCCTTTTTTTTTTGTAACTGATCAAACCTACAATGCAGTCGAAACTGGTCTATTTCTGCTCGTCAAGTAAATTCCCTTTCTGCTTTTAGGACTGTACATCTTTTGACCCGAGAAAGATAACTGTTCTAATTGGTATGACATTTTTCTTCTTTTAGATGAATATGTAATATAATGCCAGAACAAGATCGTTGGGTCATCGTACTAGGGCGAGTCAAAAGTTTTGCAAAATTTCGGTACGTCCATGAATATGTAATATAATGCCAGAACAAGATCGTTGGGCCATCGTACTAGGGCGAGTTAAAAGTTTTGCAAAATTTCGGTACGTCCATGAATATGTAATATAATGCCAGAACAAGAACGTTGGGTTATCGTACCAGGGTGAGTTAAAAGTTTTGCAAAATTTCGGTACGTCCATGAATATGTAATATAATGCCAGAACAAGATCGTTGGGTCATCGTACTAGGGCGAGTTAAAAGTTTTGCAAAATTTCGGTACATCCATGAATATGTAATATAATGCCAGAACAAGAACGTTGGGTCATCGTACTAGGGCGAGTTAAAAGTTTTGCAAAATTTCGGTACGTCCATGAATATGTAATATAATGCCAGAACAAGAACGTTGGGTCATCGTACTAGGGCGAGTTAAAAGTTTTGCAAAATTTCGGTACGTCCATGAATATGTAATATAATGCCAGAACAAGATCGTTGGGTCATTATACTAGCGCGAGTCAAATGTTTTGCAACATTTCGGTACGTCCATGAATATGTAATATAATGCCAGAACAAGATCGTATAACCGTTGGGTCATCGTACTAGGGCGAGTCAAAAGTTTTGCAATACTTCGGTACTTGCTTAGCTTGCGGCGGGGTTTTCACGTGACCGAAGTAATTCAAGTCACAGTAGATACCTTTTGTAATTCCATCAAGGCAATATTGTCTAAAACTAGGAAATTGTTACGCTTTCACTTAAAGCGGAGGTCGGCAAACTTTTAGAGAGAGAGAGAGAGAGAGAGAGAGAGAGAGAGAGAGAGAGAGAGAGAGAGAGAGAGAGAGAGAATAATGAATGAAATAAAGAGAGAGAGAGAGAGAGAGAGAGTAAAATTAAATGCAAGAGAAAGAGAGAATAATGAATGAAATAAAAAGAGAAGAGTAACAATTAAAAGTGTGTGTGTGTGTGTGTGTGTGAGAGAGAGAGAGAGAGAGAGAGAGAGAGAGAGTAAAAAGTGAAAGCAAAAACATAGAGAGAGAGAGAGAGAGAGAGAGAGAGAGAGAGAGAGAGAGAGAGAGAGTCCAAACCGCTAATCTATGTCCCGGAGAAGAATCATGTGTGTGTGTGCCTGCGTGTGTGTGTCCGTGCATGTGTGTGTTTGTATTTATGTGGTTATTGGTTGGCTGGTTGGATTTTAAGGCGTGTCATCCCTTATTGAGTTATTTCATGCCGAAGACGTTTTTATTTTATTCATTCTTATTGGGTATTCAACTTTAAAAAAATTATATTTTCTAAACTCATTTTTTAAATCTATTTAACCCATAGATGGATTGGTTGGTTAGTTTGTTGGTTGGATTTTACGGCATATCAACTCTTGGGTTATTTTATGCCGAATATGTTTTGTTTTATTCATTCTTGTTGAGTATTCAACGTTTTTTTAAAACACATTTTTAAACTCATTTTTTAAAAATTTATTTAACCTATAGATGAGTTGGTTAGTTGGTTGGTTGGATTTAAACAGCATATCAACCCCCTTGGGTTATTTTATGCCGAAGACGTTTCTATTCATTCTTGATGGGTTTTCAATTATTTAAAACTCATTGTTAAACACTTTTTAAAAAATCATAAGATCCTCAGCTATCGCCTTCTAGTACATATATGATAAAAAGTGTCGAGACAACCATATAGGTGCTAGGGCTTGATGTGACCAGCTGATTGATCGGGGGCCGGTCTAGCCCATATAAAGGCTTCTGTCCACAAGCATCACGGGTCACCATCCACGGCCAATAACAAAAATGTTAATTTTCTCCAAAATACGAGGTGTATTCAAAAAGTATCGAGACTGAAGCTGTATTTAGTAAGACAGAAATTAACAACGAATAAAACGTTCATTTTCTTCAAAATATGAGATTTGTTCAAAAAGTATCGAGACTGAAGCTGTCTTTACCAAGACAGAAATGAACAATGAATGAAACGTTATTTTTTTTTCAAAACAGAAGGTATGGAGACTCTATAGTCCCCTTAGCATTCAACAAAATTATCTTTTAAGAGACATTGCAGGATTAAATGGTATTGTACTGCGTTGGGTACCCCTCTCAAAAATGTCTGGAACACGATATGTAAAATTCATTTACTTGAAACCAAATAGGGGCAATTCCATGTCAAATCATCCAGAAAAAAGTAAAATTGTCACCCACCCCCTAAAATTTTTCTGAAATTTTGTACAGGTGTAGACTGTGTTAAAGTTAGACATTCCCCAAAATTTGAGCTTCCAGTTTCTAAAAATTGGTGGAGCTATGTCGATTTTTAGCTCTCAAAATTTGGTGGAGTTCACGAAAAAAAAAAGCGACTCATTGTAATCTATTTCTGGTCTCTGAAATGAGTTCTAGAGCTTCCCTACTCCTAAAAAATGCTATCAAAAAATTCTTAAAGTCTACCAATTTTAAGTTATTGATTATTTCTGATTTTTTTCATAGCAAGATCAATATCCCGATGATTTGACAGAGAATTACCCATAGTTATTAATTTTAGATAGAAATATTTGACATCATGCAACGCTGGGCAAATTATTTGCTGTCTAAATACACAATTTCAGGGTCCGATATCATATAACTGTGTGGAAAACCTTTTGAGAACAATTACACAAAAAATGTAATCATAAATGTACAATGAATGCAATTCCCACACCTCTAGGCATAAAATAACCCTAGACGTGTTAACATGGAGTTAAAATTAATAAATCATCATCAATAGAAATATCAAGTCTTGCTGACAGAACGGATTCCCATGATCTCCCTCTCTCTCTCTTTCTTTCTTTCTTTCTCTCTCTTCTCCCCCTCCTCTCTCTCTCTCTCTCGCACACACCTCTATCAGTCATCACTCCTGGCATCCAGTATCCACACAGAGCAAATCAATGTAATTTTATTTCTGGTTGGTTTACACTCGTGTGTCCATGAGTAGGTGTCCATAAGTGAAAATCACTTATGAGTTCGTCCTTACTTCTCCGGCAGTATCCAGCATATTTTTTCACCTTACTTGTATCGTTTGAATGATAGGAGGTAAGTGGTCGTACACCCGCTTTGTTGTGGGGTGTTGTTTTTTGTGTGGTGTTGCCTTTTTGTGGGATCCTGCATCCAGGAATTTCTTCATGGTGGCACACAGCAACCTTGTGTAGTTCCCATCTAGCTTTTTCTCATTTCATTAAAATCAAAGGGGTGCAGCCATACAATAGTACTGATATGGCCTCAGTTTGGAAGAGTTATTTATGTTAACAGAGAAATCATATTTATTTTTGGTCAATAATCTATCTATAGCAGTCCGAACCTTTTCCTAAGCATTTATTAACATCGATTTCTGTTGATGAGATATTGCTACCTAGATGTATGAACTAGTCTACTGATTTCGGAGTCTTGTCATCAAGTATGGAGATATCTCCATCTTATTTTATTTATATCTATTCATTTATTAACATCGCTTTCAATAGATGAGATATTGCTACCTAAGTATATTAACTAGTCTATTGATTTCAGAGTCATGCCATCAAATGTGGAGATGTCTCAATCTTATTCTATTTTATTTATTCATTTATTAACATCGCTTTCTATAGATGAGATATTGCTACCTAGATATATGAACTAGTCTATTGATTTCAGAGTCTTGCCATCAAGTATGAAGATGTCTCCATCTTATTTTATTTATATTTATTCATTTATTAACATCGCTTTCAATAGATGAGATATTGCTACCTAGGTATATGAACTAGTCTACTGATTTCGGAGTCTTGTTATCAAGTGTAGAGATGTCTCCATCTTATTTTATTTATATTTATTCATTTATTCTCATCGCTTTCAATAGATGAGATATTGCTACCTAGGTATATGAACTAGTCTACTGATTTCAGAGTCTTGCCATCAAGTATGAAGATGTCTCCATCTTATTTTATTTATATTTATTCATTTATTAACATCGCTTTCTATAGATGAGATATTGCTACCTAGATATATGAACTAGTCTATTGATTTCAAAGGCTTGCCATCAAGTGTGGAGATGTCTCCATCTTGTTTAAAACACATGAACTCCGTTTTGTCTGAGTTCACACAGAGGCCAATAGCTACTGAAAGATTGCCATAAAAGCAATAATACTATGATAGAAAATGTATGTAATATTTTTCCTGATATCTCCTATACATGGAACTATTTTCTTTTGATCATCTTTGTTTCATCAAATTGTGTTCTGCCCCTGATGACCTCTCCACCATTCTTCATCATCCCTGACCAGTCAAAGGTCTTCTGTCATGACTACTTGCAAGAACAGTTTTTGATCTGTCTCCCCACTATGTCTTTTCTCTCTCTCTCTCTCTCTCTCTTATTTAGAGAGAGAGAGAGAGAGAGAGAGAGAGAGAGAGAGAGAGAGAGCTCTCATTCAGCATGACTGAACACGGCACGACAATGATGGTCTCTGGGGGCTCATATATATGTATTTATGTATATATATATATATATATATATATATATATATATATATATAATCTCTCTTTATCTCTATCTCTCTTCCTCTCTGAACAAGAGAGAGAGAGAGAGAGAGAGAGAGAGAGAGAGAGAGAGAGAGAGAGAGATCGTTCAGTATGATTGAACACAGCACTACAATGATGGTCACTGGGGGCTCATATATATATATATATATATATATTACATATATATATATATATATATACTCTCTCTTTATCTCTATCTCTCTTCCTCTCTTAACGAGAGAGAGAGAGAGAGAGAGAGAGAGAGAGAGAGAGAGAGAGAGAGAGAGAGAGAGAGAGAGAGAGAGAGAGATCGTTCAGCATGATTGAACACAGCACTACAATGATGGTCACTGGGGGCTCATATATATATATATATATATATATATATATATATATATATATATATGTGTGTGTGTTGTGTGCGTAATAAAATACTGATTTTCATCCATCAATGTCGATGATGACCATTAACTAAGTTGAAGCTTATCAAATGAACTACACAAGGGATTTGTTTCTTTTTTTTAATTGTACGAGAGTCCAAGTGGTGCAGCAGAGTATATATGTAAATGTTAAGGCTCTCCAGTGGTGCATTAAACAGTATCGTGTGGTCAAGTTCCAATTCTGGAGCTCTTGGGAGTGTGGAGTACCCCTTCATCACCATTACTTACAGGTCTACACTGACTTGGAGTAGTAATACCTGTAAGGGTCATATCTATGGGTTAAACAGATAAAACAAAAAAGAGTTAAAAATGTTTTCAAAAATTTATTCTAAAAATTCAATACACATCAAGAATGAATAAAAGAAAGTCTTAGGCATAAAATAACCCAACAAGGGTTGACATGCCGTAAAATCCAATCA
>CM042163.1:35454907-35492407 GCA_023376005.1 Doryteuthis pealeii
AAAGTGTATTTGTGGCAAACTCCGGAACGATATATATAGTATGGGCCAACTCAAGTTTTGGTAGTAGTCATCGTTGTTAGTAGCCATTAGGTCAAGGAACAACACACACACAAGTTGTATAGTCACAAGAGGCATAGTATTTATTTCCATTCTCTTGGGTTAATTTGCTGGATGACGATATCGAGGTAAGAGAGTTCGAAGATATTACGTTCATTTTTAAAATTAATCCTTCAAAAAGGTATAAACCCCTATAGAGGGGGAAATAGAGAGGGGGGGGGATAGAAATTTGAGTCAACAAGTTCCTGCTGAGGGGGGGGGGGGCAAAAAAATTGTCAGCTTGTGGAGACAGAACTTGGTGATAATAAAAATGTCCCTACATTTGCTGCTATAAAAATGACAATGTCCTGAGTATGACGTTGGTAGTATAATGGTATGGTCACAGTACCAAAGTGTATTTGTGGCAAACTCCAGAACGATATATATAGTATGATAGTATTGGAGGCGCGTGGTCTAATGGTTAGAGTCGTAGGAAATGGACTCGTCAACGCGAGTTCAATTCCTGGACGGAACTGTTGGCATTTCACATAGCGCTAATGTTGCAGATTGACTGTTTGTTTTGCGCGGGAAGTCGAGGGGACAAAGGAAAATTGAACTGAGAAGACAATAGATAGGCGAGACAGAAGTCTTAGTGTAACAAAAGAGGTGTGACAAAGGACTCATCTGGACAAAGACTAACAACAACAAAAGGAGGGGACTTCCGGTCAGGGAACAAAGGAATGTGTGGCGGTCATCGATATTTAAGCAGACCGGGAGAGACCCGAGGGGAGAGACCCGAGAGAGACGGCGAGCAGAGAAGGGTCTGACCGTCGATACGGTCGGGCGCTCCTAAGCGAGCAGTGATGCTCGCCAACCACCTTCCCCACATAAGTAGTCGTAGTGTCATTTCCCGCCCGCCACTCACCTACCACACACCGAAGAAAATAAAGAAGAGTCATCTTTGTATACGCGTATCTGTTGTTATTGAAGTAGCTGACTACTAGCATACCTGGCTAGTGGTTAGTGACGATATCCGCTACTAACATACACGAATTTAGCGGCGTGAATTCGAGACCACTATGCAACATATGTCTAATTGGAGCCGTTGACCAGACGAATTCCGCATGAATTCGGTAGAGCCTGAGTTACCACAGAAAACACAACAGAAGACAGACTTTCACGGTGCCACAGAAAGACAAGGCCGAGATTTTTGGTTGCTGGTATGAGAGAAGAGGAAATGAAGACACGACGTTGTAGTGAAGGGTTCCCACAACAACAAAAGAAGGACGATCACGATGCTACAGGAAAGACCACAAGAATTTTGCTGTTGCGGACGAGAGGACACGACACTGCCCACAAACACTGGGCGATGATAAGACATCGAAAGGTAGGTGACCTGTGATTTTACCTGTGTGTTTCTGCTCGTGTAGATAAAAAAAAAAGTTGTTGTAGTATAAAGAAAAATATATAGATAGCTGAAATAGATCAACGTAATTTCGTTCGGAGTCTGACCGCTGTGTTGACGAGAGAGGCTTGTTATGGAGGGGGTCGAAAGTAAAGAGTGAGATACCGTGAGTGACAGACTGGTATTGTACAAATCCTAGTAGTAATTTCATTAAACGCACGTGTTACCCCCCAGTGAGAAAAAAAATATATATATATTTTTCCGTTTAACCAGTATGATTAGAATTTTTAGAGTTTTGTGGCTTAAGGTAAATAATTTTTACTCATGATTTTATATTGAGAGGGGCTAATTTAATAATTTTAAATAGTATATCCATGAATAAAGGGGAAATCTCTATTTTGTAATTTTTTATTTGGAAATGGAATAATTTTTTTTGTGCTAAATCACCATGCTATATTTTTTCGTTCGGACTTGAGAGTTTCGTGTTGGGTCAACTTGGTTGGAGATTTCGCCTGATTTGTGTCGCATCTTTTTTAGAGAAACGGTAATTAAAGTGGTTTTTATAGAGAAACCCACCGGTTTGAGATATTATGTTGGTGAATGTCCTATGGAAATTAGGTACTTCGATAATTTTCGAAAGTCGTTGGAAGACTGCATTCTCCCGATTTTTGTCGTGCAGTAAGTCCCGAAGGGGATACGCGAAAAGGTTAAAAGCCCTGCTTCGCACGTGATGTTAGTAATAATTTTTTTTCCGTGATTTACAAGATGGCGATCTCTTCATTATTTTGACCCGGGTTGATGCCTTTTGTTCGAACGATAGCAGTAGGGTGAATGCATGGAATTTTTTAAATTAGTAGATTTGAATTTTAGATCTAAATTAAAGGGAAAATACTTAAGAGTGGAGCCCAATAGAAATGATTGTATGATAGAGTAATTTTTTAAACTTTTTGTCAGTATGTTCGGTTTGGGAATTTTTCTTTCCCCGAAAGTTTAACATAATTAATCAATGGTTAGTCTGGGTAATTTTATTGTGTACCTAAATTTTAGTGAAGGTTTTAGAAGATTTTATTTGTGAATTTTGTGGACTTGCTGTAATTATTTGGGATCGAGTTCGGAACTCGTGCTTGATTGTATGGAGATTTTTTTTTCCCCACGTGTGTAAGGAATCTGTGTAAATATGGTTTTTAAAAAAAGTAGTCGTACTGAAGGCTCACCATTACACTGATTACGATTCCTTGATGAGCGTCCCATGTGGTTAAAGTTTTTCTGCACTCATGTTTAAAGATTCCGATGTCGGAATGAGTCTTGGGGTTCTGAAAAAAATCAGAATAAGAGAAATGGCGAGTGGCCTGCCCCTGTGATAATGAGTCTTGGGGTTCTGAAAAAAATCAGAATAAGAGAAATGGCGAGTGGCCTGCCCCTGTGATAATGAGTTTGGGGCTCCAAAAAGGAATATAGATAAACGGTAAGATCCGTGCCCCGGTATTCTCTGTAGTATTTTGAGGATTGTGAGTATTTTGGTTTATGATTGGTGGGAATGGTCTCCAGGAAATTTTGGTTGAGAGATGTCTCGGATCCGAATGTGGATAGCAAGTTCAAGGAAGAGTAGAACAGAGCGTATGGGAAATTAAGGCTCATCACAGCATAGAAACGCTGCAGTTAGAAGTTAGAACTGGAAACGATAAAGCTAGCCAAATAAAATAGCATACCTTCACCTATAGCTAGAATTGGGCCCTTATAGAAAGAAAAATATACCTCGTGTCGTTTTCCCTGACAGATTTTGATTAACAACTATAGGTAATGTTCTTGTTACATGAAAAACATAAAATTAGGTGTCGTGCTCGAGCGGAGATACACATGGTTTTTGTCGAGGGTCATTTGCTTGATATCATCGCAGACTTTTGTTTTTATTTAAAAAAAAAACAAAAAAAAAAAAACGAACTTTTTGAATGAAGACGAACTTTTTTAACGAACTTTTCAGTAAAAAAAAAAAAAGGAAACCGTGACAAGGCGGGATTTTGAAGGAGAAAGAAAAAAAATGAACGTGAACACTCTCTAAGTTACCAATTAAAGGTAACCGATTTGTAGAATGTATGTTATATTCGATGTATTTTTTTTTTGTTTCTCTTTTGTTTTTGTTAATCCTGTATTTTGCTATGTACTCGGTGGTTGGTGTGAGTGACGGTGATTCGGGACATTAAAGAAAGTTTTTTTTAAATATTCATATGTGAAAATTTTTGAAAAATGGGGTGGTGAGGGATGTTGCAGATTGACTGTTTGTTTTGCGCGGGAAGTCGAGGGGACAAAGGAAAATTGAACTGAGAAGACAATAGATAGGCGAGACAGAAGTCTTAGTGTAACAAAAGAGGTGTGACAAAGGACTCATCTGGACAAAGACTAACAACAACAAAAGGAGGGGACTTCCGGTCAGGGAACAAAGGAATGTGTGGGCGGTCATCGATATTTAAGCAGACCCGGAGAGACCCGAGGGGAGAGACCCGAGAGAGACGGCGAGCAGAGAAGGGTCTGACCGTCGATACGGTCGGGCGCTCCTAAGCGAGCAGTGATGCTCGCCAACCACCTTCCACCACATAAGTAGTCGTAGTGTCATTTTCCCTGCCCGCCACTCACCTACCACACACCGAAGAAAATAAAGAAGAGTCATCTTTTGTATACGCGTATCTGTTGTTATTGAAGTAGCTGACTACTAGCATACCTGGCTAGTGGGTTAGTGACGATATCCGCTACTAACATACACGAATTTAGCGGCGTGAATTCGAGACCACTATGCAACACTAATACCCTTGGGAAAGGTATGAATCCAATTCTCCCCCCAGCTATGGGTAATTAGCAGGGCAGACTGGACTCTTTAACCATGGCTAGGAGAAGGAAAACTCTGAATTCAAACCTGTTAAACTCCGCTTAAGAAATTGACCTTGTGTCGCATCCTGCTTGTGCGGAGGGGTTGGTAAATATATATATATATAGTATGAGCCAACTCAAGTTTTGGTAGTAGTCATCATTGTTAGTAGCCGTTAGGTCAAGGAACAACATACACGCAAGTTGTATAGTCACAAGGGGCTTAGTATTTATTTCCAGGCTCTTGGGCTCTTTTTCGGAGAGAAGGAAAGACATAGAGAAAGAGAGAGAGAGAGGATACGGTTAAATCAATCGGTCGTAAATCATATCCACTCCTGCTATGTCACACGAGGGACCCCTGCTACGGCCGAAAGGAAAAAGAGGACGATTTTTTTCTTTCTCGTTACTCATCATTACATCATTTCCGCTTCCGGTCAACACTCGGAACTTCCAATTTTACTTTCAATTCCCCTTCCGGGGTCATTCCTCGGTCAAGTTACTGTCACTCCGTTGTGTGCCCACTCCTCCAAACCTCAACCTTTGTTTGCTCCTATTTCTTTTTCCTCTCTTTCTCTTCCAATGCATGTAGACCACAATAATTATGCTACAACGTTAAACTCAAAATCCCACAGTAGTCCTCGTGGTCTAAGGGTTAATTTGCTGGACTACGATATCGAGGTAAGAGAGTTCGAAGTCCAGTCAAGATATTACGTTCATTTTTGGAACTAATTCCCCTCAAAAAGGTATAAACCCCCTCATCCCCAGTTTAAATAGTACCACGCTTTGGCATTAAATAACCCACGAGAGTTATTGTGTCGTTAAATAAAGAAAACAAACATTAAAGATGTATACATAGGTACCTTGAGTGACAAGTTTAACTCGTTCTGCTCGTGACTCAATTTCCTTGAATATCAAATCTATTTTCCTCATTACTCATGTAGTGAGACCCCAGTTCTAGAGTTGCTGCCATAATAATAATAATGTCCTGAGTATGATATTAAACTGCATTAGATAGTGAGACCCCAGTTCTGGAGCTCTAGGATTGTGGTTTGGTTTGGTTTGTTTTACGGCATATCAACTTCAGTGGGTCATTTAATGCAGACAAAATTTTGAAATGAATTCATTCTTAATCGATACTCAATTTTAAAAAAATATTTTTTTTATTTTATAATTTTATTTTCTATTTAACCCATAGATAGGACCCTAACAGGTACTACCACTCCGGGTCAGAGTGAACCTGGGAGCAATGGTGATGAATGGGTGCTCTACATTCCCCAGACCTCCAGAACTGGAAAGAAATTTCTGTCATTGTTGGTAACATTCTGGAAATTTTGTCAGAGTAACATTTTGAAAATTTCTGTCATAGTCAGTAAGATTCAGGAAATTTCTGTCAAAGTTGGAAACATACTGGAAATTTTATCATTGTAAATTTCTGGAAATTTCTGTCATGATTGGTAACATTCTGGAAATTTTTGTTACAGTGAATTTCTGGAAATTTCTGTCATAGTTGGTAAGATGCTATAAATTTCTGACATACCTGGTAACATTCTGGAAATTTCATACTCAGCACTTTATTTAATCTTCTCTACATCTGATCTCTTTCTTTGGTTAATATTAAGATTTAAAAAACATTCTCTTGAATCGGGATCAGTCTATGGAAACGGTAAACCCAGACAAAATAATCCTTTTGTTATTGGTCTCAGAAGATACAATAGCTACATTATATGATCATATACAGTCTAATTTTACCTTCGGTTTAGTATTAATTCCAGTTGGATTAACAAGTATTTGTGTGCTTATAAGGAGGAACTATTCCGAGGAATCAAAAGTCTGATTGTCTTTTCGATTTATGTATATCCAAGAAAAACACTTTAGTAGTTTCTATAGCTAACAAGAGTTTCAATAAAAGAGTTGGTTCGTTAGTTGGTTGGTTTTATGGCATATAAACTATTGTTGGGTTATTTAATACTACGAATTCAAACCTGTTGAACTCTGCTAAAGAAATTGACCTTGTGCCACATTGTATTCGTACAGAGGATTTGGTATATATATATATATATATATATATATATATATATATATATATATATTGCTTGAAGGCAATTACAATGCGGTATATTGCATAAAATTCGATAATTATAGAAGATAAATAACATTGACAAGTGAATCTCGCAAATAATTACTCGGCGTGTAGAACATCGTACAGCAGCTGTTTCGACTTTATTAAGTCTCATCAGCGATTTCTGTCGGAGGGAGATCGTTAGTATACATCGATGATGAGACTTAATAAAGTCGAAACAGCTGCTGTACGATGTTCTACACGCCGAGTAATTCTTTGCGAGATTCACTTGTCAATGTTATTTATCTTCTATAATTATCGAATTTTATGCGATATACCGCATTGTAATTGCCTTCAAGCAAAAAATATAAATATTTATTCACCAATGCTTCTAAAAAAAATAAACAAACATCCCAAAATCTTATATATACATATATATATTATATATATATATATATATATATATATATATATATATATATATATATTATAGGTATCAGCCTTGGCTGATACCTATAATAGGCCACTCCACCAATAAAATGTTACGAACCAGAATTGCAAACCAATACACTAAAAGTAAAGTGTGAAGCTGATGATAGGTGAGGAGCTCCACTTAAGATACAAAAACATTCTCCTTGGTCTAGACACTAGCCACTCCACCAATAAAATGTTATGAACCAGAATTGCAAACCAATACACTAAAAATAAAGTGTGGAGCTGATGGTAGGTGTGGAGCTCGACCTTAAATACAAAAACATTCTCCCTGGTCTAGCACTAGCCACTCCACCAGTAAAATGTTACGAACCAGAATTGCAAACCAATACACTAAAAGTAAAGTGTGGAGCTGATGATAGGTGAGGAGCTCCACTTAAGATACAAAAACATTCTCCTTGGTCTAGACACTAGCCACTCCACCAATAAAATGTTACGAACAAGAATTGCAAACCAATACACTAAAAGTAAAGTGTGAAGCTGATGATAGGTGAGGAGCTCCACTTAAGATACAAAAACATTCTCCTTGGTCTAGACACTAGCCACTCCACCAATAAAATGTTACGAACCAGAATTGCAAACCAATACACTAAAAGTAAAGTGTGGAGCTGATGATAGGTGTGGAGCTCCACTTAAGATACAAAAACATCCTCCCTGGTCTTGACACTAGCCACTCTACCAATAAAATGTTACGAACCAGAATTGCAAACCAATACACTAAAAGTAAAGTGTGGAGCTGATGGTAGGTGTGGAGCTCCAGCTTAAACATAAAAACAATCTCACTGGTCTAGACACTAGCCACTCGACCCATAAAAGGTTACGAACCAGAATTGCAAACCAATACACTAAAAATAAAGTGTCTAGCCACTCTACCAATAAAATGTTACGAACCAATACACTAAAAGTAAAGTGTGGAGTTGATGGTAGGTGTGGAGCTCCACTTAAGATACAAAAACTTTCTCCCTGGCTGATACCTATGATACACTAGCCACTCTACCAATAAAATGTTACGAACCAGAATTGCAAACTGAAGTAAAGTGTGGAGCTGATGATAGGTGTGGAGCTCCACTTAAGATACAAAAACATCCTCCCTGGTCTAGCACATGTTATGAAGCAGAACGTCTCTTCGTGGAGACACTAGTTTTCCAGCGGTGAATAACTGAGATGTGAATAGCAATTATTTTGAAGAGTTGAAACAATGTGGCATATCTGAAAAGGGTTAAGGTTCATTTGTGTGAAGAAATTAACCTATATTTCAAAGGCAAGGCTTCCTGTATCAACAGGAAACTGGGCGGTCAATCCACCAAATGTTTCTGCCCGATGGACTTTGTTGTTCACGACAAGCACTGAGAACTGGGGACAGTGTCTAGTCATGATGACATTCAAAGGGTAACAGCAATAACACACACACACGCACGCACGCACACACACACACACACACACACACATACACACACACAAACACTTAAAATGACATGTATAAAATTGGCACACACACAGGCACAAATACACACACACTTTGAAAGACATGAATGAAACTGGCAAATACACCCACCCACCCATACACACACACACACACACGCTCAAATGCACACACACTTAGGAAAACATGTATAAAATTGGAAAACACTCTCACACACACACACTTAAAATGACATGTATAAAATTAGCACACACACACATACACGCACAAATGCACACACGCACTAAGAATGACATGAATAAAATTAACAACACACACACACACACACACACACTTAGGATAACATGTATAAAATTGGCAAATACGCGCATACACACATACACATACACATATTGAAGATGATGTATAAAATTTACAAACACACGCACATACACTTAGGATGGCATGTATGAAATTTATAAACACAAACACACATTGATACACACACACACACACACATAACTGAGCTTGCCCTCTTTCTTTATTACTCACACACATACACACGGACATGTTGGATAACATGTTTAAAATCTACACATGCATACACGCAAATATGACATATATATGTATATAAATAAACAAATATATATATATATATATATATATATATATATATATATATTATATATAATCAAACATACTGAATTTCTCTTTCACACACAACCATGATATATATATATATATATACATGCAATCTTACTCCCCCCCCTCTCTCTCTCTCTCTATCTATCTATCTGTGTGTGTGTGTGTGTTACAAACACACACGATGATACATGAAATGTTCGAACCAATAAGAACACACACACACAAACACACACGTACACACATACACACACACACACACACAAACATATATATATATATATATATATATATTATATATATATATTATATAAACACCCACACATACACACACACGCGCGCATACATATGTGTGTGTGTGTGTGTGTGTGCGTGTCTGAAGATCGCATATGTGAGAAACTGTCAGTAATTACGTGTTGACTCAATGTCCACGTTAACCTTAACTCAAATACAAATGCTCTATCAATGATATTGAGGACTATCTGCTTGGAAATATATCAAAATACATAAATATAAATGAATTCTAAAAGAATGTGTTTAAAATAAAAATAAAATAAGCAAAAAAAAAATTGAATATTCAACAAGAATGAATAAAACAAAAACATCTTCAGCATCAAGTGGTTCCAATTTTGGAGATCTGTAGAGTTTGGGGAATCCTTTGCTTGCCATTACTTCCAGGTCCACTCTGAGTGGTCGTTCCTGTTAGGGTCCCATCAAGGTCTCAAATAGATTTAAACCAGTAAAAGATTCAGGTTTTTAGCTCGCATCAAAAGCCGTTATTTCAATGCAGACAGTATGAAAGATCTATTTGAAAATGTCAACATAGAAGACATTCTGTCCTTTTTGAAGGAAATAAAATTATACCATAGAATATAAACATGAACCTAATCAATACCATACAACATGACCCCCAATGGTGCTAACACATTGTTAAAACCAATTACTACAAAAGTATAAATATAAATACACAACATATTAGTTCCTAACTGTTAGACATGACATAACCCCAGACGGGTTGATATACCATAGAATATAGACATGAACCTAATCAATACCACACAACATGATCCCCAATGATGCTAACACATTGTTAAAACCAATTACTACAAAAGTATAAATATAAATACACAACATATATTACTTCCTAGCCGTTAGGCATGACATAACCCCGGACGGGTTGATATGTCGTTAAATATTGATATGTCGGTTGATATGTCGTTAAATATTGGTATGCCCTTATGGCAAGCCCCAACCCCTCTTAATCATATGGGTGTTAGAAGGCGGTGGCTGCGGGTCTATGAATGACGTTAAACTCTATCTGATGGTGAGGTTCCAGTTCTGGAGGTTTGGGGAATGTGGAGCACCCCTTCATCACCATTGCTCCCTGGTCCACTCTGGCCCGGAGTGGTAGTACCTGTTAGTGTCCCATCTATGGGTTAAATAGAAAAATGTATTTATAAAAAAATTGTATTATCCATTAAGAATTGATTTATTTCAAAACTTTATCGGCATTAGATAACCCACTGAGGTTGATATGCCGTAAAACAAAACAAAACAAACAAACAAATAAATATTGATATGTCGGGTTGATATGTCGATAGAAAAAAGAATTGTTCATCTTTGTAAATTGAATTTTTTGAAAAAAAGGTTGAGTAGATGAAGAAGTTGTTCTTGATCCCCGAGATAAAAGATCAAACCAACCAACTCAACCAGCCAACCAACCAATGAGAATTCTGGGGTATGGGGGTTATCGTCCTTTGTCTGCGAGCCTCTGTTTCAAACCAACCAATCACGAGCCAGCATACTTTGGCGGCAAAGTCGAATAAGCAAACTCATCCCCCTTCTGATCCAGCAACCAAAGGGAACAGACCTACAAAAGGTCGCTCCTATTCTTCAACAGACAACTACGGAGTCGGACGCAAAACAGAAGTCCATCATATCCGAACGGAACAGAGGGCCGTAGCAAGGTCTCCGTTAATACCCCATATCTCAGGATACACCAGATAAGTGACAAATTATATACATTTGCGCAGACGAACTAAAGTTTGCACTTCTTTATATGTAATACATGTCTTTGTTCAATTCTAGTTGTTCGTTTTATTTCTTTGCATACCCTTCTTTTCTTATTTGCTTCTATTCTTCTTCTGGCGTCTTTGACATCTTACGTCTTCTTCTAACATCTTGGTTGTCGGTCGCACTTAACTCATTTCTTCTTCTAGATCAGTCTTGTTACCAAGACATTCACCAACCACAAGACTGTGTTATTTTCTTAAGCTTTTATTTCCTTAACTAAACATTTCATGTAACTAAATATCTGACTAACATAGCGCGTGAGTTACAGTTAAGGCAGGACATCTTCACTGCCTGACGTCCAACTGAAAACTGAGGACCTAACCAGGTCCCACGTGACTTCACGTATTTCGCGGGCTTTCTGTACTATTCCATGGAAAGTCCCGCCCGTGATGTGAAAAGGGCCATCCCTTTAGAAATACAGGGGATTGACAATAATCTTATGCAACCGCATAGATTATGTAACATTATTTCAGATGTTAACCCTTTAAACCAGTAAAAATAAATTTGTGGAGTGGTTTCCTTAGTCAATAGAAAAAATGTTCTTCTTTGCCACCCCCGTCTTCTAATAATGCAGTAGGGGTTCGCTGAGTTCCAAAATATACAACTTAACTCTTTGCTGTCTTGCTACCAACTATCACCCTTTGAATCTACCCTGACTTCCTTGAGAGGTTTCTGCAATTAACCTCTCCTTGTTGATCACATCTGACATAGCCAGACACTGAGGTCATTAGTGGTAGGGAGGGACCACCACATTACATAAGTACTTGAAATTATTTCTGATAATTAAATGGATTCTTGAAAAGGGAATTTATTTTCTTCCCCATTTTATTTGATTTCTTAAAATTTATCAATATTCAACTCTTATTTTCCTTGGATCTTTTCTCTCATTATTTATTCAACTCTTTTTCAGAAATTTAAAACTCTTAATCAATATTTCATTTCTTTTACATAAAATATATAAAACTGATTTTTTCCTATCAATTAAAATACAACATGTAATTAAATGTTTTATTTTGTTTGTATCTTTCAGGAGTTGATTCATTTGGGATATTACCTTTTCAAATGACCTCAAAAGGTCAATTAACATTTTAACTCCCATCATCAAAAAAGAGCAAGAAAGAGTTAAGGATTATTCACCAGAGGAATTTGAATGATATTTCTATTTGGAGAAATTCAGTAATTGACTGAAAGGATTTATGAGACTTTTAAAACCTAATAAGGTTTTTACTTGTTGGTAAGTTCAAATTTTTATTCATCATTTCTACAAGGTGTGATCAAAAACTAACAATTGAAAACATTTTTAAATATTTAACATTTGAAAATTTAAATAAAGATGTAAGCATATCTAAACAACTTATATAATAAAGTGATGATGTCTAGACGTCTAGATTACTGTCTAGATGTGTGCACAGTTGAGCAAATTATATGAAAATGATGATGTCTAAATTAATGTCTAGGTGTGTGCATAGCTAAGCAACTTATATAATAAAGTGGTGATGTCTAGACCTCTAGATTAATGTCTAGATGTATGCATAGTTGAGCAACATATGATAAAGTGATGATGTCTAGATGTCTAGATTACTGTCTAGATGTGGCCACAGCTGAACAACTTATATGATAAAGTGATGATGTCTAGATGTCTTGATGACTGTATAGATGTGTGCACAGTTGAGTAACTTATATAATAAAGTGGTGATGTCTAGACGTGTAGATTACTGTCTGGACGGGTGCACGACTGAGTTACTTATATAATAAAGGGATTATTCACCAGAGAAATTTGAATGATATTTCTATTTGGAGGAATTCAGTAATTGGCTGAAAGGATTTATGAGACTTTTAAAAATGAAAAATCGTTTTGTAAGGGATTATTTGAAATCAACCACAGTAATCACTTTCCCAACTGCAAAAGTCCACTTGACAAAGTCTTTCCGCCTGCAACAGTTTTACAGCAGTCTTCAATCAATCCGCCAAAGTTTATTCGCTTCTTGTCCGAGGCACGACTGTGTCTTGTTAGCAAGATCAAACACAATTCTTATCGGTGTGGGAAGGCATGCCTTAAATAATTATTAACTGCCCTGACCAAGATCCCACACCTGGGCCAATCACAATGTAGAAATTTGCATACGTGCCAACGAAGGTGAGTAGTCTGACTTCGAGCCACGAGATTGCAGGAGGTTGCAAGTTCAATCTCCGCTACAAAAATCTAAAGGTTTTTAGTTGTTGGTGAATTCAAATGAACTTTTATCCTTTTTTTTTTCATCATTTCAACAAGGTGTGATAAAAAAACTAACAATTTTTAAATATTTATCATTTGAAAATGTAAATGAAGATGTGTGTACGTCTAAACAAATTATGCAATAAAGGGATGATGTCTAGACGTCTAGATTACTGTCTAGATTACTGTCTAGATGTGTGCACAGTTGAGCAACTTATATAATAAATTGATGATGTCTAGAGGTCTAAATTGCTGTCTAGATGTGTGTATAGTTGAGCAACTTTTATAATAAAGTGATGATGTCTAGACGTCTAGATTACTGTCTAGATGTGTGTATAGTTGAGAAACTTATATAATAAAGTGATGACGTCTAGATTACTGTCTAGATTACTGTCTAGATGTGTGTATAGTTGAGCAACTTATATAATAAAGTGATGATGTCTAGACGTCTAGATTACTGTCTAGATGTGTGTATAGTTGAGAAACTTATATAATAAAGTGATGATGTCTAGATGTCTAGATTACTGTCTAGATGTGTGCACGGCTGAGCAACTTATATAATAAAGTGATGATGTCTAGACGTCTAGATTACTGTCTAGATGTGTGCACAGTTGAGCAATTTATATAATAAAGGGATGATGTCTGGACGTTTAGATTACTGTCTAATGGAATCAGTACCAATTTTGAATATTTCTTTTATGAAGTTGATATTCTTGAAACAAAATATTTTTGTAAAAACAGGATTGTGCAAGTGCAGCACACACCATATTGATGAAATGTAGTTTTGTGTAAGTTTTTTTAATCATTTCTACAAGGTATGATCAAAAAGTCAAAATTCAAATATTTATCATTTTAAGATCTAACAGTGAAGTGTGATTCATCACCATCACCACCTCAGTAAAAGCAATCAGAACTGCCAAATTGTGCTTCACATTAATTATTTTGTTTTGGTTTGTTTGTTTTGTTTTACGGCATACCAACCTCAGTGGGTCATTTAATGCCGATAAAGTTTTGAAATAAATCAATTCTTAATGGATAATACAATTTTTTTATAAATACATTTTTCTATTTAACCCATAGATGGGACCCTAACAGGTACTACCACTCCGGGTCAGAGTGGACCAGGGAACAATGGTGATGAAGGGGTGCTCCACATTCCCCAAACCTCCAAAACTGGAACCTCACCATCAGATAGAGTTTAACGTAATTCCCAGGACATGTAGAACCGCAACCACCACCTTCTAGCACCCATATGATAAAAAGAGGTTGGGGCTTGCCATAAGGGCAATAGGGTTTGGAAAATCATATAGGTGCTAGGGCTTGATGTGACCAGCCGATTGATCGGAGTGGGCCTCTCCGACCGCCCGTCTAGCCCAAGATAGGGCCAAAACATTAATAAGATATTACAAAACTTTTGACTCACCTTACTATTCATCTAATTTCAGTAAAAAAAAAATCCAATACAAATTGTAACTGTTTGTGAGAAAGGTTAGGATTATTTACGTACAAGCACCCGGAGTTCGGGTGATTGTGTGCTATTAAAATATCTCCAGGTTCTAAGAGCTGTTGAGAAAAAAGTCTTTCATCGACCGAGGCTGGTAGCTAAAAATGAAGAAAATACAAAAGGAGCATGGCCCTTACTCGAAAATTTGGAACCCAAGGGTCAGCTGACCAAAATCTTTTGTACGATAGGGAAAAATGTTTATCTATATTCGTTATTTTCTATAATTTTACTTATTTTACTTTTTCAAAACTTATTCTAAAGTTGTACCTTGACATATGAGTGCCCCAATTTACAAGTTACGAGTCATGAACTAGATCGATTTTTTGTTTTATGTTGAGAGCTAAAATCTGAGATACGAGCGAGCTTCAGATACGCCTATAATAGTAAGTTCACTAAAAGCATTTACGTTTCATAATTTATTACACCCACAAATATTATCTATAAAGAAATAAGCATATTACAGCACATAATTCATTACATTCTATTTTATAATTTTTTACACAATGCATGCTATCTTTTTTTAAAAGACGTAACAAAAAATGAGGGTGTTTTTTTTTTTTAGTAGGGGAGGGTTAAAACAGATTATGCCAAGGTATTTGCCTCTCATCCCACTTATGAGGGCGTGACGCAAGGACATTTTTATGCTGAAGCTCATGGGTGGTAGGCACGAAAAATGCGTCGATCTCGTCGGCATTCCCCCGCGAGGGGGGCGCCCCAGGCGCTGGGCAGTAAACCCAACCCTGCCCCTTTAAACCAAGGGGGCAGGTATTGCCTGGGGGGATAGCCCCCTGGGATCGACGCTGTTAATTTTATTGCCAAGCCACTCCAGAGGCCGAAGCGCTCTGAAGCAGGCAATGTCTATTTCAATGGGGAAAATTTGATATACGTGGAAATTAATTTACGAGTGGAACGTATTATTATTTATTATTTTTTTTCGTTCCTTTATTTTCCTTTCACTTGTATTCGTTTTTTGTCCGTTTTATTTTCTTTATTTTCATATTCTTTCTTTTCTCTACCTTTCTTTTCTCGTTCTTTTTTCATTCTTCCTTTTTCTCAGTCTTTCATTCTCATCGTTTTTCTTCCTTTTTCATTCTTTCTTTTAGTCCTTTATTTATTTCATTCGTCTTCAGTTTTCTTTCATTCTCATCGTTTTTCTTCCTTTTTCATTCTTTCCTTTAGTTCTTTATTTATTTCATTCGTCTTCAGTTTTTCTTTCATTCTCATCGTTTTTCTTCCTTTTTCATTCTTTCCTTCAGTTCTTTATTTATTTCATTCTTCAGTTTTTCTTTCATTTTATCGTTTTTCTTCTTTTTTCATCCTTTCCTTTATTTCTTTTATTTATTTCATTTCATCGTTTTCTTTCTTTTTTCATTCTTTCCTTCAGTTCTTTATTTCTTTCATTCGTCTTCAGTTTTTCTTTCATTCTCATTGTTTTTCTTCTTTTTTCATTCTTTCCTTCAGTTCTTTATTTCTTTCATTCGTTTCAGTTTTTCTTTCATTCTCATCGTTTTTTCTTCCTTTTTTCATTCTTTCCTTTATTTCTTTATTTCTTTCACTCGCCTTCAGTTTTTCTTTCATTCTCATCGTTTTCCTTCCTTTTTTCATTCTTTCCTTTAGTCCTTTATTTCTTTCATTCGTCTTCAGTTTTTCTTTCATTCTCATCGTTTTTCTTCCTTTTTTCATCATTTCCTTTAGTTCACTATCTCTTTCATTCATCTTCAGTTTTTCTTTCTTTCTCTTTTATATCGTCCTTACATTTCCTTTCTTTCCTCTTTCGTTCTCTCTCCTTCTTTTAATTCTTTGCTGAAACGCACTGACTAACAACTGAATAAATCTGCCATATCTTAAGAGGCTTTTAAGTACACGACTAGATAAAGAAATGAATTCCAAATCCTAAAGAGTTCCTTGAAAGAAAAGCATGCCAATTCAAAAGGCCATCAAAAACCAGATACTCGAGGCTATTAACACTCGGGCTTTACGGGCTTCTTCCAAAGTCAGATATCAAATTTCTATAACATAAATGCCAGATGTAATAAACGAAAACGCTTATACAAATCTGTATTTGTGACGTGAAACAGAAAACATGTCTTACTACAGGAGTGGCTTTCGAAGATGGCGATTTAAAAAACAAAAAACAAACAAAAAAAAACAAAAAAACAAAAAACAAACACATACCGTATTTGACGGCATATAGGACGCACTTTTTTTTCCAAAAAATTCCTCCCTCATGGCAAGCCCCAACCCCTTTTTATCATATGGGTGCTAGAAGACAGTGGCTGCGGGTCTACATGTCCTGGGAATGATGTTAAACTCTATCTGATGGTGAGGTTCCAGTTCTGGAGGTTTGGGGAATGTGGAGCACCCCTTCATCACCATTGCTCCCAGGTCCACTCTGACCCGGAGTGGTAGTACCTGTTAGGGTCCCATCTATGGGTTAAATAGAAAAATGTATTTATAAACAAAATTGTATTATCCATTAAGAATTGCTTTATTTCAAAACTTTATCGGCATTAAATGACCCAACTGAGGTTGATATGCCGTAAAACAACCCCCCCCCCAAAAAAAAAAAATTCCTGTTATTGAGATGTCTTGTGTATGCTTATTGCTTGCCTGTACTGTCAAAGTACTTTTATACAGTTATGTTTCTGCTTGTGTAATGCACAATTAGACTGTTTTAAACAATATATGCTCCCGGGTTAGCTCAGTCGGTAGAGTGTTCGGCTAGAAACCGCAAGGTTCCTAGTTCGATACCGGCCCTCGCCAACTCAGCGTATGAGTAGCACAGGGATCTGTGCGGTAAAGTAAGGGGCTGATGGTAGGTGTGGCGCTCCACCTCAGACGCAAAAACAATCTCCTTGGTCTAGCGCTAGTGAAAAGGGAATAAACTCCCTCGCTGATTGGCTGATACCGACATTAGGCCGCCCCGATGACTTTACTTTTTTTTTACACCATAAACCTTTTCCTGAATCTGACCTGCTGAAATGGGGGTGCGTCTTATATGCCCGTGCGTCTTAAATGCCGTCAAATGCGGTAGTTGGACTCATGATGCAACGGATAAATGGGTTGATTTTATACAGTTCTAAGTGACAATCATCTGTAGGTTGCAAGTTCAATCCTGACTACGAGCGATGATAAAATAGAATACTTAGCTTAACACTTGTACCCGGTCATGTTTAGCGGAATGAGAACAGCCTACCCCGATGGATTGAATAATGGGTTCTGTTCGAAGTTCCGTGAAGGATCCCGATTACAACAAGAAGGTCCTCGAGTTTGATGAGAAAGTTTCCGAGTTTGACAAGAAACGCCTGAAGAAGGCCGGAGGTCACATCAACCGAAACGTTGTGTATATAAAAATAAAGATGAAGTTATAAGAATAGTATGTGTAGTTCTTATAATACGTTAGAAGGCTCAGAGTAACCTTCCAACGGAGGTACATATGTATATAAAATAATCCGAACAAAGAAGTAAATCGTAACAATGCAGACTTTATTGTCTGAATACATTGAAAAATGACATACATAAAATACAATTAAGAGATACACAGAATAGCTACAAAAACAGATAGGACTAAAGTCCTAAAGAAGTGATAAAGAGTTCATGAAGAATGAGTCACTTACTGAGAGTTGGGGGGGGGGGCAAAGCCTCCCACTTAAGGGACGGGGACACTATGCGTCTAGCCCATATTTAGTGCTTTCTAGACTAAGAGAAAGAAAATGAGAATTTCCCAGGCTGCTGTTTATATACACAGCCACCTATTGGCGAAAAAATAGCATAAAGGGGGGATAACCCTTTTGGACCCAAGTCTACCCCAGCAGGGGCAGACAATCGCTACTAGATCAATTGTGTAGAAAATTCAATTGTGTAGAAAATTCAATTGTGTAGAAAATTGTGTAGAAAATTCAATTGTGTAGAAAATTGTGTAGAAAATTCAATTGTGTAGAAAATTCAATTGTGTAGAAAATTGTGTAGACATTCAATTGTGTAGAAAATTCAAACAATACAAATTATCAAGTCTGTCCCTGGGGGGGGGGTCGTTTACAGTAGCTGTGTTCACTCATTTTGTAAAAACTCTGAGCACATCATCTCAGATTGTTGATATAGAATTGTTTAGTCGACTCATATTGTAAGTAAACATGACAACAAAATGTTGGATTATATTGTGTATATAAGGCGTGCCGTGATCCACCACTTAAACTTATAGACTCGGCGTGGTGACATAGATTAAACCACAAGCAACCAACAGCTCGAATACGTGGTTAGTTAACTATTTAATCGTCGATATGGACTGCCGTTTATTTGCACGTAATTCGACATTGACGAACGGACCTGCAACGAGGGACTTTGCTGAACGTAAGGATTTTACCCAACACTAAGGGACACCAAGGAACAACCAAAGGATCATACCCAACACAGAGGGACACTAAGGAGCAACCAAAGGTTTCTTCAGTAAGGATCGCGTTCTGCTTAACACAAGAGATCTCCGCTGGGGAGTGCTCTCACTTGAAGCCTAAGGATGACCGTAATCGTAACACAAAAGACATATTTTAGGAGATAATATACACACGTGCTTACAAGTTCGTTTATAGTACTGAACTAAATGAACAAGAAAAAATAAAGACAAAGAGAAAAACGAATTGCGCGTTAATTTTAGTGGTGCCTACATGTCGTAATTTACTCTGTAGTTCTAGAGACGCCACTCACAGGCAGCAGCCCCTTATGCCCAAGGGACTATTTCTTATGTTTGACTTCGTCGTTTTAGTTTATTATATTTCCAACAAATAAATAAACATATTTTTCATATAATATAACTGTACACAGATGCATAATAACTGAATATATACAGAAAACAGAATAAATTATTAGAAATGTGACTCAAGGTCATTTTTTAAGAGTACAGGTGATTTTAATTCCGTTTTCCTTCTCCAAGACCGGTTGCCTAAACAAGGGTAACGATTATCTTCCCTTGGGGTCGAGATTGGCAAAGGATTATCTTCCCTTCCCGTTAGGAGGCGTTGTAACCTGGCTGTTTAAATAGCCTCGGGGAACTAACCCCCTCTCGTCTATCTGTAACTCTACAGATATGCACAAGACAAATTGTGTCTCTGTCCGCTTGGACTGGGGGCTAGGGCATGACCCTAACAACAGGCTTATACCTGTGTATGTACGCGGCTCCCTTTTACATCCTATAGCTCCACCGAAGTCACACGCACCAGTTGCGTTTTAACAGTATACTTGTTACACGATGGGTTTTCAACACAGTAAGTGACTTCTATTATCCATTTAGTAGCCTCAAGACACTTTCCCTTAGGACTTGTCCAGGCAATAAAGTCTGTATTTGTTATAACTCTTTTTGGAATTCGTTGTGTATGAATATGTAAATTCACCTGTGTTCGGTGGCTTTCTGAGGCCCCCTAACGCATTATAAGAAATGACATTAACTACTGAAGTTAAAACCACCTTCAATTCTTATACAAGGCTAAAGAACCCAGTCTGTTCTACAATTTACTCATAGCTAGTGGTATTAAGATGGATTCATTCTTTTTTAAGGGTGTGGCGAGAGTCCGCCCCGGTTGGGATGGACATGTGTCCAAAAGGGTTATCTTCCCTTGTCGTCAGGTTTTCGCCAATAGGTGTCTTTATATTTAAACAGCAGCCCGGGAATTCTCACTCTCTTTCTCTTGGTATAACAACCACTAAATATGGGCTAGACGCATGGTGGCTCTGTCCCTTAATAGTGGACATTGTCCTTCAACTATCAGTAAGTGAATTCTTCATTAACTCTTTCTTACTTCTTTAGGACTTTAGTCCTATTTGTTTCTGTATCTATGTTGTATTTTATGTATGTCATGTGCTCAGGCAATAACGTCTGTATTTGTTATTATGTTTTACATCTTTGTATGTACATGTATGTGCGTACGTTGGAAGGTTACTTTGAGCCTTCTAAAGTATTATAAGAACCACCCATATTATATTCTTATAAGGGCATTAGCAGTAAATGGAAGCGCGTGGTCTAATGGTTAAAGTCATGGGAAATGGACTCATCACCCCGAGTTCAAATCCTGGATGTGGTAATTGCATTTCACTTAGCGCTAATACCCTTGGGAAAGGTATGAATCCTACTCTCCCTCCAGCAATGGATAAATAGTAGGGCAGACTGGGCTCTTTAACCTTGGTTAAGCAACCAGTCTAGGAGAAGGAAAACTCTGAATTCAAACCTGTTAAACTCCGCTAAAGAAATTGACCTTGTATCACATCCTGCTCGTGCGGAGGGGTTGGTAAATATATATGAGTGCATTAGCAGTGAAACGCAAACGGACTTAAAAAAAAAACTCGAGTCACGGATTCCATATCCTACGGCGATAACCGTTACGATAAGCCCATCCCAGATGTATGAATGTGTTTATAATTTTGTTCTTTTTATTTAGAAATGATTTGATTGCGGGGTGAGTATGTTGAACAGGATGTACACTAATGGCAATTCTATGCTTGGTGGGGATAAGAACTTTTCACCACTCCCTAGTATACTTAAAGCTGCTTTCTTCGCAGTAAAATACTCGTAAGGAGGTTAATAGTAACTGATTTAAATTTTCTGTGGGTGGCGTCGGAAAAAAAAAAACATGACGGCTTTGGTATGTACATCCTACAGTGAAAGTGAATAAAACGGAGTAGAATGGGGGGTACGTCATTGGGGGTGGGTAATGTTATTATTTACTAAGATTTACTTAGGTGTTGCAAAAAGGCGGGTGTAGGCAGGGGTTGGGGTCATAATTTAGGTACTGAACATGTATGCCAAAAAGGGGGGGCTTAAAAACTGTGATATTGTAAAATGTATCTGGTATCTCTAATGGAGGCGGCTTCATTCCTAAAATGAGGTAACCAAGCGAGTACCTGGTACTATAAATATTTTGGTAATTTAACCATTGTAGTTCATAACAAAATAAATAAAATTATTCTAATCAATTATTATTCTGTTAACTCCATTGCAATCAATTAGATTTCCATATAACGCAGTTGAATAATCTGTATATGTTTATTAAATTCTAGAATGATTTTATTAGTTAAAAGTTAATAGAAACAATGACATTGTGACATGCATTTAAAAATTAAATAGTATATTATAGATTATTTTAATTTATTATCTAGACTAGTACAAAATAAAAAACGCACTCCGGGCGATGTAAAAATAGATTTTTGAAACATTGCCTGAGGGGTGGGAGTAAAAAATTCAATGTCAGCGAGTTTGTACCCTAAGTAAGTAAAATCATCAAATTCATTAAAGGATTAAAAAATAAAACAATTTGAAATGTAAACTTTAAATATGTATTAAAATAAAACAAACTATATATAGATATATAATTCCAGTCATGTATTTATTAAAACTTGTTTTAAAAAACAATGAGGACTGTCTAATGTTGCATGTTCAAATTTTGAGTGTATTTATTCTATGTTATGAAGATTTTGGGTAATGTGACGTAAGCAGTGACGTAATCTTTGTTACAGACAAAAACCGGAAGCGAATCTCCATTATTAATAGATATATAAGTGAATGATTTATATTATATCTACATCTAGATGAGAAATGTTATGCTTAAGTAATAGGTACCAGGGCTGGTTAAACTCAGTCTGGGATTCTCCAGGTTCCTGGTTTGATACCGGCACCTCACCAACTCAGTGTATGAGTAGCACAGGGATCTGTGCGGTAAATTGAGGAGTTGACGGCAAGTGTGGTGCTCCACCTCAGACGCTGAAAACAATCTCCTTGGTCTAGCGCTAGTGAAAAGGGGATAGACTCCCTCAATGTGTGGCTGATACCGACTCTAGGCTTCCCCGACGACTTTACTTTTTTTTTACTTACTTTTTACAATATTACAATTTTTCATGAAGGGAACCCAAACTTTGACCCTCCCCTGATCCAAGTGGCACCCAATGAGACTTGAACTCGCTAGTAATGGTTTACTTGCTTATCATTATACCACGTGGGTGGGGATGAAAAATATTTTCTTGGCTTCCCACTTGTAAGGATTAAAACGAAATCTTTTTTTTAAGTGGGATTTTTAAAAGAGGCATCCTGCGAGGATCGAACTCACTATTCAGTAGCAATGGATCTGCGAGACTAGCGAGTTAACAATTACACCACATCGGGACGCCTTAAATCATTTACCCTACAGGTAGAATTTGATATAAGGTCACAAGTATGGCGCATCCAGTGAGGATTGAACTCGCTTTTCAGTAGTAACGGAATTGCAAGACTATCTATTGAAGTCAGTTAGCCTACTGTTGGTTTTAATAACAGCAGCTAAGTAGAACTCAAGCAGTGTCCAAGACAGTTGGTATAAATAGGAATCAAGAATGATCCATCCATGAATCTGGGTGATTTGGGTGATTCCATTCATTGAGTTCTGATTGACTGCTTGATTTGAATGACATTGCGGAGTCTTATATGTACTTTGTCATTTTGCAGTGGACTTTGTAGTATTCGGGTTTGTATTTCAGTTACAACCGTTTGTTGCCTTGTCTTCCCAGTTCGACGGTAATTGGAACTTTAATTATTCTTCAAACCATTACACTATGACGGCACTCCTTTGAATTATTTACCCAAGCCGTTAGTCACGTGTAAGATTTGATACAAGGTCACAAGTATCAATAGATATATAAGTGAGTGATTTATATTATATCTACATCTAGATGAGTAAGGATTAAACTCGCTTTTCAGTAGTAACGGATTTGCAAGACTAGCTTGCAAGCATTACATCACGTCTGCGTGGGTGGGGGTGAATGCTGATTGCTTATATTCCTGATGAGACCTCCAGCGTTTTGTTCAAGGGTGTTCAGTTTGTGGGAAACGATCAAGATCAGTTGGCACTGGGAATCAAAACTTTCTATCTCAGCCAGCTAGACTTTTAAAATAGTCTTTCATTCAGATATGAATTATATTATATCAGATAGGCGGTCGAGTGTAACGGTTATCGTTGTAGGAAATGTACATAATGATCTGAGATCAAGTAATGGACGATACTGTTTGTTTCATACAGCGCTAATATATATTTACCAACCCCTCCGCACGAGCAGGATGTGAATAGTCAATTTCTAAAGCGGAGTTTAACAGGTTTGAATTCAGAGTTTTCCTTCTCCTAGGCTGGTTACCTAACCAAGGTTAAAGAGCCCAGTCTGCCCTGCTATTTACCCATAGCTGGAGGGAGAATTGGATTCATACCTTTCCCAAGGGTATTAGCGCTAAGTGAAATTCAAACAGCTACGTCCAGGAATTGAACTCGGGATGGCGAGTCCATTTCCTATGACTCTAACCATTAGACCACGCGCCTCCATCACACAGCGCTAATATTCTTTGGAAAAATAAGAATCCAACTATTCTTCCGCCATCTGAGATCAAATCATGGACGATGCTGTTCGTGTTTCACACAGTGCTAATATCGTTGGGAAAGGTGTGAATCCAACTATTCTCCTTCCATCTATGCGTAAACAGTAGGTCAGACTAAGCTCTTTATCCTATCTAGGAGAAAGAAAACTGAATTGAAACCTGTTAAACTCCGCTTAAAAATTTACCTTGTTTCGCTAATTGCTCGTGGAGGAGTAGTTCGGTAAATACATATATATCAGATGTCTTATTATTTACATATGTTAAATAGTCGCATTCTTATTCTTGTTATGCTCATCTTCTCTCTCCACCCCCCCTCTCTCTCTCTCTATCTCTCTCTCTCTCTCTATCTATCTATCTATCTCTTCTATCTTCTATGTTGACCGAATTCTTTTTTTCTTCTTTGCTATTTTAATTATTTTCTTTCTTTATCTTTCTTTCTTTTTTCTCTTTCTTTCTTTCTTTCTTTCTTTCTTTCTTTCTTTCTGTATTAATTCCTTTTCTTTTGTTTTGTATTCTTCTTTGCTTTGTTTTTCTTCTCTTGTTTCTTCTTTTTTTTTTCACCTGTTCCTCTTCTATTTCATTCTTTTTGTTTGACTCACCTGATATTTCAACTTTTTTAGCACATTTTCTTTCTTTTCTTTCTTTCTTTCTTTCTTTCTTTCTTTCTTTCTTTCTTCTTTCTTTCTTCCCTCCTTCATTTGTCATTATACCATCCTGTTCTTCCTTACTTCTTCCTCTTTTTTTCTTTCTATTTTTAAAAAACTTATTTCTTTTTTCTTTATCTTTTCTCTTTTCTTTTTTCTTTTCTTTTAAAAGTATTTTCTTTCTTTACATCTTTTTTTTCTTTTTCTCTTCTTTCTTTTTTCTTTCTCTTTTCATCTTCTTCTTTTCTCTTCTTTTCTTCTTTTTTTCTTTTCTTCTTTTCTTTCTTTTCTTTTTCTCTTTCTTTCTATTCTCTTTATCTTTCTTTTTTCTCTTTTTTTCTTTTCTTTCTTTCTTTCTTTCTTTCTTTCTTTTGCTCTTCTTTTTCTCCCTTCTTTGTTTGTCATTGTATCACCCTGTTCTCCCTTATTTCTTCTTCTCTTTCTTTTTTTTTTTTTTTCACCTCTGAAAACTTTCGACTGTCATCTTTTGACTCTCCTGTGAATAAAGGAGACATTATTTAATCAAAAACCTGTTGTTTTCCAGCTCATTGCAAACATTTCTTACGTATCACACCTTCTTATATTTAAAATTATATTCATCTTCTTTTTCTTCCCCTTAAAAAAAAAAGCCTATGCTGAGTTTCGGTTCTTCATTCCCAAATCTTATCACGATTTAAAGACGACATATTTATTTACCGCCCGTAAAGTTCAGCTCAAGGATTGGCAAAGAAATTAGATTTGTAAATTTACAAATGGGGATTGTTGTTCTTTAATGCGTATTTCTTGTTTGGTTGGTTGTGGTTTTCATTCTTGGTTGGTTGTTGGTTGGATTTGGCGTGTCAACCCATGTTGGGTTATTTTATGCCAAAGACATTTTGTTTTATTCATTTTATGGCATGTCAACCCATGTTGGTTATTTTATGCCAAAGACATTTTGTTTTATTCATTCTTGGTTGGTTGGTTGATTTTATGGTATGTCAACCCATGTTGGGTTATTTTATGCCAAAGACATTTTGTTTTATTCATTCTTGGTTGGTTGGTTGGATTTTATGGTATGTCAACCCATGTTGGGTTATTTTATGCCAAAGACATTTGTTTTATTCATTCTTGGTTGGTTGGTTGTTGGCATGTCAACCCATGTTGGTTATTTTATGCCAAAAACATTTTGTTTTATTCATTCTTTTGGTTGGTTGGTTGGATTTTATGGCGTGTCAACCCATGTTGGGTTATTTTATGCCAAAAACATTTTGTTTTATTCATTCTTGGTTGGTTGGTTGGATTTTATGGCATGTCAACACATGTTGGGTTATTTTATGCCAAAGACGTTTTGTTTTATTCATTCTTGATGGGTAACAATTTTTTTAAATCATTTTTTGTAAACTCATTTTTTGTACCTAACCAGGGATCCTAATAGATACTACAACTCCGGGTCAGAGTGGACCTGGGAGTAATGGTGATTAATGTGGACTCCACATTCTCCAGTGCTCCAGAATTGGAACTTCACCACTAGATGCAGTTTAACGTCATACTCAGAACTCAAAAACCGCCTTCGATATGATAAAAATGGGGTTTGCCAAGAGGGCAATAGGGTTGGAACAATCATATAGGTGCTTTGAAATGATCATCCGATTGATCGGATGAGCGTCTCCGACCGACCGTCAAGCCTAAGTAAGGACCAAAGAGCTTTAACTCAGTTCTTTAAACACATTTTTTTAATAAATCATTTTAATCTATTCAATCCTTAGATGAGACCCTAACAGATACTACCACACTGGGTCAAAGTAGGCCTGGGAGTAATGGCATTTAGCCGGTGTATAAATTTTCATTAAAAAAAAACCCAAAAAGGTTAATGAGTCTGTGCACAACGTCCCTTCCAGTAAATTTTATTGAATTAAAAACAAATGGTAAATGACGAGGAAAACAGTGATATAATGACACTTTATTTATTTATTTTTTAAATTTATTTATTTTTTCTTCTTGAGTCACGATCAATGTGGAACAATAACAGGATGTAAAAATATGTAATTATTCAAATACGCAAAACATAGCTAGGGATACTTGGAAATGTGACTAATATATTCAATCCGGTTTTGTATCCAAAAATGACATGGGATTGCCAAAAATGACATGGGATTGCCAAAAATGTATGACACTGTTGGGTTATCTTCCCTTGCCTGGAAGAGTTATCTTCCCTCTGTGTTCCCGTTTTTGACCAGCAGGGGTTTTGGTATTTAAGCGCCTATTTTGAACTCTCTGCCTCTCTTGCTTCTCGGGAATTGTCAACTATGGGTTAGACACTTGTCTACACCCTCCCTGTGTGGGGTTCTCACACCTCACACCGACTCTAGTAAGTTCACTTTTTTATGGACTCTCCATAACCCCTTTTCTATGTCTAGTTATATCTATCTTTTATCTTTGTCACGCACATGTATTCTATATTATAAATGTTTCTCCATGTGCTTGTATTAAAGTCCATGTTATGTTTAACACTCTTGTCGGAGTTGTTTGTTCAACCAATTATAATTGATATTATAACCTTGAACCTTACAGCATGGTCACGTCAAGCCCTAGCACCTATATGATTTTCCCAACCCTATTGCCCTTATGGCAAGCCCCTTTTATCATATGGGTGCTAGAAGGCGGTGGTTGCGGGTCTACATGTCCTGGAAATGACGTTAAACTCATCTGTTGGTGAGGTTCCAGATTTGGAGGTTTGGGAATGTTTCATTACCATTGATCCCTGGTCCACTCTGACCCGGTGGTAGTACCTGTTAGGGTCCCATCTATGGGTTAAATAGAAAAATGTATTTTTTAAAAATTGTATTATCCATTAAGAATTGCTTTATTTCAAAACTTTATCGGCATTAAATGACCCACTGAGGTTGATATGCCGTAAAAACAAACAAACCAAACCTTACAGTACTATGTACCTTTTTCGTTCTATTTAATATCTGTTCTTCTTTCTTTCTTTCCTTTCCTTTTCTTTTCGTTTCTTTTATGGTTTTGTATCCTGTATGTATAATATATATTATACATACAGGGTGATTGAGGGGTACTTTGAGCTATTGGCCGGCCAGATGGTGCTTTCGGGTGGAAGTTTATTTTCGATCACTGTGTTTATCTCTTTTAACTGTACTGTGGGTCTTTTCCCTTCTAGTATTAGGCCCTCAATAACAAAGCCCATTTCTCAGCCTAGTTTAATTTAGCACTGTGCCAAGTAACCCTTTCATGATTTCAGTGGTGCTACAGTATATCTTGTCTTCTCTCGTTTATGTGCACTAGCAACAGAAAACACCATCCGGCGTCGTGAAAATTAACTTTCGAAAGACATTGCCTGAGAGGGTGGAGTTAAAAATTCAATGTCAGAGGATTTGTATCATAAGTAAGACAAATCCTCATATTTATCAAAGTAAAAAAACAAAAAACAAAAAACAATTTGAAATGTGCGTGTGTTGCGTGTGTGTGTGTGTGTGTGTGTGTTGCATGTTTGTATTCCACGGTTTTTTTTGTTTAATTGTCTATCAAAGTTCGTGGTTTAGTTAATGCCAGAACTAATCTTGTAGAAGAACAGTAGTGATACTATTTGACCCATGGGTGGGTGAGGTGCACGTATTGGTAAAATGAAAATATTTCACAAAATAAAGAAGCTAACGCACCGTTTCGTTTCATGTACCGGTTTTATTTTTATTCCTTCGAAGAAAGTCCGTGTTATTGGGATTATTTTCCTCACTTGCTACGGTTTTTCCGTTAGACAACTATATGTCGTTGCGACCGGTAATTTAAAGACAGTACCGTCAAAGTCAAATCTTTACTCTTAGACCCTTCAACTGTCAGAGGTAAAACACCAGTTGTGTCTCCTGTCCATTAGGTCAAGGGGTTGCATTCTGTGTATCTGTTACACGAGAGCTTCTTCCCCCACTGGTTTGCAGAAGTCACAAGCATTAGTTTTGTATTTATCTGCTTCGTCCACACCGGCATTCGGTTACCTGATACACGAGGGCCTTTCCAAAACAGTAAGTGGCATCTTTATTTAGAGACTCTCAAGATTTTACCCATGAATACTTTATATGCACTAGCATCAGAAAACACCCTCCGGGCGTCGTAAAAATAATTTTTGAAAGACATTGCCTGAGAGGGTGGCGTTAAAAATTCAATGTCAGAGGGTTTGTATCATAAGTAAGACAAATCCTCATATCTATTAAAGGAGTAAAAAATAAAAAATAAAACAATTTGAAATGAAAACTGAGCCCCGTCCCTCTCAAATAAAATGTTGCATGTATGTAATAATCAAACAATTATTTTGAATATTTTCCCCATCAATTTTACAAAAAATCGTAGGTATTTATTTATTTGTAAACCTTTTAGTTAACTTCTTGTTACTGTAAAAAAAAAAAAGGACGAGAGTAAAAAACAATTTTTAAAATTGCTTACTCAAATTTTGGGTGTATATAGCAAGAATATTGTGACGTAAGCCATGACGTAGAGCTATGACGTAGTTTTTGTTACAGACAATCTCCATTATTAATACTAGCAAAATAAAAAAACGCCCTCTGGGCGACGTAAAATAAATATTGCCCGAGGGGATGGGAGTTGAAAATTTAATATGAGAGAGTTTGTATCATAAGTAAAGTAAAATCATCAAATTTATTAAAGGAGTAAAAAATAAAATAAATTTATTAAAAGAGTAAAAAATATAAAAAAATTGAAATGGAAACTTAGTTCTGATAACTTTAAATATATATCAAAATAGAACAAACTATATATAGATAGATAATACCAGGTATGTATTTATTAAAACTTGTTTTAAAAAACAATGAGGACTGTCTAATGTTGCATGTTCAAATTCGGAGTGTATTTATTCTACGTTATGACGGTGTTGGGTAATGTGACGTAAGCAGTGATGTAATTTTTGTTACAGATAAAAACTGGAAGCGAATCTCCATTATTACTCCAGTATTACTTCTATTGAGTTTGCTCAGACAATAAAGTCTACTTGTTATTACTTTCGTCGGAATTGGTTCTTCTATTTATAGTTATACCGTTTTAGGAAAAGATAGTCAACTAACATTCTTCAACAGTAGTATTTACCATTAAATTCCTTTGTGTGAAGGGTTAGGATAATTTAGGTGCAATCTCTAATAAAAGTTTCACTGACTTGGGGTGCTTGTGTGCTACTTCAATATCTCCGGGTTCACATAATTTGCTAAATTCACTCTAAAGACTTAACAGATTTGTAAATTTCAATAAACTCTAACAGCCTCGTACAAGAATTGAACTCTCGTCACCTAATACCTTTTTTTCGGAAAGAAATTACATATTATGTAATAGATAATAAGAATAGTATTCAGGGCTGTTGCTAGGGTCTCCTATCCCCGAATCTATGATATAGACTTAACAGATTAGTAAATTTCAATAAACTCTAACAGCCTCGTACAAGAATTGAACTCTCGTCACCTAATACCTTTTTTTCGGAAAGAAATTACATATTATGTAATAGATAATAAGAATAGTATTCAGGGCTGTTGCTAGGGTCTCCTATCCCCGAATCTATGAGATAGACCGTCGACTCTATTATATGGGGGTCCCACTCTACTACATGTCAATTCTTATAAAGTAGTATTGATATAAAACCCCAACGCAGTCTTGAGCTCTCCGGTCGTGGGGTTCAGGGGTAGTATTTATTTTCCTGACTTTCCACCAGGTCTTGGAGCCACTCACAAACTGAAGATCACGCTGTGGACAATGCAAAAAGTGTGTAGACTCGTCGGCATTCCTTCTTTGGGGCGCACTAGGCACCGGACTCTACTCCTTTTAAACGAGGTGGCAAGCGCTGCATGCAGGAGCGGTCCTTCGGCACCACGCGATTTATTTTGCTTAACACCCCGGTTCAGAAGCCGATGCTCCGGAACACCAAGGTAGTACGCCCCGGTCTTGGTAGTATTGCTTACACCTAGTTAGGACAGTAATATATTTTTAATGGAACAACACAATTAGAATAAGATAACAATAAGTTGGAAAAATATGAAGATCTATGAGAACAATGCGACAGAAATGGATGGATAACGGATGTATTTCCTATCGAAGTCGGATGTTAAACCTTGTCAGTTTTTTATTTTTCTATTTTTTTTTACTAAACTTGGACTTTTTACACCAGACAAGGGGAAATACATAAAAAAGATCCAGAATAAAGCTCTAACCGCATCAGTGTGGATATGGCAATCCTACAATGTGACATCAAACCAACAAAGTCTGGTGGTACCGTGAGATACTACTGGGGCGCTCTGAGTTAATGGTAATGATGCTTCGGGGCCCCGAAATCATGCCTGAACCCAGAGTCATCATCTGACGAAGGTTTTGTTGGTTGAAATGCCACTGTGTAAATAGCAGTCATTGTATGAAGTTTATTTGACAATTGGTAACCAGAGAAAGCAGCTTCATCTGGGAAGAATTGTTTATGCGAGGAAAAGTGTTCTTTTGACGACGTTGTGTACGTTTAAAGTGTAGTGAAATATGTCCCTGTGATAGAGTCCTCAGGAATAGGCGGTTCTTAGTTGTAGCGTGAATAAGTGTGTAATGGAAGGTAATTGCTTGTGGCTGAGGTTTGCGTGGGCAGAAATGCGAGCACGTGTGTGTGCGGCAGAGGTGTAAGTACGGGTAATCCTTAACTTTTTCTTCGTAAATTAAAACTGAACTCTCATTTTATGTCCGTGTTTTTGCAATAAATGTTTTATTTTTCTTGCACCCGTTATTTTACAATACTAAATATATTTTCTGGTAACCCTTAACTTTTTCCTCGTAAGAAAATATATTTAGTATTAAAATAAAGGGTGCAAGAAAAATAAAACATTCATTGCAAAAACACGGACATAAAATGAGGGTTCAATTTATTTTGTGGTAGGAATTTACGAGGAAAAAGTTAAGGATTACCTAAGTACATATGTGTGACAGAGGTGTGAATAAACAAGCCAGCTTTCTGCAGGGTGTACAGATGAAGAAGAAGACGAAGAAGAAGAAAGAAAGAAAGAGAGAGAGAGAGAGAGAGAGAGAGAGAGAGAGAGAGAGAGAGAGATTTGCATCCTAGTACTTTTATATTGGCCCCTGTTGCCAATGGTCACAGGAACATTAACGCCTCCTGGTACGCATGTATTAAGGATAAGTAACGAAACAGTAGTAGCTCTCGCTCATAGGTCGGTTTACCTGTTGCTAGAGCATCCACATGGTTCCGGGTTCGATAACAGCCCTCGCCAACTCAGCGCATGAGTGCCACAGTTTTGATTTAAGAGTGGGAAGCTGACAGTAGGTGTGGTGCCTCACCTCAGACGCTACAATAATCTCCCTCATCTAGCGCCAGTGAATAGGGGATATACTCCCTTGCTGTGTGTCTGATACTGAAAATAAGCCACTCCGCCGAGTTTAAAAGTAGCTGTCGCTAAGGGAAGCGAACTTAAAGAAGAGAGATGTGAGGGTTTTTTTTTGGGGGGGGGTTACAAAAAAATTGATAAATGCCACAAACACTATAAAGAAAAAGAAAGAAAAAGAAAAATGTGAGTCGAAAAACGAGGTCCATTTGAAAATGAGAATATTTGGAGTATTCGACGTATTGTAATCGTCTTAAGGGACACTGTAATGACAGAAAATAATGGAGGAATCATGGAGGGTCCCTCATATATAATTCTTTCACACGTCGGTCTCTTACGCAGCGTACAATTTCCTGATTGTAGCCCTGGGCGTCGTCTTGTGTCTTTGTCGGCTGCAATTGGTCAAATTGATAGATTGTCGAATAGGATTTTCGCGCTAAAATTTGGTTAGGGAATTAGGCCGGCAAAGAAAACAGAAAAAAGGGGGGAAAAAAGAGGAGCGACAAATAGGCTGTAAGAAGATAGAATAAAGAGTAGAAAGTGAAAAAAAAACCCCAAAAAAACCCCAACAAAACAAAAAACAAATTGAAGAAAAAAAAGCAAAAACAAGACCAGAGAAATAAAAAGTCAATTGATCATTTAGTTTTTAAAAAAAAGAAAAAAAAAGGAAGAAAATAAAATAAAAAGAGGAAAATTTGAAGAAAGAAAAAGTGAGCGTACGCTTGCTACCTTATGGAATACAAGAAAATTGCTGTATTAAATTGGAGAGTTGGTACTAAAGAGAACTGACTTTAAAAATAAACAAATCAGCCGAAACGTGAAGGAAATTATTTAGGTCAAAGGAGAAAGAAATATGGCGTGAAGAAATCGTCATACAACAATTATGGAAACGACGAAAGATTTTGTGGTAGAAATAGCTAATATTGCCCGTAAGAAAATTGTGTTGGGAATCTAAAAGTCTTCAAATCATACCAAGCAGTAAAAATAGAAACACCTAGAAGATTGGTTATATGGTTGGTTGGTTGGTTGGTTCAATAGTATATTAACCCTTGTCGATTATTTAATGCAAAATCTTTTTTTAAATCTATATTTTTTTAAAGAAATACTGGTGGTTTAGCAACCACCTTCTAGCACCTCTAGGATAAAAAGGGACGGTTGTTTGACATAAGAGAAAATGGTCGGGACAGTCCTATAGTTGCTGGGGCTTGATATGACCACACACACACACACACACACACACACACACACACACATATATATTATTTTAAACATTTGCTTCATGCTTCGCATTACAACCAACAAATTATTTTCACACACACCACACACAAACAAAACACACACACACACACACACACACACACACACATATATATATATATATATATATATATATATAGAGAGAGAGAGAGAGAGAGAGAGAGAGAGAGAGATGATATATACACAGAAAAATTAGACTGATCATATATATATATATATATATATATATAATATATTATTCATTTGAATTAAACAGAAGACATGGTCTTATGTTCTACCTGCATCAGCTTGGTTAAACCACACATAGAAAGATCCTAAATACAGAGAAAAAAGAGAAAGAAAAAAAAATATATATACAAACAAATCGATACACGAAAGACAAACTTTGAACAAATGATGAAATAGTGCTCGAATGCTGGTCAGCAGAGCAGTGTAAAAACTAAGATGATTAATTTACTATCCCTTCTAAAAGTTTCGTGTGCAGCTAAAACACAGTCATCAGGCAATCGGTTGTGGGGTAGTTATTTACTAAGCTTAATTCAGATGTAGCACAAGTCACGAAGTATAGAGCACCCAGTGAGAATCGAATTCCCTAATAATGATTCGTTAATACAATTATTTACTAAGCTTAACATAGCTGTAGTACAAGTCCGGAAGTATAGAGCACCTAGTGAGAATCGAATACACTAACAATGTTTCGTTAATACAGTTATTTACTAATTTTGCTATATCTACTAACTTAGATGTAAGCGCTGGTTTAGCTCAGTCGGTAGAGCGTCCAACTGGGAACCACAAGGTTCCGGGTTTGATACCGGCCCTCGTATGAGTAGCACAGGGGTTAGTGCAGTAAAGAGGGTGAAGAATAATTAAAGTTCCAATTACCGTCGAACTGGGAAGACAAGGCAACAAACGATTGTAACTTAAATACAAACCCGAATAGTCACAAAGTCTACTGCAGAATGACAGGATATATATAAGACTCCACAATGTCATTCAAATCAAGCAGTCAAGCAGCCAATCAGAACTCAAGGAATGGAATGACCCAAATCACCCAAATTCATGAATTGGTCATTCTTGATTTCTGTATATACCAACTGTCTTGGACACTGATTAAGTTGTACTTAGCTGAGAAACCCCAATTTTTTCACCAACACTCCACTAATGACACGCACGCCCATCTTAGAGGAACCGATCAGCTTGCTTTCGAACCTTGAAAAGACCGAAAGACAGTCAGCGGTCCTATACAATAGTAGAGGGGAAGGGGATAACCAAAATGGCCCACAATTTTTATTTTGTTACACTTTTCAGTTTCTTGGGAATCTTTTGTTTTTTGTTACCCCAACCCCTCCATCTCCCTTAAATCATACGAAGCGAACATACGCTTAAAATCCTAAATCATCCGAAAGGGAAAATTTTAAGTAGGATAAAGCTATAGAACGAAAGTGGTATTTTGGTGCAAGTAGGCTGTGCAAGGAGAGAATGCCAGATTTATTTTTGAATGGATCGGTCGGCGAGTGAACCTAGCTAAATAGATCCATGTAGTGGTATGACCACCTTTGTTACCCTCCCCCCCCCAAACTAAACCTTCCGGTTTATATGCCGAGTCGTGATGTCACACTCATGTATTCACTTCTCATTTTTTGAATAAAGAATTTGGAGTGAGTACATGAGTGTGCTCACTTCAAATATAAGTTGTACTTAGTTAGCTGCTGTTATCCAAACCAACAGTAGACTTACTGATTTCAATAATGAGGAGCTGATGGTAAGTGTGATGCTTCACTTCAGACGCCAAAACAACCTCCTTGTCTGGCGCTAATGACGATTTTTTTCATTTATCTATCTTAGATGTAGTAAAAGACCAGAAGTATGTGGCGCCCATCGAAGTCACAAACAATGGTCTGGTAATCAGGCTTAGTAACAATTACACCAAGAGGTTGTTTTCCATTTTGTTGGATGAAAATGAATGACAAAATCAATTATCATATATGAGAAGGTTAAGTACAGTTCTAATAGAAACAAAGAATGGTTAGGCACAGAACCGGAAATAAAAGACAATTACTTCTCATTATTCCGGCTGTGTCTCAGACAAATACAATTTATATAAGGCACAAAACCTAAGTGAAAAATAATTTGGTCTGAATAACTAAGGAGTGTAGTGAATGTAAATAGGAGGTACTAAGGTGTGTAGCTATAGGAATTATAATGTACATATAAATACATATACAAATGTATATATATATATATATATATATACATATATATATGTATATATGTATGTATGTATTATATATATATATGTGTGTGTGTGTGTGTAAATATATATATATATATATTAATATATATATATTATATATATATATATATACTTATTTACATATATAAAATACTTATATACACATTCTTTTGTGCTCGAGCTGCCTTACCTCAATTCCATACAGCTACCATGAGGCCACCTCTGCGTAAGCGGCAAATGACGGACGGCATGGAAACATCTCCTACATCTGGGACTGACCATATGTTTGACCTATGTGGCAGGGCCTGCCTGTCGAGGGTTGGGATTCTCGATCACATACGGCTGCATGCGAGTGGAAACCTAGAAAGGGGTTCATGCGTGACAGGAAAGAAACAAACTTGAATCAGGGGACACTCGGCGTGCTTACATCCGAACTACTTGTAGAAATGGCTTTATTCTGTGAAGAAGTGGCCATCACCATATATATATATATATATATATATATATATATATATATATATATATGATCATTTACATATATATAAAGATATATATGTATAGATAAAAAGGGTATGAAAACACACAATATTGTTAAAAATGAAAATACTTTATATAATTTTCATAGCTAATATTGAACAATATTTCGATTTATAAAAAATCATCATCAGTGCATGTTTTTAATCCGGACTCATCAAGAGAGAAGCAGAAAATAATTTTATAACATCACAGTCTTCACGCTTTTCCACGCGCACGCGCATGACAACATACGCACACGCACAAACAAAAATGCGCACACGTACAAACAAAAAGCGCATTCGACATCATGTAAACACGTAAACATGCAACACGAGAATACAGATAAAAAACGCATACATTTAACCACTTACACCATTTCTATCATTTAAAAAAGACTATTTCGTTTACCTGACGAATGCTTTAGCAGGAAACCATTGGTTGTAAATAGTGTTCCCATATAAATAAATAAAATTTGAACCATTCATTCATCTATCAACGCTCTATCACAGATATTGAGCACTCTTCTAATAACACTGTACGTTGGATTACTACTGCTTTTCTAGTATAATAGTGCCAACCATACACACTAATATATATATATATATATATATAGTTTTCCTTCTTCTAGACCAGTTGCTCTATCAAAGTTAAAGAGCCCAATCTGCCCTACTATTTACCCATAGATGGAGGGATCATAGTTGGATGTATAACAAGGGTTTTAACCCTATGGAAAATGAAAATATACTCATTCAGGATTTGAACTTGGGTCACCGTATCCATTTCCTACGACGATAACCATTACACAACCAGAGCTTCTTTGAATATATATATATATATATATATATATATATATATATATATATATGGAGGATATGTGCTTAATTGAAGTCATACCTAATTTTGAAAATTAATTAGTTAATAATTAATGAATTTAAGCGGGCATATATGTTCAAATGTAAGGCTAAACAAATCGAGAAAATGTCAGTCCCTGTATGTCGAAATATACATTCAGGGATTGACATTTTCTCGATGTGTTTAGCCTTACATTTGAACATATATGCCCGCCTAAATTCATTAATTATTAAATAATTAATTTTCAAAATTAGGTGTGGCTTCAATTAAGCACTTATCCTCCAAAAATTGTCGGCTAAAAAGCCCCTATAAAAAATAAACACACTGTTTGTTTACTTACTTTCATATATATATATATATATATATATATATATATATATATATGTGTGTGTGTGTGTGTGTGTGTTGTGTGTTTGGTGGTGACTCTTCACTCACCAGACCTCCAAAACTGAAGCCTTACAACTGAATACAGTTTAGTGTCACACTCAGTTCTTACCTCTGAAGTCGGCTAATTATAGGCCTTTGCTGACAGGGAGCGAAACATGCACAAACTAGGAAAATACGTGCCCTATGT
>CM042163.1:35497407-35504781 GCA_023376005.1 Doryteuthis pealeii
TTGTTACCCATCAAGAATGAATAAAATAAAAGGTCTTTGGCATAAAATAACCCAACATGGGTTGACATGCCATAAAATCCAACCAAACAACCAAGAATGAATAAAACAAAATGTCTTTGGCATAAAATAACCCAACATGGGTTGACATGCCATAAAATCCAACCAACCAACCAAGAATGAATAAAACAAAATGTCTATAAAATAACCCAACATGGTTGACATGCATAAAATCCAACCAACCAACCAAGAATGAATAAAAAAAACATAAAATAACCCAACATGGGTTGACATACCATAAAATCCAACCAACCAACCAAGAATGAATAAAACAAAACGTCTTCGGCATAAAATAACCCAACATGGGTTGACACGCCATAAAATCCAACCAACCAACCAAGAATGAATAAAACAAAATGTCTTTGCATAAAATAACCCAACATGGTTGACATGCCATAAAATCCAACCAACCAACCAAGAATGAATAAAACAAAACGTCTTCGGCATAAAATAACCCAACATGGGTTGACACGCCATAAAATCCAACCAAACAACCAAGAATGAATAAAACAAAATGTCTTCGGCATAAAATAAACCAACAAGGGTTGACATGCCGTAAAGTCCAACCAACCAACCAACCAACCCAGCATCATCTCCAAGGATGGTGTTTTGTGATTAGTTAATAAAACAGCTAATCAAAGATAACCGTGACTGAAAAGACAAACCATCAAATCTACAAATAGAAATAAATGAATAAAACTATAAATAAATAAATTTCAAGAATTAGAAAGTAGCAAAATGGCGGGATTATCTTGTTTAATGGCGGGTGGAGAGTCATAGAAGAAAAGGTGGTGACTTGATAAGAGCTTATCAGAATGTTTTTTTTCTAAGTGATAGGAAGTCTATAATCAGAAAGGGTTATCATGGTGGTATTTTATGACTGGGAATTCTGCTTAAACTAATTTGTATTTGCTACGAATTTAAGTCAGATGTGTTCGCGACATTCAGGGTTTCTTCTTTTAATGCGACTAAATCTTAAACCGACGATATAATAGTTATATAATTTTGATCATTTCTAAAATAAATAAATTTTAAATAAATTTTAAAATAAATAAATTTTAGATAAATTTTAACATAAATAAATTTTAAAATAAATAGATTTTAAAATAAATAAATAAATTTTAAACAAATTTTAGAATAAATAAATTTTGAAATAAATAAATGAATTTTGAAATAAATAAATAAATATTAAAATAGATTAATTGATAAATAAATTTTAAAATAAATAAATTTTAAAATAAATAAATTATAAAATAGATAAATTTTGGTTGATAAATTTTAAAAGTTTCAATTTGTTTGTTTGATTTTACAGTATGTCAACCCTTGGGCTAGCCGAAGATATTTTGTTTTATTCATTCTTGTTAGATATTCATTTTTTTTAAAATAAAAAAGGTACCCGTTGTGGTTGGTAGTATTGTTGTAGTTGGTGTACTGACATGTTGTGCATTGCTCCACTCCATGTGGGATTTAAAAGTTTAAACTAAACCATAGCACCATGATTCGTTGGTTGGATTTTACAACTTGTCAACCCTTTTTGCCGAAGACATTTTGTTTATTCATCCTTGATGGATATTCAATTTTTGAGTCATTTAAGCTTTCTAAACAACAAGACAAGCCTTGTTGGTTGGTTGGATTTTACAGCACGTCAACCCTTCTTGGGTTATTTTATGCTGAAGACATTTTGTTTATTCATTCTTGATGGGTATTCAGTTTTTTAAAACATATTTTAAAACCTTATTTTCAAACAGTACCCATTGTGGTTAATAGTATTGTTGTAGTTGGTGTGCTATCATGTTGTGCATTGCTCCTCTCCATGTGGGATTTGAAAATTCAAACGAAACCATAGCACCATGGTTGGTTGGTTGGTTGGTTGGATTTTACGTCTTGTCAACTCTTTTTGGATTATTTTATGCAAAAAACATTTTGTTTATTCATTCTTGATGGGTATTCAGTTTTTTTAAACATATTTTAAAAACTTATTTTCAAACAGTGGAAAGTACCTATTGTGGTTGGTAGTATCATTGTAGTTGGTGTGCTGTCATGTTGTGCATTGCTCCACTCCGTGTAGGATTCAAAAATTCAAACAAAACCATAGCACTATGGTTGGTTGGTTGGATTTTACAATTTGTCAATCCTTTTGGGATCATTTTATGCCGAAGACATTTTGTCTTATTCATTCTTTTTTTCAAAATTTTTTTCAAACTTTTTTTTCAAGCTCTTTGGTTTTTAGGATTTTCAAACGCTTTTTTAAAACACTTTTAAAACTCATTTTTTGCATATACATAGTGTACATATAAAACGTAATAATTAAACTATCGGGTTATTTCCTATAACTCCAAAATAAACAAAGGGGAACCACTCTTGACTGATAAATTATTTATTTATTTTCCCATTAAACTAACCCTAAACCCTAACCTTAACCCTAACACTAAAACCCTGAACCCTAACCCCGTCTTTTTTCCCTAGTAGATCAATAAATAAATAAATAATTTATCAGTCAAGAGTGGTTCCCTTTGTTTATGTTGGAGTTATAGGAAATAACCAACTATCGTACTGTGATACATACGCTTGTTGGGTTATTTTATGCCAAAGACATTTTGTTTTATTCATTCTTATCTTCAATTTTTTTCAAACTTTTTTTTCAAGTTTTTTGTTTTTTTTGTTTTTTTTTTCAAACTATTTTAAAAACATTTTTAAAACTAATTTTTTATCTATTTAACCCATAGCTGGGATCCTAACAGGTACTGCCATTCCGGGTCAGAGGGTACCAGGGAGTAATGGCAATCAAGGAGTACTCCACACTCTTTAGAGCTAGAGAATTAGAACATCAACATTAGATGAAGTTTAATTTCATACTCAGCACACAAAGATCCTTAGCCACCGCCTTCCAACACATACATGATAAAAAGGGTTATAGGTTTGCTATAAGGGTTGGGACAATCATATTGGTTCTAGGGCTTGATGTGTCTAGCCGATTGATCAGTGCGGGTCTCTCCTACCGCCCGTCTAGCCTAAGTAAGAGCCAAAGTGGAGTGTTGCATGTCATGGACTACTCAGCCACCAAGATTCCATCCTTAAGCATCACGCGTCGCCCCCCACAGCAAACTGATATATCGTGCTTCCCCAGCCCAGAGGGCGGTTAACAATTTCAGTTTTGAATTATTGACTGGGTGTTTTTGCTTTGAGGTTTCTGAACAGTCCTCGGCCCGACCAAGAAGGAAATGGCATTGAGCCAAAAGAATTGCATTAGTATCGAAACAGTTTATTTGATTATCGTAAGTCCATAGATGAAAATAAGATAAATTATAGTGTCTATTTTATCTTAAAACTAGCAGGGCTACCCGGTGTTGCCCGGGGTTTAAAAAGTTAAAATTAAATCTCTTATCTGCAGTTATATACAGATAAAATATTTTTCTAAATATTTGCTTTATTATCTTTTATTCTTTATATATTATTGAAGTACAAAAGAGAAGGGGCGAGAGCATGAACGGAAGCGATAACACTAATCTGTTTCAGTGAAATGGAATGTAAAGAGTGATGGAAACACACACACACACACGCACACACACATACACACATATATATATATATATATATATATATATATGATGTTGTTGTGGAGTTCACGTATGTCTTTGTTGCTATATCTGATGAATATATATATATATATATACGCTCCCAATACTCTATAGAGCACTCTAGTGGAGACTATAATTGGACTCTCACAGTTTAGCGTAAGGCATTTCTCTGGTGACTGTAAACATACATCTACATAAGTATGTACCAATTAATTGTTCGCCTCTTGCTGACAGTATATATATATAAGATTTTTGGATATTTGTTTATTTTAGAAGCATTGTTGAATAAACTATATATTATTATTTATATTTTTGCTTGAAGGCAATTACAATGCGTATATCGCATAAAATTTGATAATTATAGAAGATAATAATGACAAGTGAATTTCGGTAAAGAATTATTTTGTGTGTAGAACATCGTACAGACTGTTTCAACTTTATTAAGTCTCATCAGCGATGTATACTAACGATTTCCCTCCGACAGAAATCGAAACCGGGACTTCAGCAGGATAGTCAGAAACCATACTGCTTCGGCCACGATACAGCACGGGAAAATCCTTGCGAAATTAACCTGTCATATATATTGAGAGAGAGAGAGAGAGAGAGAGAGAGAGAGAGAGAGAGAGGGAGAGAGTGAGTGTGTGTGTGTGTGTGTGTGTGTGTGTTGTGTGTGTGTTAAAATCAAGATAATTATACTTTTTACATATTGAACTATTTTGCAATACCACTTAAAGTATACATATCAAACGTTGTAATAGTTAAACTATCATACTGTCGTATATCCACAGGTCCCGTATATCCACAGTTTGTACTATCATTCTTGTTTGTATTTTTCCTTTTATTTGACTTTTATTTGTTTATGCACACGTGTGTAAACCAATGTTTGTGTATATATATGCATGCATATGTGAGCATATATATATATAAATAAATAAATAAATAAATAAAATAAGCAAATAAGATGGATAAATAAGTAATTACATAAAAAATAAAAAAATTGTAATAAATATTAAATAAATTACTCATACAAATAATAAATGGATAGATAGTTATACAGATAAATCGCGGGGGGAGGGGGAAAAGGGCGCCAACCCCACACCTTATCTACCCAACCAAAGTGTATAATAGAATAACCTATTATTTAAAATTTTGTTAAATTGAAAGACAGTTTGTTTAAATGTGTGAGTAAATTTTTGTTTTTCTGTTATACCGGTGCCATATATATATATATATATATATATTATATAATATTTATCCAAAAGTCCAGAGAAGAAATCTTCCTTACGACAAAGGTATTTTTTAAAAAAACAACTTGTCGCAGTTAGAGAGCTCAATGTGTGCTCTTGTGTTAGAGTCACAGAGCAAATTTATATTTAAATAAATAACAAAAGACTTATAGATCTTGCATTATAGACTATTTCAGGGAGCTTAGACAAAAATGTCTAATTCTCCCGACTCATCAGATGAGTCGGGAGAATTAGACATTTTCTAAGCTCCCTGAAATAGTCTATAATGCAAGATCTATAAGTCTTTTGTTATTTATTTAAATATATATATATATATATATATATATATATATATATATATATGTAAAATGGAAAAGGAATTGAATTCGACAATATGAGGAAAAATGAGTAAAGAAAAGAAAAGTAAATGGATAAATGAATTTAATCGATCACTTACACATGTGTTTCGGGTCAGTTTTATGTGTGTGAAAAAATATTTCGCACACATACAAGAATCGACCATCATCAGAATGAACATTTATTTTTATGAAAAAATTCGTTGGGAAAAAAAACACAGAGATTTTTGGAAATATTCGAAAATCGAATTTTTTAAATTTGAACGCTGAGAAATAGCTAAGATAGACCGTTATGATTAGGATATTTGTTTTTTTTTTGTTTTTTTTTAGGGGTTATGGTACAAAATAGTTTTTTTTATACCATAACCCCTAAAAAAACACAAAAAAAAACAACAAATATCCTAATCATAACGATCTATCTTAGCTATTTCTCAGCGTTCCAAATTTAAAAAAATTCGATTTTCGAATATTTCCAAAATCTCTGTTGTTTTTTTTCCCAACGAATTTTTTCATAAAAATAAATGTTCACTCTGATGAAGGTCGATTCTTGTATGTGTGCGAAATATTTTTCCATTTACTTTTCTTTTCTTTACTCATTTTTCCTCATATATATAATATATATTATATATATATATATATATATATATATATATATATATATATATGCACGTGTGTTAGTGAAAATATTTTTGTTTTATTTAAAACCTAAGTTAATGAATTTGTTTCTCATTTACAAGTTCAGTATATAGTACTCACACTTTTCTTTTCAAATCAGTTGCGTAGTATTTCAGTATTTATAATTAAGTACTAATATAGTTGACTAGTATAAAAACTGTTTTACCAGTATAAACTCTCTGTGGGACTTAGGATAATACACTGATTATATCCTCTGCATAGTGATAAGGCACTACCCCGCTAAAATGGGTTGTTCTGAGTATGACAGTAATACTGATAAAGGCTCTAAATGCTGGATATATGTGGAATATAGAGTAACCCTTCATTGCTATTACTTCCAGGTCCACTCTGACACGGAGTGGTACTGTTGGTGTCCCATCTGCGGGTCAAACATATCTTATTATAATGGAGATTGTGGGTTTGTCTGTCTGTAACCGAAACTATATCACTACTCAAGTCACAATACCCTTTGTTATTTACATCACATTCACCATGATTTTATTTTTATCTAAACCTTTTTATTAATAAAATTGTTTTACATTATTAATACTGTTGACCATATCTACATACTAATAACATGCAATTGTATTTATATATACAACAAAATAGCGATTTTCAGTGTGAATGGGAAGAGTAATTTGCATATTGATGTTAAAGATTTGATTTTAATAAATATGTGCTTAGTATTATTGATTTCTAATTGTTTGGTTTTATCTTATTGAATATGAGCAAAAATCTCGGATATAAATCTTAAAAGAAATCCATTAACAAGAACAAATAACTGTAATATTATTCTTTATTTCCTATTGTAACTAAATAGTTAAATTAGGAAAATTTATCAATGAAAGACGGGAGTAATGAAAATTGATGGAAGGTTAATTTCAAAGTTGTTCTATTTTTCAATCATACCCCCCTCTGTTCCAAATCTTTTTATTTGCATTCTTATTCAGTTTCATTAGCCTTTCTAATTTAATATGATATTTTAATTATATTAAAACTTAAATACTTGCACCCGGAGGGTGCATATATTTGCTAGTCTATTTAAAAATCGATAGGACTGTGCTCAAAAATCTTAAACAAGTATACTTAAATGTAAATATGAACGAGCAATGAACGAGATTCTCTAACATTTTAGGAAAAAATCCCCATGTAGATTGATATGCCATTAAAATCAATACATTAATCAATCAGTATTCAAGTAGATCTCAACAGTGCTATAGTATAGAAGATCTCAATCCTATGAGCCCAATCTCTTGCCCAGGTTTTTCGTGATTGGTCCGAGAAGTCCAACTTATTATTTTTATTATGTTTTATCCATTTGTTAATTTGTTTTATTTTTTAATCATAGAATATAGAATATAATGAATAATGTCCTATAAAATACGTTTGGATGTCTGTTTTTATATTATTAATATTTTTCCTTGGTGTAAAAAATTGGGGAGCTTAAATGGTTTTAAAATGAATTTATTTATCTAACTAATA
>CM042163.1:35514241-35571741 GCA_023376005.1 Doryteuthis pealeii
ACGCAGTTTAATCATGCCCAGGACACCTACATGAATTTTACATATCAAAGGACATATTTCAAAGAAGGAGGCCTGCTTCCAGTTTTGAGGGCCCGTTACATTGGTGTTGCGTCTCCTCCCAAAATCTCAGCCGGACTTCTCTCCTCTGCGTCGTCCGCCCGCTGTAAAACTTCCACACACACACACACACACACACACACACACACACCATATATATATATATATATATATAAATATATATATATATATATATATATATTAAGAGGTATACAAATAACTGGTAATAAGGGATGATTCTATTTGGGATCTTCGAATTCACATGTTCAACTGTACACATTGTATTGCTCGTGTAGGTGCAACATATATACTTCATACCAGGATTTTTATAAGGATTTTTTCGTTATTTATTTATTTATTTGTTAAATGTCTGATGAGGCTAAATCTCAATTTTTTTTAGTTTCTGGTTGAATAAAATATAACGGATGGACGTTTATTAAGTTTTCTTTTTTTTTGGAGTTTATATATAGATATATATTAATAAAATCGAAGGGAATACAATGCGCATTGTATTTGCCTTCGATTTTATTATTTTATAAACATACTTAACAATTGCTTCAAGCAATTACCAATTACTTTATTTATAATATAATATATATATATATTTATATATATATATATAATAGTATATATATTAAGAGAGGTGTAAAAAGGATTATGTTCTTTTTTTAAAATGTTTATTATCTTCATATGGACACGTGTTTCCAGATCTTTGTTCTTCTTCAGGCATTAATTAACCATATTTTGCAGAATGTTAATATGTACCGTGTTGATATTTTGATAGTTGTGTGTGTTTTGTAACAAAACACACACACAAAAAAAACATAATCCTTTTTTGCGAACATTTTTTTTAAAATAGAATATCTAATTTTCTCCGTTCGGACCATAACAACACTATATAATATATATATATAATCATCTTAATGAGTATAAAAGAGCTTGAAAAGAATTTAGATTGATTTGTTTATTTTGTTTACGGCATATCAACTCAGTGGGTTCATTTAATGCCGATAAAGTTTTGAATAAATCAATTATTAATGGATAATACAATTTTTATAAACATTTTCTATTTAACCCATAGATGGGACCCTTAACTACCACTCCGGTGAGTGGACCAGGGAGCAATGGTGGAGAGGGGTGCCCACATTCCCAAACCCCAAAAACTGGAAACCTCACCATCAGATAGAGTTTACGTCATCCCGGACATGTTAGACCCTCAGCCACTCCTCTAGCACCATATGAATAAAAAGGGTTGGGGTTGCCATAAGGGCAATAAGTTTGGGAAAATCATATAGGTGCGGGGCTTGACGTGACCAGGCCGATTTGATCGGATGGGGCCTCTCCGACCGCTCTCTAGCCCAAGATTAGGGCCAAGTGAGAGTATTCATGCATGAACTTGCTCATCACCTGGGCTCTATCCTTAAGCATCCACGGGTCACCACCCACGGCCCAACAGGGCCCCATTGGGAGTCTTACCTCTCTGCAGAGGCAGTCGGTGAATTTAACGGCCGCAGCCGACAGGGCGGAAATTAGATGAATAAACCCACGAGGTTATAACATTCATCACCCCTAAAAAAATCTTTTAAAAAATTAGATTTATTTTCTAGAATTTTTCAGCTTGTATTATGTAATTAATTTATCTTCCTTAACATATGAAGACAGTAAACAAAACTATTCCGACCATCCTGCTAAAATGAATGCGATTCCTTAACCATATGCATAGAATATTAAAACCAAAGCAGATTGACTTACCATTAAATCACCAAACATATTCTTATATTGTAATCGTCTATGAGTGAGAAATGTTTCGCCAAGATTTTAAATAGGGTCTTTTTTTTCAAAGCGTCCGTATTTACCCTGAACATAATTTCACGCGAAGTGGGGTGAGGGGGCGGCAGGGCAGCAAGCAAAAAAAAAAGATGAAAAATCTCTTGTTTTGTGTTATCTGTGATTGCTAATACAAATGCGTGAAACTGATAAGTCTTTACATTTTGCTTGTAGTTTAACTGTAGGCGCCATCACTAATCAGATTAGAATAACTTTTTTTCTCTCTCTCCTCTCGTTCGGCGTTTTGTTAAATGTTGCCTTTCACTTTCGGTCACCAACGCAGAGAGAAGAGAGAGAGAGAGAGAGAGAGAGAGAGAGAGAGAGAGAGACGGAGAAAGAGGAGAGAGAGAGAAGAGAGAAGTGGGCGGAGGATGAGGTTGTGGAGGGGCGGATCAGGGGGATTGTGAAGACGCAGGAGGATCACAGAATACCGTTTATATGCCATTTAATCACATTACCAATTACTTCAAATCAAATGGTCACCAAAAGGAAGACTAATACGCATTGCGTGGTGGTGACGGCGTGGTGGCCATTGCAAATGCGGGGCGGGAAAAATAATCGCCCCGTTTAAGCTGCCGTTTCTCTGAAAATAACAAAAGAAAAGATTACACAAAAAATCAGTTTGACTAATTTGATTCTTGTAGCTCTCGGGGCATCTGACGGGTTTTAAAATAGAATTACTATTTTTATAAATCACTAAAACGATTGTTGAATTAAGACAATCAAATATGAGGAATAGAACCCCCCCCCCAAAAAAAAAAAAAAAACAGTTTTAAAAGATATTATCCTTATCATCCTACCTTTAAAAAATCTCTAGAAACCGTATAGTTATCATATTAAGGTAATATAATACGAGAATAAGCTCCACAAATATAAACTGTCTTAAAGAATTATTTGCTTATAAAATCTTGTAATTATAAGTATATAAGTCACTCAGTACAGATCTTTCTTTAAATATAAAACTACCTATCAGAGGCTATGTAGTGTGATGCGTGGTTATAGTGTAGGTAAAAATCACTTTTGGACTTATTGATCTCTTTTGTAGCTTCTAAAACGGAGTTTTAAAATATATTATAATCTCAAGAACGATGGAATTGTACAATCTAAAATAGTAATAGCGCCCCCACAAAACAGGTTTAAAAGATATATATTATAAAAATCTTAATTGGTATATGTAAAAAAACACAAAAACAAATATAAAAATTTTTTTAAATCTCTTGAACTATTGAAGCAATTCAAAATACAAGAAATCCCCGCCAAAACTCTATTATAAAAAGACATATTCTAAAAAATCCTAGAATTATGTTCAATTAAGCGTAATCAAAAATAACGAAGAAGGCCCTATCCTCTCTTCTAAAACAGTTTTAAACACATAATCAATCTTAATAAGAACTAGTTAATAGTACAAGCAATCAAAGTACTAGGGAACAAGCCCAACCAACACAGTTTATAAAGATGATTATTCTTAAAATCTTACAAACGTTGTTAAATATTGAATCTAAACAAAATATGAATAACAGAACCCCACAAAAAAAAGCGTAATTAAATGTTCTGTACATCTTATAAAATAATTGTGAATGATATAAGTACGACTTTATTTAAATATAAAAACTACTTTAAAACTCTAGAACATGATAGCCAAAAAATATGAGGAAACAGACCTCATCTAAAGTTTTAATAGATATCTCATACACTCTGCCGGAAATTGGCTGCCCCTATTCCGTTCTGGAATCAGACGCAGCAGACCCCCTAAAATCGCACGTAGTCGAGCTCTGATCTAAAACAGGCAGTATAGCTGATACGAAGCATAATAATAGGAATACCGCCGACTTACCGGACAATACTAACTCCTTCAAGATTAATTATTAATTTAAGATGTATATGAAAACTCCTTTATCAATAAAAATATACCTCCCCGCCAGGGAAAATTCCTGTACTCTGAAGACAATACACTACTCTAAAAGCATTACAAAGGAAATGTACACTCTATACACTTACACTAACCCAGATAAATGTTGACCCAAATATACACGCTAGTATGCCTGTCCTTCTAACAGTCATATTGTAACTAGTCTACCTTATCTGTTTCATGTGCTTATAAAATCTTATAATTCTATTATGATACAAGTCTATCATACAGATCTTTATCTTTAAAATTATAAAACTATACCTATCATTGGGGCTTATGTTTAGTGTGACTCTGTTAAGTAGGCTAAGCTTAGGGTAGTCAGGGTAAGGCGTTATAAATAGATGACTATTCTTCTCACTAGGGAAAGTGATAAGATATACGATCCAATAAAAACGATCCTCCCTCTTCTCCACCAATTTGAAGAGGAAAAAAGTTAAAAAGATGATTTCATCTAACTTATAATGTGGTTGTTAGGAGCAGGATTATCAGCATCGGAGGAGTTCGATCTCCTGGGGCGCCTTCATACCTCTCCTTGTGCTAAGCTGTTAAATAACTATATAAAGTCTTCGGGGTGGCCAAAGTCGTTTAGAAGTCTACCCCTCTTCACTAGTGCTAGACCAGGGAAGATTGTTTCGTCGAGGTGGAGCGCCACACTAACATCAGCTCCTCACTTTATCGCACAGATCCCTATGCTACTCATACGCGCAGTTTGCGAGGGCCAGTATCGAACCATGAACTGTTGGTCCTAGTCGGACAACTGCTACAACTGAGCTAAACCGGCCTAAAAATCTTCTGCATTCCTAATGATATAAAAGTCTAAGTACCGATCTTTATTAACAATAACATCTGCCCTATCATAAGCGTTTGGTTTAGCGGGTTGGGTTATTAATATTTTTTATTTTTTTTTTTTTTATTTTTTTTTTTTTTATTTTATATGTTTTATTTGTTTAGGTTAGGGTATGGGTAGGGATAGGTTTAGATTAAGACTAATTCAAGAAGTAAGATCTCCCCTCCGAAAAACCATAATGGTTGTTTTTTGTTTAAGACTAAACTGCACCTGAGGGTGGAGAGCTCAAGTTCTGGAGAAGTGTTGAAATACCTTTTTTAACTGTAATTACTCCCAGGTTCAGCCTTCTGATCCGAAGTGGGGTTGCGTTTGGTAGGTCATTTAATAGCCAAATCAAATTTTGATACTAGGTTGTTTGACAGTAACGTGTTGCTTAAATAGTCTTCTTCATTTAAGTTATTGAACAAGTCATTGGTGCTTAAAACTCGTTGATCTAGAAGAACGGTGTTTTCAACGGACGTGACCTGTGGTGTATTGTTGGGATCCCATATATGGGGTCAAATAGATTCTCTTTAAAATTATTAGTACTAGTACAAATTAAAAAAACACCCTCAGGGCGATGTAAAAATAATCTTTGAAAATATTGGCCGGGGGTTGGAGTAAAAAATTCATGTCAGCGATTTGTACCCTAAGTAGTAAAATTGTTTTATTTTTTAATCCTTTGATGAATTTGATGATTTTACTTACTTAGGGTACAAACTCGCTGACATTGAATTTTTTACTCCAACCCCTCGGGCAATATGTTTCAAAGATTTATTTTACATCGCCCTGAGGGTGTTTTTTTTAATTTTTGTACTAGTACTAATAATTTTTAAAGAGATCTATTTGACCCATATATGGGATCCCAACAATACACCACTAAGGTCACGTCACGTTGAAAACACCGGTTCCTTCTAGATCAACGAAGTTAAGCACCAATGAGCTTGTTCAATACTTAAATGAGAGACTATTTAAGCAACAGCGGGTACTGTAAACAACCTAGTATCAAAATTTGATTTGGCATTAAATGACCTACCAACCAACCACTTCGGATCAGAGCTGACCTGGGAGTAATTACAGTAAAAGGGTATTTCACACTCTCCAGAACTTGAGCCTCTCCACCCTCAGGTGCAGTTTAGTCTTATACAAAAAACAACCATTATGGTTTTTCGGAGGGGAGATCTTACTTCTCTGATTAATCTTAATCCTAAAGCCTAATCCCTACCCATACCCCTAACCATAACACAACCCCGCTAACCTAAACCTTGATGATAGGGCAGATGTTATTGTTAGATAAAGATCGGTACTTATGACTTTTATATCATTAGAGAATTGCAAGATTTTATGGCCGGTTTAGCTCAGTTGGTAGAGTGTCCGACTAGGAACACAAGGTTCATGGTTCGATACTGGCCCTCGCAAACTCGGCGTATGAGTAGCATAGGGATCTGTGCGATAAAGTGAGGAGCTGATGTTAGGTGTGGCGCTCCACCTCAGACGTAAAACAATCTTCCTGGTCTAGCACTAGTGAAGAGGGGATAGACTCTAATACCGACTTTAGGCCACCCCGAAGACTTTTATAGTTATTTACTAAGCTTAGCACAAGGCCAGAGGTATGAGGCGCCCAGGGAGAATCGAACTCACTACCGATGGTCTGATAATCTAGCTCGCTAACCATTCAAACCACAAGAATTTATAAGAATGTGATGACAAGAATATCTTTTTTAAACTCTTTTTTCCTCTTCTTTTGGTGGGGTCTGTACATCGTATTTTTATTGCCTTCGTATCTAATAATCATTTCTAGTGATTTTTAAGAATAGTCATCTATTTATAAACGCCTTACCCTGACCCTAACCCTAAAGCTTAGCCTCTACCCCTAACTCTAACCACAGCCACAGTCACACTAAACATAAGCCTCAATGATAGGATAGTTTTTATATTTAAAGATAAAGATCTGTACTGATGACTTTGATATCATAATAGAATTATAAGATTTTATAAGCATAAACAGAAATAAGGTAGACAAATAGTAACGTTACAATATGACTGTTCTGAAAGAAAGGAACAAGGCAAATCTAGCGTGTATATTTGGGTTAACAGTTTATTCTGGGTTAGTAGTAATGTGTTAGAGTGTAAACATTTCTTTTGTAAATGTCTTTAAGAGTAGTGTAATTGTCTTTCAGAGTTACCAGAGGAATTTCTCCTGGCGGGGATATATTTATAGGTGATACAAGGAGTTTCAAATACACTTATCTTAATTATATTAATCTTTGCAATGTCTCTACGTTGTCCGGTAAAGTCGCGGTAGTTCTATTCTTATGCTTGTATCAGCTAGTACTGCCCCTGTTGCCTGTCGGGTCTGTTCTGTGGAATTTTAGGGGTCTGCCCCTGGCGTCTGATTCCAGGAACTAATAGGGGCAGATAACCCAATTTCCGATAGCATATGTATAAGAATATCATTTTAAAACTGATTTTTTGTGGGTCTGTTCCTCATATTTTTATTGCCTTCATATCAAACAATCGATTCTAGAGATTTTTAAAAGTAGTTTTTATATTTAAAAATAAAGGTCGGTACTTATATCATTTCACAATTACAAGATTTTATAAGCATGTGTATGACAAGAACATATTTTTAATTACTGCTTTTTTTTGTGGGGTCTGTTATTCATATTTTGATTGCCTTCATATTTAACAATCGTTTGTAAAGATTTTTAAGAATAATCATCTATTTTAAAACTGTGTTGGTTGGGCTTGTTCCTCGTACTTTGATTGCTTTCATATTTAACAATCGTTTCTAGAGATTTAAGAAAATAGTTATGCTATTTTAAAACTGTTTTTGGTAGGGCCTATTCTTCGTATTTTGATTACCTTCATATCTGACAATAATTTCTAGAGATTTTTTTAGAAATAGTCATCTATTTTAAAACTGTTTTTGGCGGGGCCTATTTCTTGTATTTTGATTGCCTTCAATAGTTTCAAGAGATTTAAAAAAATATTTTTTATAGTTAAAGATTAAAATCTGTACTGATGTCTTTTATATCATTACACAATTACAAGATTTTATAAGGATAATATCTTTTTAAAACTGTTTTGTGGGGGGCGCTATTCCTCATATTTTGATTGTCTTCAAATTCAACAATCGTTTCTTGAGATTTATAAAAATAGTAATTCTATTTTAAAACTCCGTCGATGCCCGAGAAGCTACAAAAGAATCAATAAGTCCAAAGTGATTTTTAACCTCTACCCCTAACTCTAACCACAGCCACAATCACACTAAACATAAGCCTCAATGATAGGATAGTTTTTATATTTAAAGATAAAGATCTGTACTAATGACTTTATATCATAATAGAATTACAAGATTTTATAAGCATGTGTACGACAATAATATCTTTTTAAACAGTTTTTTGGTGGAGCTTATTCCTCGTATTATGATTACCTTAATATGTAACTATCGTTTCTAGAGATTTTTAAAGGTAGGATGATAAGGATAATATCTTTTTTAAAACTTTTTTTTTTTTTTTTGGGGGGGGGCTATTCCTCATATTTTGATTGTCTTCAAATTCAACAATCGTTTCTAGTGCTTTATAAAAATAGTAATTCTATTTTAAAACTCCGTCGATGCCCGAGAAGCTACAAAAGAATCAATTAGTCCAAACTGATTTTTTGTGTAATCTTTTCTTTTGTTATTTCAGAGAAACCAGCTTAAACGGGGCGATTTATTTTCCCGCCCCCGCATTTGCAATGGCCACCACCGTCGTCACCACCACGCATGCGTAATTAGTCTCTCCTTTTGTGACATTTGATTTGAAGTAATTGGTAATGTGATTAAATGGCATATAAACGGTATTCTGTGATCCTCCTGCGCTCTTCACAATCCACCCTGAATTCCCGCCCCCTCCACAGCCTCATCCTCCCGCCCCCTCTCTCTTCTCTCTCTCTCTCCTCTCTCCCCCTCTCTCTCTCTCTCTCTCTCTGCGTGTGGGTGACCGAAAGTGAAGGCAACATTTAACAAAACGCCGAACCGAGAGAGAGAGAGAAAAAAAGTTATTCTAATCTGATTAGTGATGGCGACCTACAGTTAAACTTACAAGCAAAATGAAGACTTTCAGTTTCACGCATTTGCATTAACAATCACAGATAAACACAAAACAAGAGATTTTCATCTTTTTTTTTTGTTGCTGCCCCCCCCCCTCACCCCACTTCGTGTGAAATTATAGTTAAGGGTAAATACGGACGCTTTGAAAAAAAAAAGACCCTATTTAAAATCTTGGCGAAACATTTCTCACTCATAGACGATTACAATATAAGAATATGTTTGGTTGATTTAAATGGTATGTCAATCTGCTTTGGATTATTCTGTGTATAGTGGTTAAGGAATCGCATTGATTTTACAGGATGGTCGGAAAGTTTTGTTACTGTCTTCATATATTAAGAGATAAATTAATTACATAATACAAGCTGAAATTCTAGAAAATAATCTAATTTTTAAAGATTTTTTTTAGGGGTGATGATGTATCAACCTTCGTGGGTTATTCAATCTAATTTCCGCCCTGTCGGCTGCGGCGTTAAAATTCACCGACTGCACCTCTGCAGAGAGGTAAGACTCCCCCAATGGGGTCACCTGTTGGCCGTGGGTGGTGACCCGTGATGCTTAAGGATAGAGCCCAGGTGGATGAGCAGTTCATGACATGCAATATTCCACTTTGGCCCTATCTTGGGCTAGACGGCGGTCGGAGAGGCCCCATCCGATCAATCGGCTGGTCACGTCAAGCCCTAGCACCTATATGATTTTCCCAACCTTATTGCCCTTATGGCAAGCCCCAACCCCTTTTTATCATATGGGTGCTAGAAGGCGGTGGCTGTGGGTCTACATGTCCTGGGAATGACGTTAAACTCTATCTGATGGTGAGGTTCCAGTTTTGGAGGTTTGGGGAATGTGGAGCACCCCTTCATCACCATTGCTCCCTGGTCCACTCTGACCCGGAGTGGTAGTTAGGGTCCCATCTATGGGTTAAATAGAAAAATGTATTTATAAAAAAATTGTATTATCCATTAATAATTGATTTATTTCAAAACTTTATCGGCATTAAATGACCCACTGAGGTTGATATGCCGTAAAACAAAACAAAATAAACAAATCAATCTAATTTCTTTTCAAGCTCTTTTATCACTCATAGATGATTATATATATATATATATATAGTGTTGTTATGGGTCCAACGGGAGAAAATTAGATATTCTATTTTTAAAAAAAAGGTTCGCAAAAAGGATTATGTTTTTTTTGTGTGTGTGTTTTGTTACAAAAACACACACAACCTATCAAATATCACACCGGTACATATTAACATTCTGCCAAAATATGGTTAATTAATGCCTGAAGAAGACAACAGAAGATCTGAAACACGTGTCGCATATGTAAGATAATAATACATTTTAAAAAAGAACATAATCCTTTTTACGAACCTTCTTTATATATATATATATATATATATATATATATATATATATATATATAATAAAAGTAATTGGTAATTTGCTTGAAGCATTGTTAAGTATGTTATAAAATAATAAAATTCGAAGGCAATACAATGCGCATTGTATTGCCTTCGAATTTTATTATATATATATATATATAAACTTTCAAAAAAAAAGAAAACTTAATAAACCGTCATCCCGTTATATTTTATTTCAACCAGAAACTAAAAAAAATTGAGATTTAGCCTCATCAGACATTTACAAATAAATAAATAAATAAACAAAAAAAATCCTTATAAAAATCCTGGTATGAGTATATATGTTTGCACCTACACGAGCATACAATGTGTACAGTTGAACAGTGAGATTTCGAAGATCCCAAATAGAATCATCCCTTACTTACCAGTTATTTGTATTACCTTATATATATATATATATATATATATATATATATATATATGTGTGTGTGTGTGTGTGTGTGTGTGTGTGTGTGAAGTTTTTACAGCGGGCGGACAGACGCAAGAGGAGAGAGTCCGGCTGAGATTTTGGGAGGAGACGCAACACAATGTAACGGCCCTCAAAACTTGGAAGCAGGCCTTCTTCTTTGAAAATATGTACCTTTGATATGTAAAATTCAATTTGTAGGTGTCCTGGGCATGATTTAAACTGCGTCTTGTTGAGAGCTTCCAATTCTGGGGCTCTGGGCAGTGTTGAGTATCCCTTCATTTGCCATTACTGACTTGAAAAACCTTCAACAAATCTTGGACACGGCACCCAGCAAAAAACCCAGATGAACGGCCACTTACCTCCCATCACACTAATCATACAGTGAGACGAGCAAGACATGCTGGACACTGCTAGAGTAGCAAGGACGAACTCATATGTGACATTCTCCTGCAGACATCTACATAGGGACACTAGTGTGTGTAACAAGCCATCAAAAAAGTTACATACAACAGTCACTGAATGCCGTGCAGAGGAGTTGCCGTGAGAAGTGATGATCGATAGGGATGCATTGCGAGAGAGAGAGAGAGAGAGAGAGAGAGAGAGAGGGAGTCATATGAATCCGTGCTGCCAGCATGATCTGATTAGGATGATCGTTAATCTTGTTAACCCTTTTTCTTCTATTGAATCCATAGATTGTATCTTGACAGGTACTACTATTTGTGGACCTGGATTAATGGCGAGGAAGGGTTACTCCACACTCCAGAATTGGAACTTCGCCATTAGATGCAGTTGAAAGTCATACCCAGGACATTAAGACCCTCATTCACCACCTTCTAGCATATATATATGACAATAAGGGTTGATGGTTTGCCATTAAGGAAACCGGGTTGGGACAATCATATAGGTGCTAGGGCTTGACATGACTAGCCGATGAATCATATGGGCCCTCCAATCACCCGTCTAATCTAAGTAAGGACCAAAGCGGAGTGTTGTAAACCATGGATTACTCTGCAGCCAGGATTCTGTCCTTAAGCATCACAGGTCACCACTCACGGCCTATAGGTGTCTCAATTAGGAGAAATCTTGCCCTTTACGTATTACGTAGTCGACGTATTCTGCAGCCCCAGCTGACAGAGCGGATAATATTTAATAAATTATTTAATAATAATATATCGCCAATTAACTATTCCCATATAATATTAATAATTTAAACGCTTTTATATGGCTTTAAGTAATTATTCTTACCTAATACAAATGAATTATGCACAATTGAATGGTTTTAAGTGTTCCTATTTCATACAAATAATTTGCAGTCAATTAAATATTGTTCACAAGTGTTTTAAACCGGTAAACACTTCATACTTAGTTAATACAGTAATTAAATAGCTCAACAAAGACCGACATGCCATGAAAACCAAGGTGAGGTCCTCGTGACGTAATGGCTAACGTGCTGGGCTGCGACACCGTAGTAAGCGAGTTCAAACTCCAGCCGCACTAGTAAGTTTCTTTCTTAGTCGATGGGGTGGCCTAAAGATATCAGCCAGACAGCGAGGGGTCTCTCCCCTTTTCACTAATAGATATGTCCAACATATCGAACTCCGGTTTCGACTGGGGGTCCAGTGAGCTTCAGCCGCTGGACCTTACAAGTGAACATCGTTGGTCCCAGGGGGGATGCCGACGGGTCAATGCATTTTTGTGCTTACCACCCATGAGCTTCGGCTTGTGGGCGAGCCCACATAAAAATGTCCATAAAAATACTTATCCCCTTTTCACTAGCGCTAGACCAAGGAGATTATTTCGGCGCCTGAGGTGGAGCTCCACACCTACTATCAGCTCCTCACTTTACAGCATAGATCCCTGTGCTACTCATACGCTCAGTTAGCGAGAGTCGTTACCTAACCAGGAACCTTGTGGTTCCTAGTCGGACGCTCTACCGACTGAGCTAAACCGGCCCTTACTTTCAGACTAAAACCCTTGGGTTAGAATGTACCGACTGCACCTCTGCAGAGGGGTAAGACTCTCCCAATGGGGCCACATGTTGGTCGTGGGTGGCGACCCGTGATGCTTAAGGATAGAACCCAGGTGGGTGAGCAGTTCATGACTATCTTGGGCTAGACGGGCGGTCGGAGAGACCCTCTCCGATCAATCGGCTGGTCACTTTAAGCCCTAGCACCTATATGATTTTCCCAACCCTATTGCCCTTATTGCAAGCCCCAACCCTTTTTATAATATGGGTGCTAGAAGGAGCTAGCTGAGGGTCTACATGTCCTGGGAATGACGTTAAACTCTATCTGATGGTGAGGTTCCAGTTTTGGAGGTTTGGGGAATGTGGAGCACCCCTTCATCACCATTGCTCCCTGGTCCACTCTGACACGGAGTGGTAGTACTTGTTAGAGTCCCACCTATGGGTTGAATAGAAAAACATGAGTTGATAAACAAAATTGTATTATCCATTAATAATTGATTTATTTGAAAATTTTATCGGCATGAAATGACCCACTGAGGTTGATATGCCGTAAAATCAAACCAAAACCAAACCTTGGGAAAGATATGAACTATCCCATCCCCATCTATGGGTTAAATAGTACCACTACTGTTCTTTTATAGGAATGGTCTTGTAATTAAATAACCCACGAAGGTTAATATGCAAAGAAACTGAAACCGAAATTTATGATACTAGCAGCGGCTACCCGGCGTCGCCTAGGTAGAGGGGGACTTTTTAAAGTAAGTCCCGCAGATCCATTATTACTGAATCTTGAGTTGAATCCTCGTGGGATGTCCCATTTAAATCCCTATGTAAAAAAAGACCTTCCATTGATCTAGCTACTCTGAAAAGAAATGTTAATGTCTACTATCTAAAATATTAAATGAAAAAAAAAATTCATGCTGTTATCATTTAAATTGTATTTTTTAATTATCTTCCCGAATATAAATCAAATCTCTATTATTTTTGCTCAAAAACAAAGCCCTGGTGATATTTAATGCGTATATATATTTACTTTGTCGTTAATTGTTTTATTTTTTAAGTTTCCTCCGAACATACATATACACACAACTGCCCTTTATATATGTATAGATAATCATATTGTTTCAAGTCATTATTTCTATTTAATAATTGTCATTTGTTTGCACACACTTATATGGTTTCAAGTAACTTGAGTCAATCAAGATGGAGGCGCGTGGGCTGGTGGTTAGAGTTGTGGAAAATGGACTCGTCGATTCGAGTTCAATTCCTAGACGAAGCTGTTGGCATTTCACATAGCGCTAATACCCTTGGGAAAGGTATGAATCCATATACTCTCCCTCCAGCTATGGGTTGAATAGTAGGGCAGACTGGGCCCTTCAGCCTTGGGTAGGTAACCAGTCTAAGAGAGGGATAACTCTGAATTCAAAATTCCTGAGGTCGGTTGTTGATTGGGTTTGTGGCAACCCTTGATGCACCAATTCTTTCCTATCGACTGTGCCAAAAAGTGTGGATGGTCCAACATAAGTTTTCACCACTATAAACAAATTACTGTGTGGATGTTCATTGTATGAACACTCATACGTCGATCGACGGGAGAGTCCATTATATGGTTTCAAGTAACTAATAATAATCCTCAGTCAACAATTATAGCTTCAAGTAATTATTCTTAATACAAATAATTTACAGTTAAGTATTCTATTTAATAATAAAAATAATTTTCAAATAGTTCTTTTTGACTTATGGATGAGGCACCTATAGGTAATACCTCTCTATTTGATTGATTGGTTGATTGACTGATTGATTTTAATGACACGTCAACCAGTCCAGGGTTATTTTATGCTTAGATGTTGGGAATCGCGTTCATTGTACGTTCACATTTATATTGTTTATGTAGTTTTTCTCTGAATGTTTGAGATGAGGCTTTATAATTTTTATTATCTGTGTTATTCGGACTATTGTCCTCATCTTCATTGTTATCTGTACTACGTTTCGGCCGATGTACCCTCTGGCCTTCTTCATGTATTGGACTGAATAAAGGGTTAGGTTCAAAGTTCCGTGATGGCTCCCAATTACGACAAGAAAGTTCCCGAGTCCGAGAAGGTTCCCAAGTCCGACAAGAAATTCCCAAAGAAGGCCGGAGGGTACATCGGCCGAAACATTGTACATATAACAATGAAGATGAGGAGAATCGTCTGAATAACACGGATGATAGTTTATGTAGTTGTTTCTTAAGATATTTTTTGCACAAATACGAATTTTTAAACATCTATTTGACCTATAGATGTTACCCTAACAGGTAATACCACTCCAAATTAGAGAGAACCTGGAAGTAATAGGAATGAAGCTGTACTCCACACTCTCCAGAATTCCAGAACGAGAGCCTTATCATCAGACGCAATTTAATTTCATACTTTGAATTCCTCCCTTCTTTTTTTGCGTATTCTAAGCCCCACCGACAAGGGTGGAAGATATGACTGAGAATTTATATAAAGAAAGCCATTTGACTCGCTATTTTGCTCATTACTGCAAACTGATATCGTTATTCAAAAGAAAAAAAATCTTTCTGCAATTTATTTGGTACTCTTGTGTTCAAATTGCTTTAGAATCTTAATTGACGATATCGGGAATCCTGAAGCGACAATTTAAAAGTTATAAAAGCGGGTTTTATCGTTTCCAGTAATAGGAATAGCAATAGAAATACATATAATCATTCTAAAAGTAATTCTGTTAAACACTTCGTAAAAATATTAGAATTGCATGTCATACGGTGGAGTGGTCATTATTTAGAGATATTTATTTAGCGGTCATTAATAAGCATTGGCCTCTATGTAAACTGAGATAAAACAAGCGATAAAAAAAACTAGCAGGCGATATACCGCAATAACTGTTATAGAGAATGACTGCGCAGATGATCTAGCACTTCTAGTAGATACACTTTCCACAAGCCGAATGATTACTGCATAGCCGAGAGAAGGCAGCAAAGGACATTAGCCTCTATTTGAACTCAGATAAAACAAGTGATAAAAAAAAAACAAGCAGGCCATATCCCGCAATAACTGTTATAGATACTGACTGCGGAAATGATCTAGCACTTCTAGTAGATACACCTGCACAAGCAGAATCACTACTGCATAACTGAGAGAAGGCAGCAAAGGGCATTAGCCTCTATTTGAACTCAGATAAAACAAGCGATAAAAACAACCTGGCGATATCCCGCAATAACTATTATAGATACTGACTGCGCAGATGATCTAGCACTTCTAGTAAATACACCTGCACAAGCCGAATTATTACTGCATAGCCGAGAAAAGGCAGCAAAGAACATTAGCCTCTATGTAAACTCAGATAAAACAAGCGTTAAAAACAACCTAGCGATATCCCGCAATAACTGTTATAGATACTGTTTGCGCAGATGATCTAGCACTTCTAGTAGATACACCTGCACAAGCAGAATCACTACTGCATAGCCGAGAAAAGGCAGCAAAGGGCATTATCCTCTATTTGAACTCAGATAAAACAAGCGATAAAAAAACAAGCAGGGGATATCTCGCAATAACTATTATAGATACTGACTGTGCAGATGATCTAGCACTTCTAGTAAATACAGCTGCACAAGCCGAATGATTACTGCATAGCCGAGAGAAGGCAGCAAAGGACATTAGCCTCTATTTGAACTCAGATAAAACAAGCGATAAAAAAAACAAGCAGGCGATATCCCGCAATAACTATTATAGATACTGACTGCGCAGATGATCTAGCACTTCTAGTAGATACACCTGCACAAGTAGAATCACTACTGCATAGCCGAGAGAAGGCAGCAAAGGGCATTATCCTCTATTTGAACTCAGATCAAACAAGCAATATAAACAACCAGGCGATATCTCGCAATAATTATTATAGATACTGACTGCGCCGATGATCTAGCACTTCTAGTAAATACGCCTGCACAGGCCGAATCACTGCTGCATATCCTAGAGAAGGCAACAAGAGGCATTGGTCTACCTGTGAAAGATAAAACAGGTCATGTGTTACAATCAATATGGAGACATCTCCACACTGGACGGCAATTCTGAAATTAGTAAACCAGTTCACATACCTAGGTAGTAATATCTCATCTACTGAAAGTGATGACAATATACGCATACGTAGGCTTGGGCTGCTATAGACAGATTCTCGATCATATGGAAATGTGATCTCTCTTATAAGATAAAGCTAGAATTATTCCAGGCTGTAGCCGTGTCAGTGCTGCTGTATGGCAGCACCACCTGTCAGCGCTACTGTATGGCTACACTAATGGTTTGCAAGCTATTCTCACAGATCCTTTACAACAGATAATCGTGTTCGATTCTCGCGGAATATTTGTGACCTTGTTTCAAATCTGCCTGAAGGGTAGATAGCTTTTTGTTTTGTTTTTTGTTTGTTTGTTTATGTTTTTTTGTTTTTTTGTGTTTTTTTTTTTTTGCAAAGGAAGATATTACTAGACTGGAGGATTGTGAAGATTACGGTGGGTTTAGACCAGTCTATATATCTAGGTAGCAATATCTCATCTATAGAAAGCGATGTCAATACACGCATAGGAAAGGCATGAACTGATATTGACAGATTATAGATCACATGGAAATCTGATCTCTCTGATAAAGCGAGAACTATTCCAGGCTGTAGCCGTATAAGTGCTACTATATGACTGCATCACTTCGAATCTAACGAAACAATTGACGAAAAAGAATGCTGCGTGCTACTCAAGAATACTGCGTGCTGTAATGTGCGGACTCTGGATGCCGCGTTGAGGAGTTGCCAGGAGCGATGACCAATTGGGACGGATGGTGAGAGAGTGTGATGGAAATCCGTGCTGTCAGTACGACTTGGTGATGATGATGATGATGTATCATACAGCACTTTAGAAAGACTCGGGGAAAGTATGCCTATTGTAACGAACTCTTGAATCTGTACCTTTCATCACCCTGTCGGCTTGGGTAGTAGAATACACCGACTGCACCTCTGCAGAGGAGTAAGACTCCCCCAATGGGGCCACCTGTTAATCGTGGGTGGTGACCCGTGATTTTTAAGGATGGGATCCTGGTGGCTGAGCTGTCCGTGACATGCAACATTCCACTTTTGCCCTTACTTAAGCTAGACGGGCGGTTAGAGAGGCTCCCTCCGATCAATCAGCTGGTCACGTCAATCTCTTGCACCGATATGATAACTCCGACCGTATGGCCCTTATGACAAACCCGAACGCTTTTTATCATATACATATTTACCAACACCTCCGCACGAGCAGGATGTGACACAAGGTCAATTTCTTAAGCGAAGTTCAACAGGTTTGAATTCAGAGTTTTCCTTCTCCTAGACCGGTTGCCTAACCAAGGTTAAAGGGACTAGTCTGTCCTACTATTTACCCATAGCTGGAGGGAGAGTAGGATTCATACCTTTCCCAAGGGTATTAGCGCTAAGTGAAATGCCATTACCACGTCCAGGATTTGAACTCGGGGCGACGAATTCATTTCCAATGACTTAAACCATTACACCAAGCGCTTTTTATCATATAAGTGCTAGAATGTAACCAACCAACCAACCAACCACCAGCCATCTGTACCTTTGATATCTTAAATTCAATTTTCAGATGTCCTAGGCCTGACGCTAAACTGCATCTTGTGCTAGGGTTCCAATTCTGGAGCTCTAGGGAGTGTGGAGTATCCCTTAATTGTCAATACTGCCAGCCCCACTCGAGTCGAATTGGTAGTACCTGTTAGAGTCCCATCTTTGGGTCAAGGAAAACTGTTAGTAAATTATTTGTATTAGATAGGAATACTTGATATTTTATAACTATGCCTAAAATACTTGATATTTTATAACTATGCCTAAAAATTAAGCTAACTATTTTATAACTATGCCTGAAAATTAAGCTAGACAAAAATGTACATATAAAAATACGATGCACGCAATTAACTAACTTCCAGGCATAAAATAACCCTAGACGACTTGACAAACCGTTAAGATCAATTGATCAATCAATTTGCAGTAATCTATTTTCATAATAAAATGATAGAACGCTTCCCGAAGAGGCACTTGACTAATCCTTTCGAAGAGCAACGGACTGGAACTCACGCAGGTTCCGCTCGAAATAGGCGAAACAGGTGCAAGTCAAGCGTACACAAGAAGGTAGCAATAAACTTAATTTCTTCAACTAAGTGCTTTGTAGTTTGCCTAAATTTAGCGTCACGAAAATTTCCACAGTTGCACGCCATAAAAAGCTGGCGCGAACATGCCTCGTTGTCAAGAATTAAATAGATAAAAAATGAGTTTTGAAAATGTGTTTAAAAAAGAGTATAAAAAAATTGAATACCGAATAATCTATCTTCTATTCTATAAAGGAATTTGCATTAATTTTTGTCCGGAGGAAACTTCGAAAATAAAACAATTAACGACAAAGTAAATATATATATACACATTAAATATCACCAGGGCTGGGTTTTTGAGTAAAAAAATAATAGAGATTTTAATTTATATTCGTGAAGATAATTAAAAAATAAAATTTAAATGATAACAGCATGGATTTTTTTTCCATTTGATATTTTAGTAGTAGACATTAAGATTTCTTTTCAGAGTAGGTAGATCAATGCAAGGAGGATTCAACTCATGATTCAGTAATAATGGATCTGCGGGACTAACTTTTAAAAAAACCCTCTACCCATGCGACGCCGGGTAGCCGCTGCTAGTAATTCATAAAACAAAATTGTCTTTAGCCCGAAATAACCCAGAGATGCTGATAGATACGCGTCCTGCGTCCCTGACGTGCAAACATTTAAAAGGACTCAGTAAAATCGTATCCGTGCGTCCCATTGTTTTTATTTTTTCTTCCCTCACCATTTCAAGCTAACTGTAAATACATTTTAATAGTTTCTATTGAAACGAATTACACAAGATAGGTCACTAACTCCTATTAGATGACTTTAGTTGTTTCCCCAGATTATAAATAAAACCCTATAATCAATTAAGAAACTTTAGTTCCCGGGGACTCATTCAATACAAATATGGGCGGATACTATTGGCGGAGTTCCGTCCCGGCCTCCTGCCTTAAAAAACGCTAGTCGGTGATAGCTCAAAAAACAAACTCACTTATGAATGAAGTCCCTAGCTGAAGCGGTGACTGCCTGGTGTATATGAAAAAATAATTTGTTGATTGAAGGCGTTTTTATCGACAATTTTTTTTCGTTTGGTTTGAAGGCGTTAAAAGTAAGCCATATTTTTAAAAGGTTAAAATATTTACATTAACTTGTCGAAAAAAGACCGGTGGTAAAATATCGCATTAACTTTTTTGGAAAAACGCCTTATGCGCTGGTTGTTTTGTTTTTTTTGTTTTGTTTTTTTCAAATATTTAAAAAATATAAGGCTTACTTTTAACGCCTTCAAACCACTAAAAAAATAACGCCTTCAAACCACTAAAAAAAAAATCGGTCACCTGTTTTTGTTTCTAATAACCGGTGAAAAGCAAAATCCACGTTAATAGGGCCTTGTGCCTGACCCGTACACGTGGGGTACGTGGTAAATATCGAGTATGTCTTTGCACAATATATAGTTATTTACTAAGCGTAGCTTAGATGCGGCATAAGACCAGAAGTACGGAGCACCCAGTGAGAATCGAACTCATTAACTGATATTTGCTATAGTAACTCATATATTCTATTGGGGTTGGGGAGCTCGCATCAAGGTACCGTGCTGTTGTGTAGTGTTACAGTGGCCAACGTACTAGACTGCGACATCGTAGTAAGCGAATTTGAACTCCAGTCGCGCTTTTACGTTCACTTTCGGACTAATACTCTTGGGAAAGGTATGAACCTCTTAATTAAATAGTAACCCATACTATTCTTCTATAAGCGGGGGGGGGGGGTAATGATTATCGTCTTTAGAAATGGACACAGCGATCCGTGTTCAAATCCTGGACGAGGCTATTTGCATTTCACATAGTGCTAATGCAATTTGAAAATATACGAATTCAACTATTTTCTTTCCAGCTATAGGTAAATAGTATGGCAGACCTTGGTACGGCAACACGTCTAAGAGAAGGAAAACAGTGACTTTAAACTTAAACGCTTAAGAAATTGACCTTGTGTCACATCCTGTTCGTGCGAAGGGGTTGGTAAATACATACTAGGATAGCTTTGGATTAAATAACCCAGGAACTTTGATATGCCATTAAACGAAGGAACCAAAACAACCTGAGTTCGAAAAAGAAGGTTCTCGAGTTCGCGAATGTTCCAAAGTCCGACAAGAAATACCTGAAGAAAGGCGGAAGGCACATCGGCCGAAACGTCGTACAGATAACAGTATAACTTATCCAGTGCAACGTTTCGGCCGATATGCCCTCCGACCTTCTTCAGGTATTTTTTGTCAGACTTGAGAACCTTCCCGATGAGGATAATAGTCCAAATAATCCAAATAATAGAAATCATCAAGCCTCATCTCATAAAAATTCAGAGAAATTTAAATTTGGGTTTTCAAGACTTCGTTAAGCAAGAAGTCTGAAAGAGAGAAAAACGGGGAGGGTAGGATATGCGTTTAGCGTAACGGTTATCGCCGGAGCTACCTTAAAACTGAGGACCATATGACCTTAAGGCACCCCTTCCGCGATCTCGACTCGTGCGGACACTTTTCTCATTTACACCGTAAGAATACGTCTGTTTGTTAGGGGTTAGGGTTAGGGTTAGGGGTTAGTTTTATAATTTAAAAAAAAAACCCTCTAAAAATCGTCTGTAAACAATTAACCGGATTTTGACGGTGTAAATGGAAAAAAAAATGTCCCCACGAATCGAGATCGCAAAAGGGGTGCCTTAAGGTCATATGGTGCAAAACTGATACTATTCAGAAATAGAGTCAGTGTGGAGAAGATTTTTATTTTTTTTAAATTTTACATTTTAATGTCGGCACTATTATTATTTTTATCTGATTTTATTTATTTATTTATTTATTCATTCATTTATCAATTTTTTTGGCATCTAGTGAGATCTTTTTTCAAAGATGGACGAGATTGTGTGACGTGTGCGTTTCATGCGGGCGCATGCACGTGTCTGTGTCAGCGCATGCGCGTGTGGCGCCAGTAGTGGGAGAGGGGAGAGAAAGAGTGATGGTACGGCAATCATTTCTCTTTCCCTCCTCCCTCCTTCCGCCATCCTTGAAACAAAAGACGTATTCGATAAAGGACTGAATAATTAAACACTAAATGTTTATGAAGCATAGAAGATATTGGTTGTCCAAACAAAGCCGTGTTGTTCGCAGACGATTTGTAACGGGAACAGCTGTTGCTTCGTTGGGTTTTTTTTCTTCCTTTTTATTCAAGAAAAAAATAACGAAACAGAAAAAAAAGGTTCTTCATGATTGTATCATGGGCAAAATAATGGATGTTCAACGACAATACGCAGAAGGCTTGGTGATATTAGGCGTGATAATATAGAATTTCATTGCCTCCCGGAACAACAGCAAAAAAAAAAACAACAACAAAAAAAACAACAACAACAAAAAACAAAACAAAGAAGTTTTAAAAGAATATAACAAAAGTATAGAAAATAAAATAAACATTTTTAACTGCTCAGTTTACTTGTATCGTTCACTTATATGTGTGCACTGCTAAATAAACAAGCAGAGAGAGAGAGAGAGAGAGAGAGAGAGAGAGAGAGAGAGAGAGTTGGTTGAGGCGGGAAGGATCGGGGGGAAGAGAGGGAGGTTAGAAAATGCATTTGCATAACGGTTATAGTCGGAGGAAATGGAATCGTCAACCCGGGTTCAAATCCTGGACGATGCTATTTACGTTCCACTTGGCCATTGGGAAAGGTATGAATCTATGTTCTTCCACCTATGGAGAGGATATTGTGTTTTTAAGTCTTGGTTAAGCAAAAGGTTTAAGAGACAGACATGCAGACAGACAGACAGACAGAGGGGTGGAGGACAGGAGATGCCTTTTTTCGGATGAGGGAATAGAATTAACGACCAGAGTTCAAATCCTGGACGATGCTGTTTACGTTCCACTTGGGAAAGGTATAAATCTATATTTTCCTTCCATCTATGGGCAAATAGTAATGGAGACTGAGTTTTAAGTCTTGGTTAAGCAAGAAGTTTAAGAGAGAGAGAGAGAGAGAGAAAGAGAGAGAGAGAGATAGGGGAGGAGGAGGAGGAGGACAGGAGATACTTTTTTTCGGAGGAGGAAATAGAATTAACGACCCGAGTTCAAATCCTGGACGATACTGTTTACGTTCTACTTCAAGTTAATACCCTTGGGAAAGAATCTATATTCTCCTTATGCCTATGGGCAAATAGTGATGGAGACTGAGTTTTTAAGACTTAGTTAAGCAAGAAGTCTAAAAGAGAGAAAGGGGAGGGAGTGATGCATTTAGCGTAATGGTTATCGCCGTAGGAAATGGAATCGGCGACCCGAGTTCAAATCCTGGACGAGGCAGTTTGCATTCCACTTCACACTAATGCCCATGGGAAAGGCATGAATATGTTCTTCTCCCATCTATGAGCAAATAGTAGAGGAGACTGGATTTTTAAACTTAGATTAAGCAAGCAAGAGAGAGAAAGAGAGACAGACAGACAGACAGACAGACAGACACAAGCGCACTTATCGTAATAGTTATCGTCATAGTAAATGGAATCGGTGAACCGAGTTCAAATCCTGCTCGAGATTGTTTTCGTTTCCCTTCGAACTAATACCCTTTGGGAAAGCATAAATATATTTGTTCTCCAGGTAAATAGCAGCGTAGGTGTAGGCTACCAGTCTAGGACACACGCAAAAATTAGGTGCGCTTAGAGTAACGGCTATAGTCGGAGGAAATAGTATTGGCGACTCGAGTTCAAATCCTGGGCGTGACTGTTTACGTTTCACTTTACACTAAATGGGTAAATAGTAAGGCAGACTGGGTTCCTTGACCGTGGTTAGAAAACTAGTCACGGACACAAAAAGGCGCGCTTTTTGTGTGGGTTATCACCTTATGAAATAGAATCGAGTTCAAATCCTGGTCAAGGCTACATTTCCCTTTGTACTAAGCCCTTGGGGAAATCACGAATCCATGTGCCCAGCCCCGCCTCTCTATCTAAAAGCGACTGTGGAAACAGGAGATGTATAGATGAACTGAAACCGTCCAGACTATCGCGCTGCTGAGATCGGCTATTTTAACCCCCCCCCAGCTATGGGTAAATAGTAGGGCAAACTGGGTTCTTTAACCTTGATTAGGCAACCAATCTAGGTAAAAAAAAACTCTGATTTCAAACATGTTAAAATCAGCTAATGAAATTGACCTTTTGTCGCATCCTGTTCGTGCGGAGGCGAGCTAAATCTGGAATAATAATTAAGAAAAAAAAGAAAAGAATAAGGAAATGAACAGACACACAAACGCACGCACACATACAAACACACACATAAACAAGCACACACACCGACACACACACAGAATTTGGAAGACATGATACAGAACAAATGAACAGCCACTAGTAACAACTTCCGTTCTAGTAATCTTCTGTAGAAGGGATTTTTATCCCGAAATATTAAGAATTGAGAAGAAATCACAGGTTAACAAACAAATATATTATCAATGTAATTCACGACAACTGTTAGACTGACTTCAGCATAACACAATATATATCACAGTATTAACCTACCTTTTACCGTAACCCCTAAAAACAAATCAGCAGAATCTATAATTATAGTTCTTGATAGATATTAGTTTTATTCTAATCTTTTAAAATCCAACACACACACTGGATTGAAAGGAGCAAGGCAAATAAGAATTATTTTTTAATTTAAATAAAAATAAATAAATAAAATAAAATAAAATAAAATAAAATAAAATAAGATAAATATAATATTAAAAAACAAAACAAAATAGAATCTAGTAGGCTCTATAATTACAATTTTTAATAAAATTAATTTCATTCTAATCTCCTAAATCCAACACACACATACACACATATTAACGTATATGGACAAGGCACGCACGCAAACAGAACACACACACCCTACGAATAACGCACACACACACACACACACACACACATACACACACACACACACAACAGGACAACAGGTGATTTTGATAGACAGTAAATTTACACACCCGAACCCATAAACAATCAAACGATATCTGGAATGTTAATCTCAGACACATATTAATAAAAGAAATCAGATGGTCCTGTTAGTAAACAAAAAAAAACATGCTTAGAGGGCGAGCTAAATCTGGAATAATAATTAAGAAAAAAAGAAAAAAATAAGGAAATGAACAGACACACAAACGCACGCACACATACAAACACACACATAAACAAGCACACACACCGACACACACACAGAATTTGGAAGACATGATACAGAACAAATGAACAGCCACTAGTAACAACTTCAGTTCTAGTAATCTTCTGTAGAAGGGATTTTTATCCCGAAATATTAAAAATTTAGACGAAATCACAGGTTAACAAACAACACCACAGTTACCTTTTTTCTTTACAGTTGCATTGTGATAGCCTTCAAAACCAACCAACAAACCAATATAAACACAATGCTTCAAGCAAATTACAAAACCCTTTTATCAATATATATATATATATATATATATATATATATATATATATATATATATATATACAAGGTGTGTCAAAAAGTATCGAAATATACCGTAATTTTTTACACACCTTGTATTCTGAAAAATCAACGTAGCATTCATTCTTCATTTCTATCTTGGTAAATATAGCTTTAAAATCTGTACTTTTTGACAAACCTTGAATTCTGAAAAAAAAAATTAACGTTACATTTATTGTTTATTCCTATCTTGGTAAATACTGCTTCAATCTCGATACTTTTTTGACACAGCTTATATATATATATATATATATATATATATATATATATATATATATATATATATATGGTTAAAATAGTAATTAGAAGGTAATTGACAATGCAATGGAACAGGTGTGGAAAATGATGTTTATTTACCTGTTTCCTAAATATTTTCGGGATAAATCCCATCTTCATTTTCAACACCTATTCTATTGCATTATTAATTGCATTATAATTTCTATTTTAAAGACATACGTACAATGCTTCAAGCAAACTATAAAAAAACCTTATATATATATATATATATATATATATATATATATATATATATATTATAAAAGAGTTTTATAATTTGCTTGAAGCATTATGTATATATTGGTTAGGAGTTTGATTTAGAAGGCTATCACAATGCAGGTGTAAAGAAAAAAAAAATAATACGGTAACAATGGTGTTGTGTGTTAACCTGTATTTAATTCTTTTTTTAAAGAAAAAACTAATAATAATACAGTAACAATGGTGTTGTGTGTTAACCTGTATGTAAATACAGGTTAACACACAACACCATTGTTACTGTATTATTTTTTCTTTACACCTGCATTGTGATAGCCTTCTAAATCAACCTCCTAACCAATATATATATATATATATATATATATATATATATATATATATATATATATATATATATATATATATCTTTATTATTATAATATCCAACGTGGAAAATCATTTAACCTTACCTTTCCCTCTCACAATATCATTTGCTGCAATTGAAGTTTGTATTATTTTTTAATAAAAACTTGGACAGAAATACAAACAATACAATATCATTTTTTTCACGACAAAGAAAACATAAACAAAAACAAAAGAAAAAAACAATAGAAATGTCAAAAACGAAAGTTTATAATTATAATATTACATTATTTTTTTTCTTTTCCTTTTTCATTTCAATAAATACAGACTTTCCCAATAATTACTTAATGAAAAGGTTGGGCCATTGTAATTAGAGTTCATTCAATAAATTAATTTCATTTGTCCGTAATTATTTATTTATTCCACATATTTCTGTCTACATAAAGCATGCTTGACTCACAAGCCATTGGGAGTGGTTATACCGACCGTTTTAATATGGGAGTGACCAGTGGTGTGTATTCCTAAGAAGTAAGGTGCGTAATGCTTACTCAATAAAAATTATTCCGTACAAAATTTAAAATAGGAGGCACTGGTACTATAATGGTTATCGTCGTAGTGTTGTATACTCATATATATCCACATAATATCTCGGGTATATAATAGAGAAGGGCCAGGTTAGCTCAGTCGGTAGAGCGTTCGGCTAGAAACCACAAGGTTCCTAGTTCGATACCGGCCCTCGCCAACTCAGCGTATGAGTAGCACAGAGATATGTGCGGTAAAGTAAGGAGCTAGTGGTAGGTATGGCGCTCTACCTCAGACGGGAAGACAATCTCCTTCGTCTAGCGCTAGTGAAAAGGGGATAGACTCCTTTGCTGATTGGCTGATACCGACATTAGGCCACCCCAACGACATATAATAGAGAGAGTCAGACAGATAGAGAGATGTGTATATAGTATATATGGGAGATTATGGCTCTAACTTGTAACTTTCTGCTTACAGCTTCTACTGGTGTCCCATCTATGGGTTAAATAGAAAAATGTATTTATAAAAAAATTGTATTATCCGTTAAGAATGGATTTATTTCAAAACTTTATCGGCATTAAATGACCCATTGAGGTTGATATGCCGTAAAACAATACAAACCAAACCAAACTTCTACTGGTTCTAACTCGTCGGTCATTTTCTCTGGGCTGACTTCTCTTCAGAGCTTCTGCTGGGGGTTGATCTTTGTTGATTTCTTCTTCGGGCTGTCATCTCCTGTTATAAATTACTTAACAAGAAAATGAGAGAGAAAAGAAAAGAAAGAGAGGTTGTCTTTTTGATAAAGCTTTATTTCCAAATGTTACATAATTATTGGTTCCCTAATACTTATATAAGGTAGTGTAGAAACATAATGGCGATTAGTGCAGCCCACGGCCTTGAAGGATGAGTGACAACGCTTGACCTCACTCTCACCTTCCCTTCCAGTGATAAATCGTGAGAACTGGAAGGCATAGAAGACCCTGTCTTCCGGTTTAGATAGTAAGTTTGAGTCAGTTAGCAAGTAGGAGCCGAGCTCGTAGGATGTGCGCAGATGTCTGGTTTGGGGATTTACAAATAAAGTAACATCAAAGTAAATCGAAGTCTTGTGTTTATTATCTAAAAACTAACAATGACACAGGGCTTCTGATAAGGAGAAATCCCTAACAGAAACCAGACCCGAAATCCCCAAGTCAACACCAGACGCTAGACCAGACCAAGTTAAGATGATAGAAGAAGAACCAAAGCCAGCCAGAAGAAAATACGACTAGAAGTAAGAAGTAAGAAAGGGTATACAACACAAACCCAACTCATATTCAACCGCCGCGGTGAGACCGACCCAATTGATTACTGCTAATTACATTTAATTCCACCAGCAAGGTCATAACAGTGTTAAGGCGCAACTGAGTAGGAAAGGTGATCCACTGGGAATTGTGCAAGGGACTAAAATTTGACCATAATGACAAATGGTACACGCACAAACCATTGTTCATGTGAGTTGTTTGTCTTTACTTACTGAATATTCAGTGTTAGTGTTTCCATGAATTCACTAATGCTTTATAATATGGCGAAAAAGCAATCACGACTTAAGGCAGGAACATCAACGCCCCTCTGAGGCAAGTAGGTAAAAAGTAGATTCACCTCACTTATGGAAAACTTACAACAATCCCTTGTTGCGACCTTGATAGGGGTAAGAAGTGAATTACCTCCTAGGTCTGGTAAGCATGGAGTTAGGAAATGAATGTAATACTTTCAATCTACGATAGTTGTAAACTAAACTAGTAGGTAACTAGATATTTATTGCACTCAATGGTCGAACCACTTCAGCTAACAGAATCTTCTTCTTTTTTTAAAATCATTATAAACTCATTGCACACTCGGTTTTCCGGTTGATGCCGGGGGTCCAGCGAGCTTCGGCTGCTGGACTTGCCGAGAGTTTAATAATAGCGTCGATCCCAGGGGGCTATCCCCCCAGGCAACGACACAATTTTTGTTCTTTCCCACCCATGAGCTTCGGCTTGTGAGTGGGCCCACGTTAAAACGAGGCCTTGTGCCCAGTCCATACAAGTGGGGTATGCGACAAATACCCACTTCAGCTAACAGGGGTGTCAGCAATTCCACCACTGGCGATCAGAAGGTTGCGAGTTCAATCGCCGCTACACTCCCCCCTGATCGCATAATCATCCAGTTAAAGCGATCTTCGAGTTTTTCTCACTTCTGAAGACTGCAGCTAAGTACACGCTTCCCTTTTTCCGACAATAATGACTTGACGTTGTTAATAAACTAACATCAACAATTCTTATAATGGTTTGGTTTGTAACTGTCACTTTCACGCCTATGCGATTTTCAAATTAACTTGGTTTGAAAATCGCATAGACGAGAAATTGATGATTGTCAAGCCCCGTTGTCTTTATGTCTACGCGACCCTAACACACACACACACACACACACACACACACACACACACGCACGCACACACACACGCACACACATGCTTGGGTTGTAATTTTGGTTCGTTTTTGGTTTGGTTTGTTTTGTTTTACGGCATATCAACCTCAGTGGGTCATTTAAGGCCGATAAAGTTTTGAAATAAATCAATTCTTATTGGATAATACAATTTTGTTTATCAACTCATGTTTTTCTATTCAACCCATAGATGGGACCCTAACAGGTACTACCACTCCGGGTTAGAGTGGACCAGGGAGCAATGGTGATGAAGGGGTGCTCCACATTCCCCAAACCTCCAAAACTGGAACCTCACCATCAGATAGAGTTTAACGTCATTCCCAGGACATGTAGACCCGCAGCCACCGCCTTCTAGCACCCATATGATAAAAAGGGGTTGGGGCTTGCCATAAGGGCAATAGGGTTGGGAAAATCATATAGGTGCTCTTATAATGGTAACAAGTAAAACATTTTCTTAAAAATCCAATTGATACTCTCTATCTGAAAGCGTAACGGTTGCCTAGTTTTATACAATATAGTCTCGATAGAATTACAGATTGTTCAATTGATTTTACTTATCTCTCTTGAGCTGCTATGCAAAGATTATTATGGTACTTGATAAAATAATCAGTGACCTGTTGTTCAACCGTTACACATTTGCAAATAATGAATAATTAAATATAAAAAAGGAGACTCTTTATTCTTTTGTTTTTCTTGCTTTTTATCATAATATAAGATATTGGTGACAGTAGGTTAATGGTATATATGAGGAAGAATGAATAAATAAAAGAAAGAATAGAATGGATAATAAAAGATGAATTTAATCAATATCACTTACACATGTGTTTCGGTCAGTTCATCTGTGTGAAAATATTCCGCACACAGAGAAGATTCGACCTTCATCAGAGTGAAATTTTATTTTGAATGAAAAAATTCGTTGGGGAAAAACGGAGAATTTTTGGAAATGTTCGAAGAGAATTTTTTTAAAAATCACATTTGGAACGCAGAAATAGACCGTTAGAATTTGGATATTTGATTTTTCTAGGGGTTATGGTAGAAATAATTTTGTATTGCAAAAATAAAGTGTTATTATTTATCCCTAACATGTTGAAAATTTTTCTCAGAGCCTAGTTTATGTTATTGTTTTGAAAAAAAAATGGTATATATATAAAACTACCTAAGTTTTTGAGGTATGGGTGGCCTCATGGTTATAAGAATTAGCGGGTGTTAATTCATAGTTAACAACCATACTCTTATAATGCATTAGGTTATCCAAAAGAGGGTAACCCAACACAAAATATTCGATGGTGAAAAGACAAGTCAATTCATACAATATATTTAATTACACAACAGATACAGAGGGAACATAGTTCCCATCCCAAACCATGAAACAGACACTAAGAGTTCCAAGGAAAGGTTAAGCAACAAAGGGGCGGAAACCACTTACTATTTTTCAAGAGGTTTGGGAACAAAAACAGGTACCTTTTGCGTAACTGCTGAGGAAGCAAGGAGACAACGTCTGTCGCTTCCAACGTCGTGTTGGTAAAAGAGGGAAGTTTTAGTTCACATTGTCATGAGACCAAAATGGACATGTGATGTGGGAAAGCCTCCCCTTCAATTTAAAAAGGGAGACAATTCTATATTGTCTACCAACTTGGTTAATAGTATAAAAATGGAATTGGTGAACTGAGTTCACTGTATTTACTTCACACTCGTGGTTACCGTACAAATGAATAAAACATGACATTTTCGACTCATAAGCTAAGATCAATTACTGCTAAGTAGTTGATTCGAGTCTCGCTTGATGCCCTACAATCGCGAACTTTTGTCACATCCTACCTGTGGTGAGCGATTCGGATAAATAAGGAATGAATCTCATTGCTGTGTAACAGTCAGGAAGCTAGTCTAGCAGATCCATTTCTACTACATGACGAGTTCAATCCACGCTGTCTGCCACATACCTGCAACCTTGTATCACATCCTACCAATAGCGAACGTGAAGGGGCCGGGTTAGCTCAGTCGTAGAGCGTTCGGCTAGACACCACAAGGTCCCTAGTTCGAAACCGGTCCTCGCCAACTCAGCGTATGAGTAGCACAGGGATCTGTGCGGTAAAGTAAGGAGCTGATGCTAGGTGTGGCACCCCACCTCAGATGCTAAAAAAACAATCTCCTTGGTCTAGCGCTATTGAAAAGAGGATAGACTTCCTCGCTGACTGGCTGATACCGACTTTAAGCCACCCTTTTAAAATTGATGTACTGGTTATTTTTTTTTCGCTGTATGCCCCTTACTCATAACTTTGTGACACATCCTACACGTGATGATCAGGCTTGAAAAGAGGATCCTATTGGGGTGTAATGGTGAGCAAGATAGTCTCGCCGATCCATTACTACTGAATAATGAAATTGATCCTCGCTGGATTCACCATATTTGTGATCGTATCAAATTCTACGCGTGACAAACAGTTCGTGTAAATAATAAGGGTGCCCCATCATAGTATAATTGTTAGCAAACTAGTCTCACAAATGCATTCCTACTGAATAGCGAGTTCGATCCTCAGTGGACGGATTATACATTGCGACTTAGTTTTACATCTGACCCGTGGCAAACGGGTTAGGTAAATACCTACTTCTGATGTCATACCACTCCCATTATGTTTAATTTCAATTGTAAGTAAAACAGGCAACAGTTGATGTCATTCGAACTCGCAGCCTAAAGAACCAAAGTTCTCTAAAAGACTTTGCTCGATATCATACACCCCCTCTGTCAGAATCATTAATGACAATTGGTTGAATTTCTACTGTGAATAATGCATTTGTGACTTTCGGCAAAGTAAACACGACCACTACAGTATTCGATCTCAAAACAGGAGAAAAGACAAGTCAATTCATACAATATATTTAATTACACAACAGCCATACAGGGGGAACATAGTTCTCATCCCAAACCATGAAACAGATACTAAGTGTTCCAAGGAAAGGTTAAGCAACAAAGGGGCGGAAACCACTTACTATTTTTTAAGAGGTCTGGTAACAAAAACAATTGGTTGAATTTCTACTGTAATAATGCATTTGTGACTTTCGGCAAAGTAAACTTACAGCATTCGATCTCAAAACAGGAGAAACTGTTTTTTTTTAAATCTTCTTTTTGTCTTCTTCATCCAAATTTAACTGCTAATCTGTTAATCTGGGGAAAACATGGTTGGTGCCTAGCAAAAAAGACCATACTATATAAATATTTACCAACCCCTCCACACGAGCAGGTCAATTTCTTAAGCGGTGTTTAACAGGTTTAGATTCAAAGATTTCTTCTTTTAGATTAGTTACCAAGCCAAGTTTAAAGAGCCCAGTCTGCCCTAGTATTTACTCTTAGTTTTAGGGAGTAGTTGGATATATACCTTTCCCAAGGGTTTTAGTGTTATGTGAAATGTAAACAGCCTCGTCGAGGATTTGAACTCGGGTCGACGAGTCCATTTCCAACGACTCTAACCATTACATCACACACCTCCAAAAAGACCGTAATATCTAGATTACAGCACTGCGCAAAATAGACGTACTCAGCCTAAAATATAAGGTTCAAAGGTTAATGGCCTAGAGTCGTAAACTGTTGCTCATGTGCTTGTTCCGCGGTGTCCGTTTCATAATCTTCGGTTTGTGTTCAAGCTGAGCTGCTCTAACAAATAGACGTAGTTTATTACAAAAGCAAGCATCGCATTTCCACGTGTAGCAAAAGATTTGTGCCTCCACGATGCCAGATATACATCCTCGTCCGACTAACAAAATGCTACTCAAGCTGAGCTCTTCAGGCAAGCTAGAATTGCACGAGAATTCTCTCACGCACTACACAGCGATGCAGTTCTGTGAATAGGGAAGTGAAAAGAGAAAGAAGAAAAGAGAAAACAAGAGAAGAAAAAAGAAAGGAGAGAATAGAAAAGAACGAAGAGAAAAGTGAAAAGAAAAGAAAAGAAAAGAAGAAAAAGAAACGAAACGAAAAGAGAAGAAGAAAAGAAAGAAGAAAAAGAAAAGAAAAGAAAAAAGAAAGAAGAAAAGAAAAGAAAAGAAAAGAAGAAGAAGAAGAGAAAAGAAAATGAAAAGAAAGAAAAAAGAAAAAGAAAAAAGAAAAAAGAAAAAGAAAGAGAAGAAGAAAAGAAGAGAAAAGAAAAAGAAAAGAAAAAAAAAGAAAAGAAGAAAAAAGAAAAAGAAAAGAAAAGAGAAGAAGAAAAGAAGAGAAAAGAAAGAGAAAGAAAAGAAAAAAAAAAGAAAAGAAAAAAAAGAAAAAAGAAAGAAAAGAGAAGAAGAAGAAGAGAAAGAAAGAGAAAAGAAAAGAAAAGAGAAGAAGAAAAGAAAAAAGAAAAGAAAAGAGAAGAAGAAAAGAGAAGAAGAAAGAGAAGAAAAAGAAAAGAAAAGAAAAAGAAAAGAAGAAAAGAAAGAAAGAAGAGAAGAAAAAGAAGAAGAAAAGAAAAATGAAAAAGAAGAAAAAAAGAAAAGAAGAAAAAAGAAAAAGAAGAAAGAGAAGAAGAAAAGAAGAGAAAAGAAAAGAAAGAAAGAAAAAAAAAAGAAGAAAAGAAGAAAAGAAAAGAAAAAAGAAAAGAAGAAAAAAGAAAAAAGAAAAGAAAAGAGAAGAAGAAAAGAAGAGGAGAGAAAAGAAAAGAAACCCAGGTTGCCATAGCAGGATACTTTTTTTTTTTTGTTTTTCTATTTGACTTTGTGTTATCCGATGGAGCCAGAGCCGTGACAGACGAGATGGGATTTAAGACATCTGACGCATGCGTATTAACACGCAAAACCTGTATTCATGAGAAAATGGCGTCATTAACATTGAAAACGTTGAATTTTGCTTGCGGATCTGGGGAAAAAGAGCTGAGTGAAAAACGATAAATTTAATATTGAATATTTCATGGGCATAAATTTCTTTCATATCTACTAATATTCCAGGAGCTGCACTTTATAACTTGTAAATGATACACACACACACACACACACACACACACACACACATATATATATATATATATATATATATATAGAGAGAGAGAGAGAGAGAGAGATTATTATTATTATTATTATTATTATTATTATTATTATTATTATTATCGTTACCATCATCATTACTACTACTCTATATTTTTAATATGTAGAGCACTTTTGGATTATTTACTGATGTTACTGCAACGGAAACGTTAAAGCGGCAATTGGATACTATATATATATATATATATATATATATATATATATATATATATATATATATATATATATATATTCCTAGACTTATGAGTGCATCAACGTGCGAGTTTTCCGAATCACGAGGCATTACTTGGTCGATTTTTTTATTTGTCTTGTGAGCTAAAATTTGAGGTACGAGCAAGCTTCAGGGGGGCTTATATTAATAAATTCATTAAAACCATTTAAGCTCCCCAATTTTTTACACCAAGGAAAAATATTAATAATATAAAAACAGACATCCAAACCTATTATAGGACATTATTCATTATATTCTATATTCTATGGTTAAAAAATAAAACAAATTAACAAAGGATAAAACATAATAAAAATATAAGTTGGACTTCTCGGACCAATCACGAAAAACCTGGGCAAGAGATTGGGTTCATAGGATTGAGATCTTCTATACTATAGCACTGTTGAGATCTACTTGAATACTGATTGATTAATGTATTGATTTTAATGGCATGTCAATCTACATGGGGTTATTTTATTCCTAAATGTTAGGGAATCTCGTTCATTGCTCGTTCATATTTACATTTAAGTATACTTGTTTAAGATTTTTGAGCACAGTCCTATCGATTTTTAAATAGACTAGCAAATATATGCCCCTCCGGGTGCAAGTATTTAAGTTTTAATATAATAAAATATCATATTAAATTAGAAAGGCTAATGAAACTGAATAAGAATGCAAATAAAAAGATTTGGAACAGAGGGGGTATGATTGAAAAATAGAACAACTTTGAAATTAACTCTTCCATCAATTTTCATTACTCCCGTCTTTCATTGATAAATTTTCCTAATTTAACTATTTAGTTAGAATAGGAAGTAAAGAATAATATTACAGTTATTTCTTCTTGTTAATGGATTTCTTTTAAGATTTATATCCGAGATTTTTGCTCATATTCAATAAGATAAAACCAAACAATTAGAAATCAATAATACTAAGCACATATTTATTAAAATCAAATCTTTAACATCAATATGCAAATTACCCTTCTCATTCATACTGAAAATCGCTATTTTGTTTATATATAAATACAATTGCATGTTATTAGTATGTAGATATGGTCAACAGTATTAATAATGTAAAATAATTTTATTAATAAAAAGGTTTAAATAAAAATAAAATCATGGTGAATGTGATGTAAATAACAAAGGGTATTGTGACTTGAGTAGTGATATAGTTTCGGTTACAGACAAACCCACAATCTCCATTATAATAAGATATGTTTGACCCGCAGATGGGACACCAACAGTACCACTCCGTGTCAGAGTGGACCTGGAAGTAATAGCAATGAAGGGTTACTCTATATTCCACATATATCCAGCATTAGAGCCTTATCAGTATTACTGTCATACTCAGAATACCCATTTTAGGGGGGTAGTGCCTTACCACTATGCAGAGGATATAATCAGTGTATTATCCTAAGTCCCACAGAGTTTATACTGGTAAACAGTTTTATACTAGTCAACTATATTAGTACTTAATTATAAATACTGAAATACTACGCAACTGATTTGAAAAGAAAAGTGTGAGTACTATATACTGAACTTGTAAATGAAAACAAATTCATTAACTTAGGTTTTAAATAAAACAAAAATATTTTCACTAACACACGTGCATATATATATATATATATATATATATATATATATATATATATATATATATATATATTATAAAAAGAAAGACGTATAATAAATTCGCGAAAGGGGCCCATAAATATAAATGTCTCAATGAGGAGGGTAAAGAAAATAAAGGAATAAAGAAGGGAGGTAATATGAAAGCAATATGCACACATATGCATGCATATATATACACAAACATTGGTTTACACATGTGTGCATAAACAAATAAAAGTCAAATAAAAGGAAAAATACAAACAAGAATGATTGTACAAACTATCGGGACCTGTGGATATACAACAGTATGATAGTTTAACTATTACAACGTTTGATATGTATACTTTAAGTGGTATTGCAAAATAGTTCAGCATGTAAAAAGTATAATTATCTTGATTTAACACACACACACACACACACACTCTCTCTCTCTCTCTCTCTCTCTCTCTCTCTCTCTCTCTCTCTCTCTCTCTCTCTCATATATATATATGACAGGTTAATTTCGCAAGGATTTTCCCGTGCTGTATCGTGGCCGAAGCAGTATGGTTTCTGACTATCCTGCTGAAGTCCCGGTTTCGATTTCTGTCGGAGGGAAATCGTTAGTATACATCGCTGATGAGACTTAATAAAGTTGAAACAGTCTGTACGATGTTCTACACACAGAATAATTCTTTACCGAAATTCACTTGTCATTATTATCTTCTATGATTATCAAATTTTATGCGATATACGCATTGTAATTGCCTTCAAGCAAAAATATAAATAATAATATATACTTTATTCAACAATGCTTCTAAAATAAACAAATATCCAAAAATCTTATATATATATATATACTGTCAGTAAGAGGCGAACAATTAATTGGTGCATACTTATGTAGATGTATGTTTACAGTCACCAGAGAAATGCCTTACGCTAAACGGTGAGAGTTCAATTATAGTCTCCACTAGAGTGCTCTATAGAGTATTGGGAGCGTATATGTATATATATATTCATCAGATATAGCAACAAAGACATACGTGGACTCCACAACAACATCATGTATATATATATATATATATATATGTGTGTGTGTGTGTGTGTGTGTGTGTGTGTGTGTGTGTGTGTGTGTGTGTGTTCCATCACTCTTTACATTCCATTTCACTAAAACAGATTAGTGTTATCGCTTCCGTTCATGCTCTCGCCCCTTCTCTTTTATACTTCAATAATATATAAAGAATAAAAGATGATAAAGCAAATATTTAGAAAAATATTTTATCTGTATATAACTGCAGATAAGAGATTTAATTTTAACTTTTTAAACCCCGGGCAACACCGGGTAGCCTTGCTAGTTATAAGATAAAATAGACACTATAATTTATCTTATTTTCATCTATGGACTTACGATAATCAAATAAACTGTTTCGATACTAATGCAATTCTTTTGGCTTAATGCCATTTCCTTCTTGGTCGGGCCGAGGACTGTTCAGAAACCTCTCATATAAGCAATAACGCCCACTCAGTAATTCAAAACTGAAACTGTTAACCGCCTTCTGGGCTGGGGAATTACGATATAACAGTTTGCTGTGGGGGGCGACGCGTGATGCTTAAGGATGGAATCTTGGTGGCTGAGTAGTCCATGACATGCAACACTCCACTTTGGCTCTTACTTAGGCTAGATGGGCGGTAGGAGAGACTCGCACTGATCAATCAGCTAGACACATCAAGCCCTAGAACCAATATGATTGTCCCAACCCTATTTCTCTTATAGCAAACCCATAACCCTTTTTATCATATATGTGCTGGAAGGCGGTGGCTAAGGATCTTTGTGTACTGAGTATAAGATTAAACTTCATCTAATGTTGATGTTCTAATTCTCTAGCTCTAAAGAGTGTGGAGTACTCCTTCGTTGCCATTACTCCCTGGTACACTCTGACCCGGAATGGCAGTACCTGTTAGGATCCAAGCTATGGGTTAAATAGATCAAAAATTAGTTTTAAAAATGTTTTTAAAATAGTTTGAAAAAAACCCAAAAAAACCCAAAAACTTGAAAAAAAAAGTTTGAAAAAAATTGAAGACAAGAATGAATAGAACAAAATGTCTTTGGCATAAAATAACCCAACAAGCGTATGTATCACAGTATGATAATTGTTTATTTCCTATAACTCCAACATAAACAAAGGGGAACCACTCTTGACTGATAAATTATCTATTTATTTATTGATCTACTAGGAAAAAAGAAGACGGGGTTAGGGTTCAGGGTTAGGGTTTAGGTTTAGGGTTAGTTTAATGGGAAAATAAATAAATAATTTATCAGTCAAGATTGGTTCCCCTTTGTTTATGTTGGAGTTATTGGAAATAACCTGATAGTTTAACTATTACAACGTTTGATATGTATACTATGTATATGCAAAAAATGAGTTTTAAAAGTGTTTTTATAAAAGTGTTTGAATATCCTAAAAACCAAAGAGCTTGAAAAAAAAGTTAAAAAAAAAAATTGTATACAAGAAGGAATAAGACAAAATGTCTTTAGCATAAAATAATCCCAAAAGGATTGACAAATTGTAAAATCCAACCAACCAACCATAGTACTATGGTTTTGTTTGAATTTTCAAATCACACACGGAGTGGAGCAATGCACAACATGACAGCACACCAACTACAATGATACTACCAACCACAATAGGTACTTTCCACTGTTTGAAAATAAGTTTAAAAAATATGTTTAAAAAAAACTGAATACCCATCAAGAATGAATAAACAAAATGTCTTCGGCATAAAATAACCCAAGAAGGGTTGATATGCTGTAAAATCCAAACAAACAAGGCTTGTCTAACATAGGTTGTTGTTTAGAAAGCTTAAATGACTCAAAAATTGAATACCCATCAAGGATGAATAAACAAAATGTCTTCGGCAAAAAAGGTTGACAAGCCGTAAAAATCAACCAACCAACCATGGTGCTATGGTTTTGTTTGAATTTTTGAATCTCACACGGAGTGAAGCAATGCACAACATGATAGCACACCAACTACAACAATACTACCAACCACAACGGGTACCTTTTTTATTTAAAAAAAGATTGAATACCTAACAAGAATGAATAAAACGAAATATCTTCGGCTAGCTCAAGGGTTGACATGCTGTAAAATCAAACAAACAAATTGAAACTTTTAAAGTTTATCAACCAAAATTTATCTATTTTAAGATTTATTTATTTTAAAATTTATTTATTTTAGAATTTATTTATTTTAGAATTTATTTATTTTATTTATTAATTCATCTATTTAAAAATTTATTTATTTATTTTAAAATCTATTTATTTTAAAATTTATTTATTTTAAAATTTATCTAAAATTTATTTATTTATTTTAAAATCTATTTATTTTAGAATTTATTTATTTTAAAATTTATTTATTTTATTTATTAATTTATCTATTTTAAAATTTATCTATTTATTTTATTTTAAAATTTATTTATTTTAAAATGTATCTAAAATTTATTTATCTATTTTAAAATCTATTTATTTTAAAATTTATTTATTTTAAAATTTGTTTAAAATTTATTTATTTTAAAATTTATTTAAAATCTATTTATTTTAAAATTTATTTAAAATTTATTTATCTTAAAAATGATCAATTTTAGAGACGGGACATTATATAACTATTAAATCGTCGTTTTAAGATTTAGTCGCATTAAAAGAAGAAACCCTGAATGTCGCGAACACATCTGACTTAAATTCGTAGCAAATACAAATTAGTTTAAGCAGAATTCCCAGTCATAAAATACCGCCATGATAACCCTTTCTGATTATAGACTTCCTATCACTTAGAAAAAAAAACATTCTGATAAGCTCTTATCAAGTCACCACCTTTTCTTCTATGACTCTCCACCCGCCATTAAACAAGATAATCCCGCCATTTCGCAACTTTCTAATTCTTGAAATTTATTTATTTATAGTTTTATTCATTTATTTCTATTTGTAGATTTGATGGTTTGTCTTTTCAGTCCTGGTTATCTTTGATTAGCTGTTTTATTAACTAATCACAAAACACCATCCTTGGAGATGATGCTGGGCTGGTTGGTTGGTTGGTTGGTTGGTTGGTTGGACGGACGGACGGACGGACGGACGGACTTTACGGCAAGTCAACCCTTGTTGGGTTATTTTATGCCGAAGACGTTTTGTTTTATTCATTCTTGGTTGGTTGGTTGGATTTTATGGCATGTCAACCCATGTTGGGTTATTTTATGCCGAAGACGTTTTGTTTTATTCATTCTTGGTTGGTTGGTTGGTTGGTTGGATTTTATGGCATGTCAACCCATGTTGGGTTATTTTATGCCGAAGACGTTTTGTTTTATTCATTCTTGGTTGGTTGGTTGGATTTTATGGCATGTCAACCCATGTTGGGTTATTTTATGCCGAAGACGTTTTGTTTTATTCATTCTTGGTTGGTTGGTTGGATTTTATGGTATGTCAACCCATGTTGGGTTATTTTATGCCGAAGACATTTTGTTTTATTCATTCTTGGTTGTTTGGTTGGATTTTATGGCATGTCAACCCATGTTGGGTTATTTTATGCCAAAGACCTTTTATTTTATTCATTCTTGATGGGTAACAATTTTTTAAACTCATTTTTTGTAAACTTATTCTTTTGTACCTTGTTGGGTATTCAATTTTCTTTTTTTAACTAACCTTTTTTAAACTCATTTTTAAGCTCACTTTAGGCCGTGGGTGACGACCCGTGATGCTTATGGATGGAATCCTGTTCACTGGGTAGAATCGATGGTTGATTAATTTCGTAGGTTCATTCCTAAGTGCCCCACGTATGTGTTCTTGTGCCTGACTAAGCCTAGTTTGATAAATATCTACCGGCAGATGCCCCCAACTTCTAAAAATGCCATTTTAAAAAAAAATAAAATCATTTTCCTGTATAAACTTTCAATTATTCGTTTATTAATTTCGTAAGTTTAGTCCTAATATACCCCACATATGTGTTCATGTTCCTGACTAGGTTAACGTTGATAAATATCTACCGGCAGGTGCCCCCAACTTCTAAAATTTACAATTTTTTTTCTTTTTCTTTTTAATTACGTGAAGTAGGGGCTTCCTGCTCATAAGCCTTAAGAAACATATCTCCTGAACATATGAATACTTTTTTCAGTCTACGTAATACCAGTTATGCAATGCTATTTCCGCTGATGGAACATTAGGATTTTTTGTAAGCTTTATCTCTGGGGGTTGTAAGGTGGGGGCAGAGCAGTCTAAGTTCAAGGATTTGCTATATATTTGGAACGGCACTTACCGCTGGCAATTTTTTATAGAAAAGGGTCCTTAAAAAGCTTCCCTTTTCATACCAACGAGGATCACACCAGCTGGTAAACCATGACTTAATTGGTTGCAATTTGCTGCTATCAAATGACTAATTTCATCAAACAGTATTTTTTTTTTAATTAGCTCATTTTCTTTTATCTGTCTGTATTATCTTAAAGGACGCCTCCCAAGGCCATTAAGATCGTGGAGGGAAAATCGTGTAGGCATTTACCCAACTCGTCTATCGCGACGCAAGGTAAAAAGATTAAGTGGAGTACAAAACACACACACACACACACACACCACACACACATACACACACACACACACACACACACACACATATATATATATATATATATATATATATATATATATATATATGAGGGTGTGTCAAAAATTAATGCAATTTTGTTTAGCATGCGTACAATTACCAACACAGGAAGGAACATATATCATACATCAAAATGAAGTCGGTCCTCTGTGGATCACATTCCTACTTGGAGGATGCGGTAAAGTTGTCCACCCGAATGAGTCGATTTTCTCCCTTGTACTGATGCTCGTGTGTGGTCGAGCATTGTTATGCAGAAGGAGGACATTGACAATTGGCAAGTTGGGTCTTACTCGTCAGATTCTTGCTCTGAGTCTCGTTAGGGTTTCAATGTAGATCTTAGTTTTATCTTTATTTTTAATTTAAAAAAATAAAAAATTCACATGGAATAAAGAAAATGGCATTACTTTTTTTTACTAACCCTAGTATATATAAAGATAAAAGTATCCAATAGATAGATAGATTGGCGATTATTCTATTTGGAATCATCTATATCCTCCGTATGTTCACAATGAATGCCCATGCAGATGCACACCTAAAGACTTATTAACAGTAGTCTCTGTTGTAAAATGTGCATATACTGTGGTACCTTGACTTATAAGTGCCTCAACTGCATTTCCTTTGACAATAACCGCTAAGATAAGTGCGTATTTTATATATATATATATATATATATATATATATATATATTTACATACACACGCACACACACACACACATATATATATATATATATATATATATATATATATATTATATATATATATATAATACACACTTAGCCTTTCGGTTATTGTCGAAGGAAATGGAGTCGGTGGCTTGAGTTCAAATCCTTGGCGAGACTGCGTTTCACTTCCCGCTAATGCTCTTAGGAAAGCCATTTATCTACCTCTTATTCCCAGAGCTATGGATATATTATGGCAGACTGGGTTCTTTAGTCTAGGAGGCGAAAAACTTGCATAATCAAGGCAAACATATATATATATATATATATATATATATATATATATATATATATATATTATATATATATATATAAATCACAGATGATCTGTATCACTACAGAACTCCGCATTGAATGATCCTCAACACCAAGAATATATATATATGGGTGTGTGTGTGTGTGTTTGCGTCCGTGTGGATATACGTATGTATGTATCTGTATGTATTTATATGTGTGTGGGTATATGTATGTATGTATGTATGTATGTGTGTGTGTATGTGTGTGGACATTATTTCTCGTAAATCCTCTTGAAAAAATAATCTCCAATTTCTTTAAACACCAGGAAAAACGTTATCGAGAAGTTGAAAGGTCAGAGTCCGGAAGCGGAAGTGACGTCATCGACATTAAATGAGGAAGTGCAGTCTTGTGATGCAGTCAAAACTGTAACGTTCCTAAGTTCCCTTCAACATTCGGAACTAATTTTTGCTTCACGCTTTTATATTTTGAGATATTTTTTTAATGAAAAAAAAAACCAAAAAAACTGTAAAATATTTTTGGTAGACTTGTAGTGGAATTGTCACATTTTCTCGGTTGGTTGGTTGGTTGGTCGTTGGTAAGTCTATAAATGATTGGTTTGATTTTAGAGTATGTCAACCGTGGGGTTATTTTATGCCAAAGACGTTTTTGTTTTATTCGTTCTTGCTGGATATGAAATTTTGGACCATATGGCCTTTAGGCACCTCTTTTGCGATCTCGATTCATAAAGGACATTTTTTCATTTACACCGTCAAAATCCGGTTGTTTGCTAGGGGTTAGTGTTAGGGTTAGGAATTAGGGTTAGGGTTAGGGGTTAGTTTTATAATTTTTTTAAATCTAAAAATCGTCTGTTAACAAAGAACCGGATTTTGACGGTGTAAATGAAAAAATGTGCTTATGAATCGAGATCGCAAAAGGGTCATATGGTCCGAAATTTTTAACTCATTTTTAAACATATTTCTAAAGTCATTTTTATCTATTTAACCCATAGATTGGATCCTGAGAAGTACTACCACTCCGGGTCAGAGTGAACCTAGGAGTAATGGCAATAAAGCAGTGACTCCACATTCTCCAGAGATTCAGAACTGGAACGAAATTAAAGATCTATTTGACCCATAGTTGGGACCCTAACAGGTAATACCACACCGGGTTAGAGTAGATCTAAAATTAATGGCAATGAAAGGGTACTTCACATTCCCCAGAGCTCTAGAATTAGAACCTAACCACTAGGTGCAGCTTAACACCAGAAATAGGACACTAATGTTTTATTTGACCCATAGATAGGACCCTAACAGGTAATTCATCTGTTACGTAGCGGCCTTCTTCGCTACTCTAAATCGTGTTGCGGGTGTATATGGTCAAGTATGCAGTAGTCGGCTACTACCGACTACTGGACTTCAATAAACAACAGATACGTATTTACAAAAATAGGACCCTTCTTTTATTTCTCGTCAGTGTGTAGGTAGGTGAGTCGTAGAGCTTCACAATGAAAATGCCGGTGGCTGGCGAAGAGCGCAGTGTTCACAATCAGTGCCCGAGGGGTGTTTGCTGACGGGAGACGGGAAGTGTCCTTTTGGCTGTTGGCTGGCGTCTCTGTCTGTCGGCTCGAATCTTCTCGTCTTTATATTGATAGATACACCTCCGCATCTTTATCTTTTGATCTGATAACGGACATTTGTTATATATTTCTTTATCTTCTCCCTGCTTCCTTGACCGGAAACCCTCTCTTTCGCTTTCTCTTTCTTTTTAAATATATATTTTTCTCTTTCTCTTTGTCCCTGTGTCGGAAACCCCGTCTTCCGGGCGAGGACAATACAACACACCAGGCCAGAGTGGGCCTAGGTGTAATGGCAATGAAAGGGTACATCACACTACTCAGAGCTCCAGAATTGAAACCTCACCACTAGATCTAGTTTAGCATCATACCTAGGACATTAAATATTTATTTGACCCATATATGGGACTAACAGGTGCTACAACACTGAGACAGAGTGAAACTGCAATGAAGGGGTACTCCACTATCCCCGGAGCTCCAGAACTGGAACCTTACCACTAGATGCAGTTAAACGTTATACATAGGGCACGTATTTTCCTAGTTTGTGTATGTTTCGTTCCCTGTCAGCAAAGGCCTATAATTAGCCGAGTGCAGGGGTAAGAACTGAGTGTGACACTAAACTGTATTCAGTTGTAAGGCTTCAGTTTTGGAGGTCTGGTGAATGAAGAGACACCATAAAACACACACACACACACACACACACACACACATATATATATATATATATATATATATATATATATATATATATATATATTCAAAGAAGCTCTGGTTGTGTAATGGTTATCGTCATAGGAAATGGATACGGTGACCAAATATAAGTTCAAATCCTGAATGAGTCTGTTTGCATTTCCCATAGGGTTAAAACCCTTTTTATACATCCAACTATTCTCCCTCCATCTATGTGTAAATAGTAGGGCAGATTAAGCTCTTTAACTTTGATAGAGCAACCGGTCTAGAAGAAGGAAAACTATATATATATATATATAGATAGATAGATAGATAGATAGATATTAGTGTGTATGGTTGGCACTATTATACTAGAAAAAGCAGTAGTAATCCAACGTACAGTGTTATTAGAAGAGTGCTCAATATCTGATAGAGCGTTGATAGATGAATGAATGAACAAATAAAAGATTTAGCTTTTATTTATTTACATGGGAACAATATTTACAACCAGTGGTTTCCTGCTAACGCATTCGTCAGGTAAACGAAATAGTTTTTGTTTAAATGACAGAAATTGTGTAAATGGTTAAATGTGTTCGTTTTTTAACTGTATTCTCGTGTTGCACATTTGCGTGTTTACGTGATGTCGAATGCTCTTTTTGTTTGTACGTGTGCGTATTTTTGTTTGTGCGTGTGAAAATGCGTGGAGACTGTGATGTTATAAAATTATTTTCTGCTTCTCTCTTGATGAGTCCGGATTAAAAACATGCACTGATGATGATTTTTTATAAATAATCAATATTAGCTATGAAAATTATATAAAGTATTTTCATTTTAACAATATTGTGTGTTTTAATACCCTTTTTATCTATATATATATCTTTATATATATGTATATATATATATATATATATATATATATATATATATATATATATATATGGTGATTGCCACTTCTTCACAGAATAAGGCCATTTCTACAAGTAGTTCGGATGTGAGCACGCCGAGTGTCCCCTGATTCAAGTTTGTTTCTTTCCTGTCACGCATGAACCCCTTTCTAGGTTTCCACTCGCATGCGACCGTATGTGATCGAGAATCCCAACCCTCGACAGGCAGGCCATGCCACATAGATCAAACATGTGGTCAGTCCCAGATGTAGGAGATGTTTCCATGCCGTCTGTCATTTGCGGCTTACGCAGAGGTGGCCTCATGGTAGCTGTATGGAATTGAGGTAAGGCAGCTCGAGCACAAAAGAATGTGTATATAAGTATATTTATATATGTAAATAAGTATATATATATATATATATATATATATATATATATATATATATATATTTACACACACATATATATATATATAAATACTTACATACATATATACATATATATATATGTATATATATATATATATATATATATATATATATACATTTGTATATGTATTTATATGTACATTATAATTCCTATAGCTACACACCTTAGTACCTCCTATTTACATTCACTACACTCCTTAGTTATTCAGACCAAATTATTTTTCACTTAGGTTTTGTGCCTTATATAAATTGTATTTGTCTGAGACACAGCCGGAATAATGAGAAGTAATTGTCTTTTATTTCCGGTTCTGTGCCTAACCATTCTTTGTTTCTATTAGAACTGTACTTAACCTTCTCATATATGATAATTGATTTTGTCATTCATTTTCATCCAACAAAATGGAAAACAACCTCTTGGTGTAATTGTTACTAAGCCTGATTACCAGACTATTGTTTGTGATTTCGATGGGCGCCACTTACTTCTGGTCTTTTACTACATCTAAGATAGATAAATGAAAAAAAAGGTCGCCATTAGCGCCAGACAAGGAGGTTGTTTTGGCGTCTGAAGTGGAGCATCACACTTACCATCAGCTCCTCACTATTGAAGGAAGTAACTCTACTGTTGGTTTGGATATCAGCAGCTAACTAAGTACAACTTATATTTGAAGTGAGCACACTCATGTACTCACTCCAAATTCTTTATTCAAAAAATGAGAAGTGAATACATGAGTGTGACATCACGACTCGGCATATAAACCGGAAGGTTTAGTTTGGAGGGGAAGGTAACAAAGCTGGTCATACAACTACATGGATCTATTTAGCTAGGTTCACTCGCCGACCGATCCATTCAAAAATAAACCTGGCATTCTTTCCTTGCACAGCCTACTTGCACCAAAATACCAATTTCGCTCTATGGCTTTATCCTACTTAAAATTTTCCCTTTCGGATGATTTAGGATTTTAAGCGTATGTTCGCTTCGTATGATTTAAGGGAGATGGAGGGGTTGGGGTAACAAAAAACAAAAGATTCCCAAGAAACTGAAAAGTGTAACAAAATAAAAATTGTGGGCCATTTTGGTTTCTCTCTTTCCCTCTACTATTGTATAGGACCGCCGACTGTCTTTCGGTCTTTTCAAGGTTCGAAAGCAAGCCGATCGGTTCCTCTAAGATGGTCGTGGGTGTCCTTAGTGGGGTGTTGGTGAAAAAATTGGGGTTTCTCAGCTAAGTACAACTTAATCAGTGCCCAAGAGAGTTGGTACATATAGAAATCAAGAATGACCCATTCATGAATTTGGGTGATTTGGGTCATTCCACTCCTTGAGTTCTGATTGGCTGCTTGACTGCTTGATTTGAATGACATTGTGGAGTCATATATATCCTGTCATTCTGCAGTAGACTTTGTGACTATTCGGGCTTGTATTTAAGTTACAACCGTTTGTTACCTTGTCTTCCCAGTTCGACGGTAATTGGAACTTTAATTATTCTTCACTCACTTTACTGCACTAACCCTTGTGCTACTCATACGGGGGTCAGTATCGAACGCGGAACCTTGTGGTTCCCAGTTGGACGCTCTACCGACTGAGCTAAACCAGCACTTACATCTAAGTTAGTAGATATAGCAAAATTAGTAAATAACTGTATTAACGAAACATTGTTAGTTTATTCGATTCTCACTGGGTGCTCTATACTTCCGGGCTTGTACTACAGCTATGTTAATCTTAGTAAATAATTATATAAACGAACCATTATTAGGGAATTTGATTCTCACTGGGTGCTCTATACTCCGTGATTAGTGCTACATCTAAATTAAGCTTAGTGGATAACTACCCCACAACCGATTGCCTGATGACTGTGTTTTAGCTGCACACGAAACTTTTAGAAAGGATAGTAAATTAATCATCTTAGTTTTTATACTGCTCTGCTGACCAGCATTCGAGCACTATCTCATCAGTTGTTCAAATTTTGTTTTTCTTGTATCGATTTGTTTATATATATATATATATATATATTCTTTTTTTTCCTGTAGTTAGGATCTTTCCATGTGTGGTTTAACCAAGCTAATGCAGGTAGACCATAAGGAGAGCTCAATGTGCCTAATACCAGTGAGTTTAAGTTCAGAGCAAGATATGTTATATTAGCAAGAATGTTACTTTGAGAAATTCTCAGTAAGAGTCATGCTCCTGTGAATACCTGAAGATGCCGTAGTAATACGGTTGAAATAAATTATTGTAATGAAGCAAGTTTAGAGTTTTTTCCTTCATTTACTGAATATATATATATATATATGATGAGTCTAATTTTCTGTGTATATATCATATCTATATTTATATATGTGTTATATATTTATATATGTATATATATATGTGTGTGTGTGTGTGTGTGTGTGTAAAAATATTTTGTTGTTTGTAATGCGAAGCATGAAGCAAATGTTTAAAATAATATGTATATGTTTGTGTGTGTGTGTGTGTGTGTGTGTGTGTCATGTCAATCCCCAGCAACTATAGGACTGTCCCGACCGTTTTCTTCAAGTTTCTCTTATGTCAAACGACCGTCCCTTTTTATCCTAGAGGTGCTAGAATGTGGTTGCTAAACCACCAGCATTTCTTTAAAAAATATAGATTAAAAAAAAAAGATTTTGCATTAAATAATCGACAAGGGTTAATATACTATTGAACCAACCAACCAACCAACCAACCATATAACCAATCTTCTAGGTGTTTCTATTTTTACTGCTTGGTATGATTTGAAGACTTTTAGATTCCCAACACAATTTTCTTACGGGCATTATTAGCTATTTCTACCACAAAATCTTTCATCGTTTCAATAATTGTTGTATGACGATTTCTTCACGCCATATTTCTTTCTCCTTTGACCTAAATAATTTCCTTCACGTTTCGGCTGATTTGTTTATTTTTAAAGTCAGTTCTCTTTAGTACCAACTCTCCAATTTAATACAGCAATTTTCTTGTATTCCATAAGGTAGCAAGCGTACGCTCACTTTTTCTTTCTTCAAATTTTCCTCTTTTTATTTTATTTTCTTCTTTTTTTTTTTCTTTTTTTAAAAACTAAATGATCAATTGACTTTTTATTTCTCTGGTCTTGTTTTTTGTTTTTTGTTTTTTTTTTTTTGCTTTTTATTTCAATTTGTTTTTTGTTTTGTTGTTTTTTTGTTTTTTTGCTTGTTTTTTTTGTTTTTTTTCACTTTCTACTCTTTATTCTACCTTCTTACGGCCTATTTGTCGCTCCTCTTCCCCCCCTTTTTTCTGTTTTCTTTGCCGGCCTAATTCCCTAACCAAATTTTAGCGCGAAAATCCTATTCGACAATCTATCAATTTGACCAATTGCAGCCGACAAAGACACAAGACGACGCCCAGGGCTACAATCAGGAAATTGTACGCTGCGTAAGAGACCGACGTGCGAAAGAATTATATATGAGGGACCCTCCATGATTCCTCCATTATTTTCTGTCATTACAGTGTCCCTTAAGACGATTACAATACGTCGAATACTCCAAATATTCTCATTTTCTCATGGACCTCGTTTTCGACTCGCTTTTTTCTTTTTCTTTCTTTTTTCTTTCTTTTTCTTTATAGTGTTTGTGGCATTTATCAATTTTTTGTACCCCCCCCAAAAAAAAACCTCACATCTCTCTTCTTTAAGTTCGCTTCCCTTAGCGACAGCTACTTTTAAACTCGGCGGGGTGGCTTATTTTCAGTATCAGCCACACAGCAAGGGAGTATATCCCCTATTTACTGGCGCTAGACCAGGGAGATTATTGTAGCGTTCGAGGTGAGGCACCACACCTACTGTCAGCTTCGCACTCATAAATCAAAACTGTGGCACTCATGCGCTGAGTTGGCGAGGGCTGGTATCGAACCCGGAACCATGTGGATGCTCTAGCAACTGAGGTAAACCGACCTATGAGCGACAGCTATTACTGTTTCGTTACTTATCCTTAATACATGCGTACCAGGAGGCGTTAATGTTCCTGTGACCATTGGCAACAGGGGCCAATATAAAAGTACTAGGATGCAAATCTCTCTCTCTCTCTCTCTCTCTCTCTCTCTCTCTCTCTCTCTCTCTCTCTCTCTCTCCTTCATCTGCACACCCTGCAGAAAGCTGGCGTGTTTACTCACACCTCTCTCACACATACGTACTTAGGTAATCCTTAACTTTTTCCTCGTAAATTCCTACCATAAAATAAACTGAACCCTCATTTTATGTCCGTGTTTTTGCAATAAATGTTTTATTTTCCTTGCACCCGTTATTTTACAATACTAGATATATTTTCTCACGAGGAAAAAGTTAAGGATTACCAGAAAATATATTTAGTATTGTAAAATAACGGGTGCAAGAAAAATAAAACATTTATTGCAAAAACACGGACATAAAATGAGAGTTCAGTTTTAATTTACGAGGAAAAAGTTAAGGATTACCCGTACTTACATCTCTGCCGCACACACCCGTGCTCGTATTTCTGCCACGCAAACCTCAGCCACAAGCAATTACCTTCCATTACACACTTATTCACGCTACAACTAAGAACCGCCTATTCCTGAGGACTCTATCACAGGGACATATTTCACTACACTTTAAACGTACACAACGTCGTCACAAGAACACTTTTCCTCGCATAAACAATTCTTCCCAGATGAACCTGTTTTCTCTGGTTACCAATTGTAAAATAAACTTCATACAATGACTGCTATTTACACAGTGGCATTTCAACCAACAAAACCTTCGTCAGATGATGACTCTGGGTTCAGGCATGGTTTCGGGGCCCCGAAGCATCATTACCACTAACTCAGAGCGCCCCAGCAGTATCTCACGGTACCACCAGACTTTGTTGGTTTGATGTCACATTGTAGGATTGCCATATACACACTGATGCGGTTAGAGCTTTATTCTGGATCTTTTTTATGTATTTCCCCTTGTCTGGTGTAAAAGTCCAAGTTTAGTAAAAAGAAAAAAAAAAAAAAAAAAAAAACTGACAAGGTTTAACATCCGACTTCGATAGGAAATACATCCGTTATCCATCCATTTCTGACGCATTGTTCTCATAGATCTTAATAGTTTTCCAACTTATTGTTATCTTATTCTAATTGTGTTGTTCCATTAAAAATATATTACTGTCCTAACTAGGTGTAAGCAATACTACCAAGACCGGGGCGTACTACCTTGGTGTTCCGGAGCATCGGCTTCTGAACCGGCGTGTTAAGCAAAATAAATCGCGTGGTGCCGAAGGACCGCTCCTGCATGCAGCGCTTGCCACCTCGTTTAAAAGGAGTAGAGTCCGGTGCCTAGTGCGCCCCAAAGAAGGAATGCCGACGAGTCTACACACTTTTTGCATTGTCCACAGCGTGATCTTCAGTTTGTGAGTGGCTCCAAGACCTGGTGGAAAGTCAGGAAAATAAATACTACCCCTGAACCCCACGACCGGAGAGCTCAAGACTGCGTTGGGGTTTTATATCAATACTACTTTATAAGAATTGACATGTAGTAGAGTGGGACCCCCATATAATAGAGTCGACGGTCTATCTCATAGATTCGGGGATAGGAGACCCTAGCAACAGCTCTGAATACTATTCTTATTATCTATTATATAATATGTAATTTCTTTCCGTAAAAAAGGGACTCGGTGACCAGAGTTCAATTCTTGTACGAGGCTGTTAGAGTTTATTGAAATTTACAAATCTGTTAAGTCTTTAGAGTGAATTTAGCAAATTATGTGAACCCGGAGATATTGAAGTAGCACACAAGCACCCCAAGTCAGTGAAACTTTTATTAGAGATTGCACCTAAATTATCCTAACCCTTCACACAAAGGAATTTAATGGTAAAATCTACTGTTGAAGAATGTTAGTTGACTATCTTTTCCTAAAACGGTATAACTATAAATAGAAGAACCAATTCCGACGAAAGTAATAACAAGTAGACTTTATTGTCTGAGCAAACTCAATAGAAGTAATACTGGAGTAATAATGGAGATTCGCTTCCAGTTTTTATCTGTAACAAAAATTACATCACTGCTTACGTCACATTACCCAACACCGTCATAACGTAGAATAAATACACTCCGAATTTGAACATGCAACATTAGACAGTCCTCATTGTTTTTTAAAACAAGTTTTAATAAATACATACCTGGTATTATCTATCTATATATAGTTTGTTCTATTTTGATATATATTTAAAGTTATCAGAACTAAGTTTCCATTTCAATTTTTTTATATTTTTTACTCTTTTAATAAATTTATTTTATTTTTTACTCCTTTAATAAATTTGATGATTTTACTTTACTTATGATACAAACTCTCTCATATTAAATTTTCAACTCCCATCCCCTCGGGCAATATTTATTTTACGTCGCCCAGAGGGCGTTTTTTTATTTTGCTAGTATTAATAATGGAGATTGTCTGTAACAAAAACTACGTCATAGCTCTACGTCATGGCTTACGTCACAATATTCTTGCTATATACACCCAAAATTTGAGTAAGCAATTTTAAAAATTGTTTTTTACTCTCGTCCTTTTTTTTTTTTACAGTAAGAAGTTAACTAAAAGGTTTACAATAAATAAATACCTACGATTTTTTGTAAAATTGATGTGGAAAATATTCAAAATAATTGTTTGATTATTACATACATGCAACATTTTATTTGAGAGGGACGGGGCTCAGTTTTCATTTCAAATTGTTTTATTTTTTATTTTTTACTCCTTTAATAGATATGAGGATTTGTCTTACTTATGATACAAACCCTCTGACATTGAATTTTTAACGCCCACCCTCTCAGGCAATGTCTTTCAAAAATTAATTTTTACGACGCCCGGAGGGTGTTTTCTGATGCTAGTGCATATAAAAGTATTCATGGGTAAAATCTTGAGAGTCTCTAAATAAAGATGCCACTTACTGTTTTGGAAAGGCCCTCGTGTATCAGGTACACCGAATGCCGGTGTGGACGAAGCAGATAAATACAAAACTAATGCTTGTGACTTCTGCAAAGCCAGTGGGGGAAGAAGCTCTCGTGTAACAGATACACAGAATGCAACCCCCTTGACCTAATGGACAGGAGACACAACTGGTGTTTTACCTCTGACAGTTGAAGGGTCTAAGAGTAAAGATTTGACTTTGACGGTACTGTCTTTAAATTACCGGTCGCAACGACATATAGTTGTCTAACGGAAAAACCGTAGCAAGTGAGGAAAATAATCCCAATAACACGGACTTTCTTCGAAGGAATAAAAATAAAACCGGTACATGAAACGAAACGGTGCGTTAGCTTCTTTATTTTGTGAAATATTTTCATTTTACCAATACGTGCACCTCACCCACCCATGGGTCAAATAGTATCACTACTGTTCTTCTACAAGATTAGTTCTGGCATTAACTAAACCACGAACTTTGATAGACAATTAAACAAAAACAAATAAATCAAACCGTGGAATACAAACATGCAACACACACACACACACACACACACACACACACACAACACACACACACACACACGCACACACGCACATTTCAAATTGTTTTTTGTTTTTTGTTTTTTTACTCCTTTGATAAATATGAGGATTTGTCTTACTTATGATACAAATCCTCTGACATTGAATTTTTAACTCCCACCCTCTCAGGCAATGTCTTTCGAAAGTTAATTTTCACGACGCCCGGATGGTGTTTTCTGTTGCTAGTGCACATAAACGAGAGAAAAAAAAACACAGACCCACGATATTTACTGTAGCACCACTGAAATCATGAAAGGGTTACTTGGCACAGTGCTAAATTAAACTAGGCTGAGAAAATGGGCTTTGTTATTGAGGACCCTAATACTAGAAGGGAAAAGACCCACAGTACAGTTAAAAGAGATAAACACAGTGATCGAAAATAAACTTCCCACCCGAAAGCACCATCTGGCCGGCCAATAGCTCAAAGTACCCCTCAATCACCCTGTATGTATAATATATATTATACATACAGGATACAAAACCATAAAAGAAACGAAAAGAAAAGGAAAGGAAAAGAAAGAAAGAAAGAACAGATATTAAATAGAGAACGAAAAAGGTACATAGTACTGTAAGGTTTGGTTTGTTTTGTTTTACGGCATATCAACCTCAGTGGGTCATTTAATGCCGATAAAGTTTTGAAATAAAGCAATTCTTAATGGATAATACAATTTTAAAAAAAAATACATTTTTCTATTTAACCCATAGATGGGACCCTAACAGGTACTACCACTCCGGGTCAGAGTGGACCAGGGATCAATGGTAATGAAGGGGTGCTCCACATTCCCCAAACCTCCAAATCTGGAACCTCACCAACAGATAGAGTTTAACGTCATTTCCAGGACATGTAGACCCGCAACCACCGCCTTCTAGCACCCATATGATAAAAAGGGGTTGGGGCTTGCCATAAGGGCAATAGGGTTGGGAAAATCATATAGGTGCTAGGGCTTGACGTGACCATGCTGTAAGGTTCAAGGTTATAATATCAATTATAATTGGTTGAAACAAACAACTCCGACAAGAGTGTTAAACATAACATGGACTTTAATACAAGCACATGGAGAAACATTTATAATATAGAATACATGTGCGTGACAAAGATAAAAGATAGATATAACTAGACATAGAAGTAATGAGGGGTTATGGAGAGTCCATAAAAAAGTGAACTTACTAGAGTCGGTGTGAGGTGTGAGAACCCCCACACAGGGAGGGTGTAGACAAGTGTCTAACCCATAGTTGACAATTCCCGAGAAGCAAGAGAGGCAGAGAGTTCAAAATAGGCGCTTAAATACCAAAACCCCTGCTGGTCAAAAACGGGAACACAGAGGGAAGATAACTCTTCCAGGCAAGGGAAGATAACCCAACAGTGTCATACATTTTTGGCAATCCCATGTCATTTTTGGCAATCCCATGTCATTTTTGGATACAAAACCGGATTGAATATATTAGTCACATTTCCAAGTATCCCTAGCTATGTTTTGCGTATTTGAATAATTACATATTTTTACATCCTGTTATTGTTCCACATTGATCGTGACTCAAGAAGAAAAAATAAATAAATTTAAAAAATAAATAAATAAAGTGTCATTATATCACTGTTTTCCTCGTCATTTACCATTTGTTTTTAATTCAATAAAATTTACTGGAAGGGACGTTGTGCACAGACTCATTAACCTTTTTGGGTTTTTTTTTAATGAAAATTTATACACCGGCTAAATGCCATTACTCCCAGGCCTACTTTGACCCAGTGTGGTAGTATCTGTTAGGGTCTCATCTAAGGATTGAATAGATTAAAATGATTTATTAAAAAAATGTGTTTAAAGAACTGAGTTAAAGCTCTTTGGTCCTTACTTAGGCTTGACGGTCGGTCGGAGACGCTCATCCGATCAATCGGATGATCATTTCAAGCCCTAGCACCTATATGATTGTTCCAACCCTATTGCCCTCTTGGCAAACCCCATTTTTATCATATCGAAGGCGGTTTTTGAGTTCTGAGTATGACGTTAAACTGCATCTAGTGGTGAAGTTCCAATTCTGGAGCACTGGAGAATGTGGAGTCCACATTAATCACCATTACTCCCAGGTCCACTCTGACCCGGAGTTGTAGTATCTATTAGGATCCCTGGTTAGGTACAAAAAATGAGTTTACAAAAAATGATTTAAAAAAATTGTTACCCATCAAGAATGAATAAAACAAAACGTCTTTGGCATAAAATAACCCAACATGTGTTGACATGCCATAAAATCCAACCAACCAACCAAGAATGAATAAAACAAAATGTTTTTTGGCATAAATAACCCAACATGGGTTGACACGCCATAAAATCCAACCAACCAACCAACCAACCAGAATGAATAAAAAAATGTTTTTGGCATAAAATAACCAACATGGGTTGACATGCCATAAAATCCAACAACCAACCAAGAATGAATAAAACAATATGTTTTTGGCATAAATAACCCAACATGGTTGACACGCCATAAAAATCCAACCAACCAACCAACAAAGAAGAATAAAACAAAATGTCTTNTCAATCTGTATTTGTTAAACTCAACTGTGATGTTAATCTGTTGAATGTTTTAATGTAAATGCAAACGTTCGGCAAAGATTGTAAAGTTCTGCTCGGCAAAGATATTAAAACTCAGTTAGATCTCGTGCGGCGTTTTTGTTGCGCGGATGTTTTGAAAATCATTTCAGATATAAATATATATATTTTTTTAATACTATATAAAATATGAGGCCCAGTTGAGTTTGCTTTACATTATGCAGGAAATGTAGAGTACAGTTGAAATTTTACTAGTATCATTCTAAACGTCTTCCTGGTGTGATGCTTTTATATGTTATCATCATAATATTCTAACATAGATTTTTTTTGTTGTTTTTTATTAGATACAGCACCGGGAAATACGAAAATGTAAAGACTGTTGCATAGCGCTTTCTTTACCGGCACTAAATAGTATTGTTTATATATCGGTCTTTTCACTAAGCCAAATCAGCATATAAACGTTATATACCTTTCTTTAATTCTATTCTCTGGTCGTCTATTCTTCTGGCCGGCTTTAGTTTCTGATCGCTAACCATCTATCTTGGTCTGATATATCTTCTAAGGTCTTGTCTGGTCTTCTATTTGAGGATTCCGGTCTGGTTTCTTGTTGTACAGAAGCTGTATTTTGTTTTTAGTAATAAACACAAGACTTCGATTTACGATGATGTTACTTTATTCGTAGATCCCCAGACAGACAATACTGCGCAGTGAGACTCACATCTTGCTAGCTTGGCTTCTAACTTCTAACTGACTAACTGATTGATTTACTCTTAAACCGGAAGGGGCTTTCTATCCGGGGTTCCGTTTCTTCTCAACGGTCTATCCCCAGAAAGAAGTCAGAGTGAGGTAAACGCTGTCACTCACTTCTCAAGGCCATCAGATTTCTACAATACCTTAAAAATGTATTAGGAATCAATAATTATGTAACAACAGGAAATGTAGAGTACAGTTGTGAAATTTTAGACTCAGTATCAATTTCTAACGTCTCTTACCTGTGTTTTGGAGCATTCGGTGATGAATGCTTTATGATGTGTCATGCAATAAATATTCTAACACAATAGTTTTTAAAAAAAAATTTTTTTGATTGAGTACAAGAACGGGGAGAATTACCAAAAATATAAGACAATGCAGTAGCAAAAGGATTAGGCTACCTTAATAATTATTCTTATATACAAGCCGAAGCAGGATGAATCTGGAACTGCGTATTTTGTGTGATAGGAGGGTAGTAAGGAAAAAAAACTTTAGTTAAAATAAAAGTTTTAAAAAGAAACATGGGCGTTGTTGGTTGATGCATGTCTTAGAAAGAAGACTGACCAAGAAAGTAAAATGAATCAAGAAATGAAAACTTATAAGCGGAGTTCAAAGGTTTGAATTCACAGTTTTTCCTTCACCTAGACCGGTGTGCCCTAACATAGAAAAAAAAAGCCCAGTCTGCCCTACTATTTACCGATACAACAATGATCGAAGTCAACATGGCGACCACGACGAGAAAGAATAGACGCTAGACGAAGATCGACTCGCAAAACAAGCGAAAAGAAAGAAAGT
>CM042163.1:35576741-35591741 GCA_023376005.1 Doryteuthis pealeii
AGCTGTTGCTACTACGAGTTTTCATCTATGAACAGCACTATTTGAGAAATCGACTTTCATTGTTCTCCTCTTGACTCTGTTCAGATGTATACGTATTATGTATAGTTGTTATTTTGAATTCAAGTTCGAGGCCTTTACGTTCCGACTGGTGGTCTCACTGAATGCCCGCGCCTTTTTCAGAAAGAGAGGCGTTGCGAGTTTGACTTCTGGCAGCTGATTTGATCTTCTCCACATGCTGCTCTGAAAATGCCTGCACTCGTTCAGGTTCGTGAGTTTATTGACGGAGCTTCACGTTTCTTCGTGACAGGAAGATGAAGTTCGGAAACAACCCTCGAAGTGACGCCTTAAGGCCTCTTTTGTACGTACCTTTCAAATAGGAGGCTAGCAAACAAACCTTTTCAGCACGATTTGGTGATATCTTCCAAATTAATTTGGTGGAATAATTGGTGGTCTAGATGTATAAATGACTGTGCTCTGTTGGCAAGTTCAGATCGTTTACTGATAATCTTCCTCTTAGATAAGGTCAAGTCAGATATTTGGCGACCCGATGAATTGCACGTGAAGTATACATGATCACTTTTTTTAATATCTTAGGGATAACTCTTCTATATTCGTCGCGTTGATTATTTTTGCCGAAATGGCAACTGTTTTGTTGTCCTGTTGCGGCAGGAAGAGGAGACTCGTCTAAACGAGTAGCAATCTCCAATTTGTTTAATTCCAACGGTATTGCATTAATTTGTAGAAATGAAAAATGCTTCGTCGTTGATGCAATTTTGATCAACGCACTAGTGTAAATATATATTGATAAAGGCACATAATGTTAATATTAATTATAATAAATATAACTACTATAGCTAGTATATATATTATTGTTGTAATTTAATGATATATTAAACTTATATTTATATATTTGATAGTATATTAGTTAGTCACATACCTATATATATATTATTATATAATTTTATAAAATAAATTAGCTTGAATGTAATTCAATATGTATTATATATATATTAATTAATCATAATATTATTACCTCTATATATTTTATATAAATACTTATATGACATCAAGTAATACTATGTAATATATAATATTAGATGTATCATAGTATACATTAATATAATATTAATAAGGGATATTAAAATGTATTTATTTACTTATATATAGGTTTGAGATGTCTATAATATAAAATATTATATTGATGTATATATATGATATATATATTTAATATTATAATGGATGCATATAACTGAACTAATACTCGGATCATACATACAGGCTACATCTGAAATAGTACTATAATGTATATGATTATATCGGTATATATTTTATATATAAGGTTGACATCGCAATAATCATAGATATACTAACCATTAATATAATTTTTATTCAAGAATGCACGTAAATTTATATATTGTATACCTCATTATTGATTGCAATATTTGCAGCATAATACTATACATGTATAAATACATATAGATGCACGTCACACACACACACAGCACACACTCACACAACACACACGACATAGATAATACCTTATTACTATTAGGTATTACAGAAAATATCATTATATTCTCATTGTTGAAATATCACTATATAGATCTGGTAAGTTTACTTGATTGTTTTGTCCTAAAGAAAAGGGGCATAAACATGAATCGTTAAATAAGAATTTGTTGAAATAATTTAAGGTGTTTGGGCAAGTAATCACATTATTGTAAAATTGGAGGTGATCAACATTTTTGAATTAAAAAATTTAGTAAGTTATAACTTTCCGATTTCTTTTTATATCGCTCTCTGGTAAAACCCAATTAACGTTACATAAAACACTACTAATAGATATAAAACTAAAAAATTATGATTAAAAAATGTTTTAAAATGAAATGAGTTTAAAAAAAAAATTGAATACCGCACCACGAATGGAATAAAAGACCCAACACATATTCGTTCCTACGTCTAGGCATAAATATAAGCCACACAAAGGGTTGACTAGGTATAGAAAACCCAACTAACCAACGCGATAACTAACCAATTGGTTCCACCCCAGATTCCGCACTGTTAAGTATTTCATGGCCGCCACATAACTTAGCCTAGCTTGCAAAATGAAAACTCCACAATTAAAATAATGTAAGCACTGAGATCACCCGAGTTGATATGAACTCCCCTCACGGTAAAGTGCGATACAGGTCACTGCGCTGATATAGTAGTCGCGTCGTCCAAAAACGAATACAAGGTGTAGATTGACTTGAGTATCCGCTAAGCACTTTAGAATCTAGCTCCAGTATAAAATAATAATAACACAGGCAGACAGTATACGCTAGCAGTGGTTGGTCTTCTAAATTGGTTGGTCATATATGTTTTTATTTTTATTACTAGGTTATAAATCGAGATTCTATAAAGTAGTGAGAAGGCATTTACCTATAAAACACGTGCTTTTTTATATATACTAAATAAACTCACACTAATGACACCAATCATAGCGTGTTACCTTTTATTTTCACTATCGATGTAGATAACCATCAATTTGCCCATAAAAAAAATGGAACCTTTAACAAATGCACCCCTTTCGCGATCTCGACTTCGTGGGAACATTTTTCTTCAAAATTGTACACGCGTAGGGGAATCTGATTGTTTGTTAGGGGTTACGGTGTTAGGGGTTATAGTTTTATAAAAAAAATCTGAAAATCGCTGTAAAACAGTTACCTGATTTTGAACGGTGTTAAATGAAAAAAATGTCGGCACCACGAATCGATAATCAACAAATGGGGTTGCCTTAGAGTGATGCATATGGTCGCGAAACAATTTCAATAAATACAACTTATTTAGATGCCTGCCGGGATTGGGAATAAGATTCGTATTAGCCATGATATATATATAAATATATACATATATATATTAATTATAATATAGTTATCCACTATAGGGATAACCATATGAAATAAGTATATAATGAAAAAACAAAATAGATGTTTAGAAGCTCTTCATAATAGGCTAGCGAATCAAGAGTAGTAAAGTGTGCAAATCAGTTTTTCGGGGCCAAATTTCTAAAGACGGTATCCTGACGAATACAATAGGCAAACTTTCTTCTACCCTGATGAGGCCTATTTTCAGTGTAAAACATGTTTTGTCTTTTTATTATTCTTATATTTCATGGACTGTCGGATTTGGATTTATCCGCATTTTATTTCTCAACATTATTATTATCTTATGATATATATAGATACCGGTAATCACGGTATTTTATTATGATTTCACTAATATTGAGAATTAGGATACGCTCTACAAGATTTTGTAAAGAAGTAATATAAGTATACTTTAACTGGCACAGGATAAATGAGTGGGTCAACAGAAGATTGAGAGAGGAGTGTAGGAGAGAGAGAGAGAAAGAGACGAGAGGGGTGAGAGAGAGAAGAGAAACGTTTTGTAATATGTCTCAGAATAATTGCTAGTTAATATTGAAATATACCATGGAGGAGATAAATGGTGTAAATTGAAAGCGTCTATTAATGAGAAGAACTAGAAATATTAGAACATTATTGTAGATCTGTAAATTTTGTGTCAGTGTTTCTAGAGAATTTCACTGCACTTATAGATGCGCTCTAACATTCACGACATACAGGCTGCTTATATCTCGGAATTATAGATTCCACAAAATGCTCAAACTATAAAGTCCGCTAACTTACATAGAAACCATATGGATCTATATATATATTCTACACACACTCACTAGTCACTACCTGGAACTATTTCTTTCATAATGATTCTTGTGTGTAAATTGAGGTACTTTAATTTAGTGTTTGGGATCGACTTTGTTATATATATTTAATTTTCGAATTTAATTTTTCTCTTAGTTAATATCACTACTAACCGTATTCCTATAGATAATATATATACATTAACTAATATCATAATATATATTATATAATATTATAATATATATATATATCTATATAATAAGATTATAGTAAGATACAATACAGACACCTATGATTAACTGTCTACTATCTAGCTCATTTAAATATATTTTCGTGCTTATATAATATGTATGTATGTGTATGTATGATATAGTTGAAAATTATTTAAATTAATTAATGAATACACATTTGAATATTCTGTTTGTTGCTAGTTACTAAATTGGCATTTATTATGAAGGTTAATGTAGTAGTGTGTAAGATATTCATGTTATGTGTGATGGTGATGAATTTATATGATTGTGTATCATGTGTGTTGCGTTGCACGTGTTGTGTGAGTGTATGTGAATACTATCAGTGTTGTTATAGTTACTGATAGTGGTGCGGTGTAAGTATTAATCCCGTTATTATGTATACTCTTAGTTATAATCTTCTCAACCATAATAGTGAGTGACTGGTAGTATATTACGCATAGTTGTTAATTGTAATGTTATCTATATAGATATATTAATTAAAAAAAAAAAAAAACATGGAGTCATTGTGCTTAGAATCGGATTTTTTGTCGCTAATTTAATAAAAATATAAGAATAATACGCAAAGTGAATGATAGCACCTGTTAGGATCCCATCAATGGGTCAAATAGATTTGTTGAAAATTATTTGTATTTGAAAAGAATACTTGATGCTATACCACTGGGTTGCAAAAATGATTATTCTCAGTAAGACGAACAAGACATGCTTGACACTGCTGTAGAAGCAAGGGCGAATTCATAATTGACGTTCTCCAGTGGACACCTACACATGGACACACCAGTGTGGGCCGAGTAATAAAAAACCTACACCAATCAGCTCTGTGTGGATCTGGATGTCGTAAAGAAATCCTGCCAGGGGCGATCACCAATTGGGAAGGATGAGAGAGAGAGAGAGAGAGAGAGAGAATGGGTATCTGTGCTATCAGCGCAACTTAATGATAATATAATAATGGAGTATCTTCCAGTAATAAATACGGGGGAGAAGAAAAGAAATTATACGCACTTTCGCCGTGTCTTTATTATTTTCACACTACATTCTGCGCATGCGTGGTTATAGTTGACACTGTTGTGGTCACGTGACCAATGTTTGAGCTTGATCACGCCATTTTGCTTGCTGTCTTTACAGTGTAAACGTGGCCGCTCCACTTGCAGTATGCACCAAGGAAGTGGCCCGATTTCTCTGGTCGGAAGGAGTGTCAGGGACTGAAATTCATCTGAGGCTTTTCTGTTTTTGCAATGTAAACAGGACCGCTCCACAAGCAGTATGCACCAAGGAAGTGACCCGATTTCTCTGATGGGAAGGAGTGTCAGGGGCTGAAATTCATCTGAGGCTTTTACCCTAATACGGGGATAGTGCACTACTGCATAGAAGTTTGTATGACTGGATAGAGATGTTTAAAAGTGGCCGGCTAAGTGCAACGCACGAAGAGGGAACAGGGTGCCCGTCAACCTCACTACTGATGAGAAATTCAGCAAGCTCGAGAGATGATATGGTAAACCGGTGAGTTATCAACGATAGTGTAGCTTGTTCTCTGCAGATTAGTCATGGTTCTGCCTATCAAATCATCCGTGATGAGCTCGGCTTCTATAGGAGAAGAGTGCGGATTATTTTTGAATCTCCCTCGTACAATCAATAATTTGCATTGGCGAAGGCGGATATTCTGGAACTTTTCTCTAGTGACGTTCAAAAGAAACACAACCGGGGGGAAGGGGATGTAGTAGTTACGTGTAAATTAGCATGGAAAAGTTTTTAGGGGAATATAAAAATTACGTGTAGAGTCAGCACATCACCACGTGGTATTTTTCTATTGGCCGAGATATGTCAGGTGGTAGAGTGTGGAAGAGTAGTGGTGAGAGTGTGGAGTGAGTTTGGGACAATGCGTTGACAGGGTGAGACGTGTTTTTCACTCAGGGCAGTTTTGACTTGGAGGAAAATAAAAATCTCACGAGAAAAAGATCAGTCTCCTTGTGTTATTAGTAAAAAAAAAACTATAAAGGACACAAGGCAATATATCCTCCAGCATCCCAAGCTGGTTCCAGACTCAAAACATCAAAGAATTGCCAACCAACTCAACATAAAGATCAGTCTCCTTGTGTTATTAGCAACAAAAAAAATTATAAAGGGCACAAGGCAAGATATCCTCTAGCATTCCAAGTTGGTTCCAGACTAAAAACATCAAAGAATTGCCAACCAACTCAACATAAAGATCAGTCTCCTTGTGTTATTAGCAAAGAAAAACTATAAAGGGCACAAGGCAAGATATCCTCTAGCATCCCAAGTTGGTTCCGGACTCAAAACATCAAAGAATTGGCAACCAACTCAACATAAAGATCAGTTTCCTTGTGTTATTAGTAAAAAAAAACTATAAAGGGCACGAGGCAAGATATCCTCCTAGCATTCCAAGTTGGTTCCAGACTCAAAACATCAAAGAATTGCCAACCAACTCAACATAAAGATCAGTCTCCCTTGTGTTATTAGTAAAAAAACTATAAAGGGCACGAGGCAAGATATCCTCTAGCATTCCGAGTTGGTTCCAGACCAAAACATCAAAGAATTGCCAACCAACTCAACATAAAGATCAGTCTCCTGTGTTATTAGTAAAAAAAAACTATAAAGGCACGAGGCAAGATATCCTCTAGCATTCCGAGTTGGTTCCAGACCAAAACATCAAAGAATTGCCAACCAACTCAACATAAAGATCAGTCTCCTTGTGTTATTAGTAAAAAAACTATAAAGGGCACGAGGCAGATATCCTCTAGCATTCCGAGTTGGTTCCAGACCAAAACATCAAAGAATTGCCAACCAACTCAACATAAAGATCAGTCTCCTGTGTTATTAGTAAAAAAAAAATATAAAGGGCACAAGGCAAGATATCCTCCAGCATCCCAAATTGGTTCCAGACTCAAAAACATCAAAGAATTGGCAACCAACTCAACATAAAGATCAGTCTCCTTGTGTTATTAGTAAAAAAAAAAAAATATAAAGGGCACAAGGCAAGATATCCTCCAGCATTCCAAGTTGGTTCCAGACTCAAAACATCAAAGAATTGCCAACCAACTCAACATAAAGATCAGTCTCCTTGTGTTATTAGTAAAAAAAAACTATAAATGGCACAAGGCAAGATATCCTCCAGCATTCCAAGTTGGTTCCGGACTCAAAACATCAAAGAATTGGCAACCAACTCAACATAAAGATCAGTTTCCTTGTGTTATTAGTAAAAAAAACTATAAAGGGCACAAGGCAAGATATCCTCTAGTATTCCAAGTTGGTTCCAGACTCAAAACTTCTAAAAATTCCCAACCAACTCAACATCAGATCTAACAGCCGGATTCGAGCTTCTCAAAGTAGTACCGGTCCAGAGATTAGTATACAACTATTATTTTATATGACACATCATCACTCCATTGCGAAATGAGAGCCGTGACGTCACAGATGGCTGCCCGGAGAAATCAAGTAAATAAGTCATTTATCATATTGTGGCTGCTTGTCATTTAAATGACTATATGAGATGGCTATCATTATCTCGACAATCAATGCACATATGTTAATGGGAAATCCTGCATCGTTTCCTCTTTCTATTGATAGAAAAATGGTTTGATGATGATGAGGTAATTTTTCACTACGATAATGCATCTTGTCACAAAGCAAACGGGATTAAAACTTTCCTTCAGAAAGGCATATAAAATCAAAGACATGGCCAGTGAAGAGTCCGGATCTAAATCCAATTGAAAATTTATTATTTATTATTTAAAAACTGGTCCATGAGAAGGCTTCATCCACCAAAGAAGATTTATTAACTGCTATATAGGAAAATTGGTTGGAACTATTTTTATTATTTCTCACATGCGTGTATGTAACCGTTATCTTTTTTGTCTTTCTTCTCTCTATATATCCTTCTTTTTCTTCTTTCTCTTCCTTTCTTCTTCTTTCTTTCTTTCTTTCTTCTCTCTCTATTCTTTTCTTCTTCTTTCTTTCTATCTCTATATCCTTTCTCTTTCCTTCTTTCTCTCTCTATATTTCTTTTTCTTTTCTTTCTTTTCTTTCTTTCTTTCTTTCTCTATATCCTTTCTTTCTCTCTATATATCCTTTCTTTCTTTCTTTCTTTCTCTCTATATCTTTCTTTCTTTCTCTCTTTCTTCCCTTCTTTCTTTCTTTCTTTCTTTCTTTCTCTCTCTCCTTCTCTTTCCTTCTTCTCTCTCTATATCCTTTCTTTCTCCTATATATCCTTTCTTTCTTTCTTTCTTTCTTTTCTTTTCTTTCTTTCTTTATATTCCTTTCTTTCTTTCTCTATATCCTTTCTTCTTCTTTTCTCTCTATATATATATCCTTTCTTCTTTCCATTCATTATACTCTTTTTTACTTAATCTTCTAACGTTATCATCCTGTAACAACCTCTGGTTAAAAATGAGACTGTCCAAATCTTAATGAGTGCTATTACCTTAGCTAAATAACAGACCATTCCAGGATGATAATGTATCTTGTCACAGCTTGTAAAGCTTTTGTTCATGAAAAGCATATAAAATCAAAGCCATGGCCAGTGAAGTGTCCAGATCTAAATCCAATTGAGAGTCACACTGAGATGCTTTGTCTGGAGCCATGTAAGAAACATATAAAGATGACTGCCTGCTCTCATTCATCATATAGGTTACATGTCATTTAAACGAAACAATAATTACCTTAATAATAAATGCATATGTGTATATTAGAATGCTGGATTTTCTCATTCCATTGAATGAAAATTAGTTTAGTGAGGATGACGTCATTTTTTCACTACGATAACACATCTTGTCTCAAAGCAAAGGGTTTTAAAACTTTTCCCCTGAAAGGTATATAAAATCAAAGACATGGCTAGTGAAGAGTCCGGATCTAAATCCAATTGAAAATTTATTATTCATTATTATTTAAAAACTGGTTCATGTGAAAGGTTTCATCCACCAAAGAAGATAGATTAACTGCCATTCAAGAAAGTAGGAACTATTTGAATAAAAAATATTGATTTCATCCGGTTCAGAACCATAAGGTTCCGGGTTCAATACCGGCCCTCGCCAGCTCAGCGCATGAGTAGCACGGCTTGGGTCGGTCTAGCAGAAGGAAAACTCTGAATTCAAACCTGTTAAACTCTGCATGAAAATTGACCTTGTGTCACATTGTTCTCGTGCGTAGAGATTAGGTAAATACATAAATAATACCTAATAATATCCGTTTTGATTGCATAATATTCCTCATGAAATAATAAATCCCGATATATTTGGTGTAGAAGAAAATGAACTATGACTCCACTAATCCAAGAATTGCTTCCGGTTATGATTCCGATTCCAATAGCGCAAGAATCTTCCGACTTTGACTCCAACTCTACGACTCCAACTCCAGTAATCCAAGAATTGCTTCAGAGTTAGACTGTTGCGTAGGGGCCAAGTCGGGTTGTAGTAGTAGTCGTTAGTAGTAGTAGCCGTCGTTAGTTCAGAGTAACAACATACGAAAGTCGTATAGTAAAAAAAATGGGTTTTTATTTCTTTTTAGGCTCGTGGGTTCTTTTTCAGAGAGAAGGAGAGTGAGAGAGAGTAAGGTCGAAGCTGTTCTATCGCAAATCACGTTCATGCGCACTGTTCATTGCTAGTCTAGCCATGTCAACGTGGGAACCCCCAAGAGACCCACCTCTGCCTCCGACCAAGGCCCATACCAAAAAAAAAATTTCCTCTTCTCCGTTTGTCGTCCAGGCGGTGGGAGGGTCACATCCGCTTCCGCCCTCCGCAGAACCTGGGACTGTCGTTTTTATTTTAAAATCTAGTTCCGGGGTCATTGGTCGGTCAATAGCTGGCACCCGTTGAGTGTTTACAATTCTAAACTTCAGCCTCTTTTTTTTTCTTATTTCTTTTTCTTCTTTTTCTCCAGAAATCCGATTACCGTTTTCTTTTCAATCTCCAAATTATCCGTAGACCATGATAATTACGCTGCAAGACTTCGACGCCACGACTCCGACTCCGCAGCCCCGTTTTAATCATTCACAAGAAACTCTCACACCACACGAACGAATACGTCTACAATTAATAGGCTTTTCGTTCCTTAGACATCTCACAAATAATTCTATACTTGACACACGCGCCAAACGAAGAAAGAAACCCATTAGGAATGGATAACACATACACCGACCAAATCTTGATACACGACCGGAGCTTGAAAAGCGTCAAAAACTTTTGCATCTGTTTGCCATCGTTTCAGGAACGACCGCAATCGCAAAGGCGCACGACTTGTGGTTCTGTTGGCGCAAATGGCAGATTCAATTTTGTCTGTGGTTCTCGTACGCTACGTGACTTGTTAACGCCGCGCCGCAATCAGGAAATCACGAGGCGTGCGACCTGTCGAACGTGTCCGGTTTATCTTGGCGAATCCATCTCTTCTTCGCTCGTCCAAATTAACGACCAGATTGCTCCGAGTATATTAAACCTGGTCCGAGCTGAACGGTGAGGCGACAGACGTTATTCTCTCAGGCAGAATAAAGAGTAAGTACAGTCGGCGGCTCCTTACTTTACCGCACCAAATCCTCGTGCTGCTCATACGCTGAGTTGGCGAGGGCCGGTATCGAACTAGGTACCTTGTGGTTTCTAGCCGAACGCTCTACCGACCGAGACGGAGCTGAAGGTAGGTGTGGCGCTCCACCTCGGATGCTAAAACAACCTCCTTGGTCTAGCGCTAGTGAAGAGGGGATAGACTCCCTCGCTGATTGGCTGATACCGACTTTAGGCCACGCCGACGATTTTACTTGCTTTACAGTCGGCGAAGTGGTCTATTGTTGTATCAATCGGACAGCGAGGCAGTCTATCCCATTTTCACTAGAGCTAGACCAAGGAGATTATTTTAGCATATGAGGTAGACCAAGAAGATGAGGTGGAGCGCCACACCTACCTTCAGCTCCTCACTTTACCACATAGATCCCTGTGCTACTAATATACTGAGTTGGCGAGAGCCGGTATCGAACCAGGAACCTTGTGATTCCTAGTCGAACACTCTACCGACTGAGCTAAATCGGCCCTAGAGTGAATAAAATCGGCCGAGTGGACTATTGTCGGTATCAACCGGGCAGCGAGGAAGTCTATCCCTTTTTCACTAGTGCTAGACCAGGGAGATTGTTGCGTCTGAGGTGGAGCGCCACACCTACCATGAGCTCCCCACTTTACAGCACAGATCTAAGCTGTGTTACTGTGATAAGTTGGTGAGGGTCGGTATTCAAACCCGGAATGTTTTGGTTTGTAGGCGGATACTCTACCGACGGAGCTAAACCGGCCAATTAAACATTTAACAGGCAGAATAATCTCTGATTATTACAAATACTCTGGAGACGCAGTGGGCTTACTGGTTATAATCATGAAAAATGAACTCGGTGAGGTTAGCCGGCGGTTTACAGAAAGGGATTATTTCCACGAGTTCTCTATTGTCAATGTACGTTCAGGTTTTTACAATACCAACCCTCCACTATTCGTCACCAAATTAATGTTTTATACCCCTCACTCATGTTGCGGGTATATAAACAGTTCTTTAACAGAGAGAGTGGAGAGAGATAGACAGATAGACTGAGATGCTTATGCATAGATGCATAACTTACTTTATTCTCTGGCCGCTCGTGAGATGTCTAGTCGCCATGTTAACTTCTATTCCTAGGTTCCTGTTGGTTGTTCATCTTTGATTCATTTTCTTCTTCTTGGTCAGTCTTTTTGCCAAAACATGCATCAACCAACAGCCCCATGTTATTTCTTTAAGACTTTTATTCTTAACTAAACTTTTTTCTCTAACAGCGCGCGTGTGCAAGTGATCCCCAGCTAAGGCAAGACCTGCCTCCTGCCTGACGTCCAGCTCGTACTAAGGGTTAACCAGCTTTCATGTGACTTTACGTGATTCGCGGGTTTTCCCTCTATGGTGTCAAAAGGTCACCAACGGTTTGTAAATTTCCATCTACACAGTGCTGTCAATAATCTATGCCGCCACATAGATTATGCAACATTAATAGTCATTGAACGTGAAATACCAAAAGATAAAAACGATAGAAAATAAACATAATTGATTAATACGTTCGGTAAATCATGCAATATTTTTATCGGTGGGTCGGTTCAAACTAACAAAAAATACCGCACGGTCCACCGGAGAGTCGTATCGCATTGGATGTGTTAAAATTTATTTTTCCGTGGCGATACATTTAGATTTTTGAATTAAGCATTCAGATGCTCTAAAGGCATTATGTTTCTCATTCTTTAATGTAGGTCTCCAAATTCATTACGCCAAAGAAACATATTGTTTATAAAAAAAACAACAAACAAACTGTAGTGAAATTGAAAGGCAGAACCCACAGACTGCTGCCTTTGATGAGCTAACTACGGTTCGTCGTTCAAAGAGACAACGAGTGGCGTGCTGCGTGTGCAGGCAGAGGGGCGCTTACGTAAATTTATCAAGCGTCCCTGGCTGGATAAAATACCGGTGTTGAGCCGGTCGAACAAGAGAAATAAAGTTCGAAACGAGCACGAACGTGTTTTGCGTGCAGAGTGCCGGAAGTAAAAAGAAAAATAGAAGCGTGAGCGTCCTTGGGGGTGCAATTTATAAGTCACGAATCTCGTCGCGCGGCGAGACGAGATTTGTAACATATGCAAATTTCGGCCAGCAAGAACTGGTATATAAAATGAGTAATCTCAGACAATCGGACAGAGCGGTCGAGTATATTGTCGCGGAGACTGAAAAAACAGGACCCGTTGCCAGTTCATCAGAATCCATTTCCTCCACGTTTACACAAACATAAAAACATATTACAGCACATAATTTATTTAATTCTATTTTATTATGTTGTTTTTTAATACAATACAGTATTATATTTCTTATTTAAAAAAAAAGTTCTAAAAAATTGACTGTTTTCGGTAGTGGGGTCTGGAATAGATTAATGATATTTCAATTTACGATCTTTGATTTCCTCAAAAAATGGTGCAAGTAAAAGTTCTAATCTTTGGTATCAGTATTCAGTATACTAATACACAACTTTCGCATAGATGGACAATTTGACATTTTTAAAAAGTGAAACATCGATCTACCCTAATATTCGTGCCAGCGTTTGATGGCGTGCAACCGTGGAAAATTTCGTGACGCAAAATTTAGGCAAACTACAAAGCACTTAGTTGAAGAAATTAAGTTTAATGCTACCTTCCCCTGCACGCTTGACTTGCACCTGTTTCGCCTATTTCGAGCGGAACCTGCGTGAGTTCCAGTCCGTTGCTCTTCGAAAGGATTAGTCAAGTGTTTCGTCGGGGATGCAAAAATTCACATTTATCCCCTCTCTACAGACACTGGATGCCGTCTTGAGAACTTACCAAGTGTAATGACGGAGAGAGAGGGAGAGAGAGAGAGAGAGAGAGAGAGAGAGAGAGAGAGAGAAAGGGAGAGAGGGAGAGAGAGAGAAAGGGAGAGAGGGAGAGAGAGAGGGGGGTTCATGCTGTCAGCATGCATTAATGATGATGATGATGATTATGATGATGATGAAACAATTAGGCATACAGTCAAGTTGAATGCACCGGTTCTCGCTTGATCAGCGAAGTTAAGCAGCGATGAGCCTGTTCAGTACTTAAACGGGTGGCCATTTAGACGAACAAAAGGTACTGTAAGAAACCGAAACTCAAAATAACTTGATTCAGCCTTAAATGACCCCAAAAGATGTCGATATGCTGTAATAAAACAAAACAACCAATCACCGAACATCATTTACAAATTAATCAAATTTCGACCTTAAATAATCCATATGGTGTTGAATTGCCATTAAATAAACCAAACGCAACCATTTGCCAAACGTCACACGTTTCAAAATGCCATCCGTTCATATCCTGTGTCTTGTTGTCCTGATACTAAAGATAGTAAAACCATTCCCAATGTTTTTTATAGTAAAAATCATTGCAAATGAATTTTTATAATAAAATCATTATCAATGCTTTTTTATTTAAAAAATTATTGCCAATGAATTTTATTACAAAAATCATTGCCAATGAATTTTTATTGTAAAATCATCCCCAATGCATTTCTATAGTAAAAATAATTTCAAATGCATTTCTATAGGAAAATTATTTCCAATGCATTTTCATTGCCGATGATTTTTTATAGTTTAATCATTTCCTCGAAATTTTTTATAGTTAAATCATTTTCAAGGAATTCGTATTATAAAGTCATTTTCAATGCAATTTTTATAATAAAATTATACCTCTAAATGACCCATAAGGAGTTTAAATGCCTTTAAATAAACCAAACGCAACCATTTGCCAAACGTTTCCCGTTTCAAAATGCCACCGGTTTATATCCTGTAACTTGTTGTCCTGATACTGCTTCAAAGATGGCCGATAGTCCTGCGACTTTTGGTGACATCATCCGCTTTGCTGTTGGCCTGCGTCTTCCTGTTTTGGGACACTCGTCTCGTCATCCGGTCTCGTGTTGAAGTCACATGACCAGTCTCCATGGATACGCGTCACTAAACATTAAACGTTGAAAGGTCGTGCTATCGAGCCACCAACAGATAATTACCGCATTTTGCAGCAATATTATAACATTTGTCAAATCTTTTTAAAACCTACAAAATCCATTACTATCGAAAATATTATTATATTCGATACTAACGCAGAAAAGAGCGCAAGATTTAATAGCATTAGATTACATTTCACGGATGAAGAATAATTAAATTTCCAATTACCGTCGAACTGGGAAGACAATGCAACAAACGGTTGTAACTGAAATACAGACCCGATGCTACAAGGTCCACTGCAAAATGACAAAGTATATATAAGTCTCCACAATGTCATTCAAATCAAGCAGTCAAGCAGCCAATCAGAACTCAAGGAATGGAATCACCCAAATCACCCAGATTCATGGATGGATCATTCTTGATTCCTATTCATACCTCAATAACGGAAATAGCTGAAAACGTTGAGACGTCAGGATTAGGGTTAGGGTAAAGTTTAAGGTTAGTCTTAGGGTTAGGCTTAGGGTGAGTGTTAGGGTTAGGATCAGTGTTAAGCTTAAGGTTATGCTACTTCGAGGGTTCC
>CM042163.1:35594241-35609241 GCA_023376005.1 Doryteuthis pealeii
CTATGCGATCTTCAGACCTATCTAACTCTCTCTCTATATATACATATATATATATATATATATATATATATAATGCAGTTAGGATGTTTCTTTTTTACCCCCCATACACCTGTAAAAAATCAAACATATATATAGGATTACCCCAACTCTATTGCCCTTATGGCAAGCCCCAACCCTTTTCATCATATGGGTGCTAAAAAGCGGTGGCTGAGGGTCTTCATGTCCTGGGAATGACGTTACTCTATCTGACGGTGAGGTTCCAGTTCTGTAGCTTAAGGGAATGTTAATCTCCCCTTCATCACCACTGCTCCCTCGACCACTCTGACCCGGAGTGGTAGTACCTGTTAGGGTCCCATATATGGGTTAAATAGAAAAATGTGTTTTTAAAAAAGATTGAGTATCCGTTAAGAATGAATTTATTTCAAAACTCTATCGGCATTAAATGACCCACTGAGGTTGATATGCCGTAAAACAAACCAAACCCAACATCGTAATTGGAAGCCTTTACGGAACTTCCATCCAGCACTCTTTATTTAATCAATTGAAGAAGGTTATCCTCATTTCGTTAACCATGACCGGGTACAAGTGTTAAGCTATGTTAAGTATTTATATGAAGAATTAAAATGGAATCACATATATACATAATGAATAATATATTTCAATATCTTATTATAATGGTCACAATTCCCTTAGTTATTTACGTCACATTCTCCATGATTCTATTTCTATTTAAACCTCAATTAATAATAAAACTGTTTGATACTGTTGGCCTTACCTAAATACTAATAACATGCAATTGTATCTATATATACAACAAAATACCAGTTTTCAGTGTAAACGTAAAGCTAATTTGCATATTGATATTTAAAAAAACTGATTTTAATAAAAATGTGCTTGGTATTATTGATTTCTAATTGTTTGGTTTTATCTTAATGAATATGAGTAAAAATCTCTTCAATAAATCATAAAAGAAATTCATTAATAAGAAGAAATAACTTTAATTTCATTCTTTACTTCCTATTTTAACTAAATAGTTAAATTAGGAAAATTTAGCATTGAAAAACGGAAGTGATGAAAGAGTAAGTTTCAGTTGTTCTATTTTCCGATTATACCCCCTCCGTTTCAAATCTTTTTATCTGAATTCTTAATTAGTTTCATTAGCCTTTCTGATTTAATCTAATATTTTATTACATTTAAACTTAAATACTTGCACCCTACGGAGGGTGCATATATTTGCTAGTATATATAATCATATGAAGAATATATCATATCATATGAAGAATATTATTCTCAATCTGCTAACAATAACCGGATACAAGTGTTAAGCTATGTTAAGTATTTAATGTTATTTTTGCCCTTGGTCAGGATTGAACCTACAACCTAGAGATGATTGTCACTTAGAAATTGTACCAATTCAACCCTTATATCCGTTGCGCTATCTCCAACTATTTTTTATGTGTTTTGAATGAATCTGGCCTTCAAACAGTCGTAAATTACTTGTAAGTTCTCCAGTCGTCAATATGGGAGGACCCTGGTTGGAACCAGTTCTCTTTGACCATAGAAAACGAGTAATTCACATCTGTTTTGAAGGTCAGTCGTTCAAAACTCTAATTCCACCTTAATTTCACCATCATTGACCAGTTATGTATTGGTCAGCAGCCTACGCACATTCGTACACAGAATTCTTGTGGAGAAACAGCAGCAGGAAGAACTCGGACAGACAATTGAGAAAAGAATTAACGAGAAAATTTACATTTGCACATAGAAAATTAGATTATCGAGATCTATTCTGAGCAGTGGTTCCAAAACTTTTTTATACCCCGAATCCCTAAAAACTTTTAATGTTCTCGCACTCCTTAAAATAATGATTTATACTAGCAGGACCTGTGAATATACAAAGTATGATAATTTAACTATTACAACGTTTGATATGTTTACTTAAGAGCTATTACCAAATAGTTTAATATGTAAAAAGTATAATAATTTTGATTTAATTCTCTCACTCCATTTTTTTTCTTTTTTCCTTCTTTTCATCATGTTCGATTGAAACGGATTAGCGTTATCGCTTCCGTGCGCCACCCCCTCTCTCTATCTTTCCCCTGCTTTCCTTCTTTCTTATTATATTTTTCTATGTAACATGTCACTTTTCTTCCATTATGATAAAACGGAATGGTCCATTATTTATCTGAGGTGACAACACTCATAAGAAATAAGTATTCAGAGGATAAGCAACACCAGACAATCAGGAGTTACATTTTTGCATTTCGTCTTTGAACGGTATCATTTTTAACCAGAAGGTGTTGCAAGATGATAACGGTCGTATAATTAAGGAACACGAGTATTAATATATAGGCAAGAAAAAGGTGTCGGTGACCTAAATGATCATGTTAAACTTTTTGTCTACCAAATTTCCACCACGGCTGTACCAAATTTTCTTGATATTTTTTTACCTGTATGATGGGATATTTTAGATTCCACTACCTATTCACCTCAAAACTTAGTCTATTCAAATAAAGTCATATTATTATTGCAATCTTAGTCCTTCTGCTCAGTTATAATGAACTAATCATCAGTGTTTGTACTTTGCTTACAGTAGGATTGAAGTGATAGAAGAGCCGCTGTGAGCGGTTTAAAGTAGACAAACAGTTAAAAGTATTCAATCAATTAAACCAACATTCGATTTAGGGGGGTGGCTATTTTGTTTTACAGCATATCAACCCTCTTTTGCTTCATTTAATGCCGTAACGACTCATTTCGATAAACAAAGGAATCTCTTCTTGGAGTCTTTGAACGGTATCATTTTTAACCAGAAGGTGTTGTAAGATGATAACGGTCATATAATTAAGGAACACGAGTATTAATATATAGGTAAGAAAAGGGTGTCGGTGACTGTTGCATAACCCCTTGCCTCCCAATTTTGTTTTTGAACTTTGCTTGGGTGTGTAAGCGGAGGTGAGAGGGCCACAGTGTATGGATATTTTTAAGAGTAATTAAAATAAAATTTAGTTACAAGGAGTGCTTCAAATTTTAAAAAAGTAAAAAGGAATATTTTATTATTATACCCATCTCATCACAGACTATTTTTTTTTCAATGCTCTAAATCGGAAAAAAAAGAAGCTCAGTCCTAATTAGTGATCATCTTCCACTCATTACTACAACAACCAGCATTACGTTTTTTTTTGTTTTGTTTTGTTTTCTGTGTCTTTATATTGTCTAATGTGTTGAAAAATAAACTTTCTTCTTCTTCTTCTTCTTTCTTCTTCTTCTTCTTCTTCTTGTACTTGTACTTGTACTTTTTTCTCTTCTTCTTCTTCTTCTTCTTCTTCTTCTTCTTCTTCTTCTTCTTCTTCTCTTCTTCTCTTCTTGTACTTTTTTCTCTTCTTTTATTCTTCTTCTTCTTGTACTTTTTTCTTCTTCTTCTTCTTCTTCTTCTTCTTTTCTTCTTCTTCTTCTTCTTCTTCTTCTTCTTCTTCTTTCTTCTTCTTGTACTTTTTCTCTTCTTCTTCTTCTTTCTTCTTCTTCTTCTTCTTCTTTCTTCTTCTCTTCTTCTTCTTCTTGTACTTTTTTTCTCTTCTTCTTCTTCTTCTTCTTCTTTTCTCTTCTTCTTCTTCTTCTCTTCTTCTTCTTGTACTTGTACTTTTTTTTCTTCTTCTTATTCTTCTTTTCTGTACTTTTTTTTCTTCTTCTTCTTCTTCTTTTCTTCTTCTTCTTCTTCTTCTTCTTTTCTTCTTCTTCTTCTTCTTCTTCTTCTTCTTCTTCTTCTTCTTCTTCTCTTCTTGTCTTCTTCTTCTTCTTCTTCTTCTTCTTCTTCTTCTTCTTCTTCTTAACCAGGGTTGCGAGATAACATTCCTGTTTTTTGTTAATACTAAATGTACCATCCGATTCCATTCTTCTTGGACATGTTTATCAGTATTTTTGTAGGGTTATACAACTTTTAGTTTGTTGTATTTTTTTTTCTTTTCCATACGTTTCATTTTTGTTTATATATTGTAAAAAGTACTTGATAACACTAAATGGCGTGGGAAGGGGTCATCTTCTATCTATTAATAATGGAGACTGTTTATATTTAGGTCTGTTACAAAAACTACGTCATATCTCTACGTCACAGCTTACGTCACAATATTCTTATGCTATATACACCCAAAATTTGAGTAAGCAATTTTTAAAATTGTTTTTTACTCTCGTCCCCCGCCCCCTTTTTTTTTTACAGTAACAAGAAATTAAGTAAAAAAGTTTACAAATAAATAAATACCTACGATTTTGTGGAAAATTGATGTGGAAAATATTCAAAATAATTGTTTGATTATTACATGCACGCAACATTTTATTTGAGAGGAACGGGGCTCAGTTTTCATTTCAAATTGTTTTATTTTTTCTTATTCCTTTTAATAAATAGGAGGATTTTGCTTACTTATGATACAAACCCTCTGACATTGAATTTTTACGACGCCCGGAGGTGTTTTCTGTTGCTAGTTCTTAAAATGAAGTAACCAAGCGACTAGCCAGTACTATTAGTATTTTTGTTAATTTAACCATTATAGTTCTTTTAGATAATAACAAAATAAATAGAATTATTCTAATTAATTATTCTGATAACTCCATTGCAATCTATTAGATTTCCAGAGGTCACAGTTGAATGAGCTGCATATCTTTATTAAATTATAAATGAGTTGATTTGTTAGGTTAAAAGTTAATAGGAAATAATGATATGATGGAAATAATTTATTATAAATTATCTTAATTTATTATCTAGATATATAAATAAATTATTCATATTATATCTACATCTAGATAAATGTTATGCTAAATAGATACCAGGTACTTTTTACAGTATCCCAAGTTTTCCTTAAGGGACGGAGGGGAGGGTGTAGCCCTGATGATAGTATTTCTTCAATATATGAAACTTTTACTAATAAAGCCGACATGAGGAGGGGAGATAACATTTTATTTTAGGTTTATCTTGCTCTAATGACATCATAAATTCGTGCTGACTGCACGGTTCCCCACGACTCTCTCTCACACACACACACCACCCGTCCCTATCGTTCATCACTCCACCTTTTCTTCTTTATCATCACTCCGTCTTTATTTCTCTAGTAGTGTCCAGCGTGATTAAAGAGCCCTGTCCGCCCTACTATTTATCCATAGCTGGAGGGAGAATAGTTGGATTCATACCTTTCTCGAAAATCAAACAACCTCGTCCAGGATTTGAACTCTGTGTCTATTTCCTATGACGATAACCATTACACATAAACACCTCCAAAGTCCACCTGGGGCAAAGCAGAATATTGTTAACCAAACCAGCGAAAATGTCCCTTCTTTTCTTTGACTCTGTGCTCTCTCTCTCTCTCTCTAAATATAGTTATTTACTAAGCTTAGCTTAGATGTGGCACAAGACCTGAGGTATGGGGCACCCATTGAGAATCGAACTCTTTAACAATGAAATTGAAAATTAGAATCGTTAAGATTGTTAATAAACATTTGGGTTATTTCCTATAACCTCAATTTAAAAAGAAGAGGACCCACTCTGAATGAATTTTATCTGTTAATTAATCTACCCATTATTTTCCCTTTAAACTAACCCTAAACCCTACCCCTAACCCCGTCTTCTTTTTTCCTAGTAGATCAATAAGTAAAGTAAAGTCGACGGGGCGGCCCAAAGTCGGTATCAGCCAGTCAGCGAGGGAGTCTATCCCCTTTTCAATAGCGCTAGACCCAGGAGATTGTTTTTTAGCATCTGAGGTGGAGCGCCACACCTACCATCAGCTCCTTACTTTACCGCACAGATCCCTGTGCTACTCATACGCTGAGTTGGCGGGGACCGGTATCGAACTAGGAACCTTGTGGTTTCTAGCCGAACGCTCTACCGACTGAGCTACAATCAGAGTGGTTCCCCTCTTTTAGGTTGGAGTTATAGGAAATAACCAACATTTGTAAGTAAATCAGATTTTGCCATTAAATAACCCGTAAGTGGTTGATATGCCGTTTAAATAAACCAACAGTTTAGTTCAGTCGGTATATCATTCAATACAGGAATCGCAAGTTCCTCGGCAACTCAACAAATGAGTAGCAGAGTGTTGTGTCTGAGTTATCAAATAAAAACATTGAAATCTGGAAGAAGGGTTAACATAAGTTTATTACCTTTGGTACAATAGATATAATAAAATAGTCCAACACGCAGCTTTTCTACAACAGTAATTAATTCTTTGTAGCAACTAGCTACAACACAACGTCTTCTACTCGACAGTGTAGTCTGTATTATTTGTGTTTCATTGGACGAGTTCAAGAAATATCGTCTCTTACAACACACCTCTTGGGTAATTTGATCTGTGCGGTTAAAGTGTGGAGCTGACAGTAGGTGGGGCGCTCAACCTCAACAAAAACAATCTTCTTTGATTAGCACTATGTAAAAGGGGATAGACTCTCTCACTGTCCAGCTGATACCGACAATAGGCCACTCCACAGACTTTACACAGAACATGTCAAACACCTTTGACAGTTAAACACTTATTCATAGAATGCAGGTTTTTTGCTCATATCAGAAACCGTTATTTTAAAGCAAACAATATGAAAGATCTGTTTGAAAATGTCAACATGGAGGATATTCTCTCTCTTTTTTTTTAGAGAAATAAAATTATACCATAGAATATAGACATGAAACAAATCAATACCATATAACATAATCCCCAATAATGCTAACACATTGTTAAAACCAATTACTAAAAAGTATAAATATAAATACACGATACGTTAGGCATGACATAACCCCAGACGGATTGACGTGCCGTTAAAATCAATAAACAAACAAACAAACAGACATTACTTGATATGCATGTGTGTGTTTATAAATGTCTCTTTCTGTCTCTGTATGAAAGGTCATATTTCTTCTTGCTGCATACAGTATCCCTAAATGCTAACTGAGACACCTTCAAGGACAAATTATTCATTTCTCACCATCTTTCTCTTGAGATGGACTTATAGATAAACAAGATACATTTAAACAGGGGAGAAGATATCTGTCAACGACCGTCACAAATGACTTTTCCTTCCTGCCATTTAATGTACCTGAGGCAGTTCAAAAGAGCATAAGTAAGTTATATGATATAGCTTACGTCAGCAAACACCCCCTCTCTGTCTCTGTCTCTCTCTCTCTCTCTAGGTGGACGTGCGTGTGTATGTGTGGGACGTTTGTATGTTGAGGGTGTGGCATACAACCACACATGGAAAATAAAAATTTATATACTTCCTCCAGGCAAAAATGATAGAATCAGTACACTTAGAGGATGTTCATGTTTTTTTTACAGTAAATTAACTAATAACAGATAAGACACAAAACATTTTTTCTTAATAGCTGAACATTCTAGCTTCATGAAACATACCTTAAACAAACTAGATTGAATTATCTAAATTAATGATATAATTTTTTTCTCCATATTATATATATATATATTTTTTACCAGCTTAATTCTATTTATTTTTTTTGTTTTACCCAGCCTTATTCAGTATTTTAATTTCATTTGTTTTTATTTCTGAATATTTCATTAAAATAATCTCATTTTTAGGTATGCCTAGTCAGGCTTGGATATGATACAGAATCAATGTAATCCACACACACACACACACACACACACCCATATATATATATATATATACCAACCCAACTGCATGAGCAGGATGTGACACAGGGTCAATTTCTTAAGCAGAGTAAAATAGGTTTGAATTCAGAGTTTGCTATACCAGTTTTAAAAAGCCTAGTCTGCCCTACAGTTTACCCATAGTTAGAGGGAGAGTAGCTAGATTCATACCTTTCCCAAGAGTACTAGCACTATATGAAATGCATACAACCTTGTTTCAGATTTGAACTCAGGTCGCTGTCTCCATTTCCTACGATGATAACCATTAGACTATGAGCACCTCCTAAATAAACTGATAAGACAGAAAACATTTTTTCGTTAATAGCTGAACATTCTTGCTTCATAGAATATACCTTAAACAAACTAAATTAAATTATCTAAATTAATGGTATAATTTCTTTTCCAAGTCATTCGTGTGAAAAATTATCAACATTAATACTTAGTTGCTTAAGTTAATTTGCTGAATTAAGGCTGTCATGAAATCTCGAGAAGGAGCAATTCCTTTAGATTTTATGACAGCCTTATTTCTTTCAGGCATGAATTTCACTAATTTAAAGCAATATTCTTTATTAAAGTAGTTCCGGGAGGAGTCCCCCATGGCTAACGTACTAGACAGAGATGTCATCGTAATCTGATGGGGAGCTAATGGTGAGTGTAGCACTCAACTTAAGATGCTAAAACAATCTCCCTTCCAGTACTAGTAAAAAGGGGATACTCCCTTGTTGTCCAGCTGATACCAACAATAGACCACTCCGTCAACTTTACTTACTTTTACTTACATGACTATTATTAGTTACTTGAAATCATATATATATATATATATATATATATATATATATATATATATATATATATATATATACCAATCCCTCCGCACAAGCAGGGTGTGACACAAGGTCAATTTCTTAAACGAATTCAGAGTTGTCCTTCTCCTAGACTGGTTACATAGCCATGGTTAGAGTGCCAGTCTGCTCTACTATTTACCAAAGCTGGAGGGAATAGTAGGATTCATACCTTTCCCATGGGTATTAGTGCGAAATGAAATGCAATTACCAGGTCCAGGATTTGAACTCTGGCGACAAGTCCATTTCCCAAGACTTTAACCATTACACTACGCGCTTTCTACTTGAAATCATATAAGTGTGTAGATTATCACTCACTCTGACAGTGAGGCTTAGAATATGCCAACTGTATTCTCTGCAGCTGTCCCCTCCTCCGAAAAATAAAGAGGTGTCCCCGGTATGACATAAATTACATTCAATTGTAAAGCTCCAATTGTGGAGGTATCTTAAAACTGCCTCTAGTGGTGAGGTTCCAGTTTTAAAGCTTTGGGAGTGTGGAGTACCCCTCATTGCCATTACTCCCAGGCCCTGAATGGTAGTACCTGTTAGGGTCCCATGTATGGTTAAGTAGATTAAGAAGTGTTTAAAATATTTTTAATGCCCCAAAATAATGAATAAAACAAAACTGTCTTTGACATAAAACAACCCAAGAGTTGACATGCCATAAAATCCAACCAACCAACCATTTTGCCACGGGGATTCCCCTGAATCAAATTTCAGCATTAAATAACCCACTTTAGAGCATCCGACTAGGGACCACAAGGTTCCGGATTCGATACCAGTCCTCGCTAACTCAGCGTATGAGTAGCATAGGGATCTGTTCGGTAAAGTGAGGAGTTGATGGTAGGTGTTGTGGTCCACCTCATATGCCAAAATCAATCTCCTTGGTCGGGCGCTAGTGAAAAGGGGATAGACTTTAGGCCACCCTAACGATGACGACTTTACTAATAAGGAGTTGATGTGTCTTTAAACAAATAAACCAAATCAAAAATGACTTTCCCAAGTTTTCAAAACCCTGAAGGAATTCAAAATTCTTGGTTTGGCTGAGGACTTTTCGGCAACCTCTCATGCTGCTGTGTCTCTATGTATATCTAGCAGATCATGAAAAATAAATAAACCACAGAAGAGTTCCTGTTACCAAGACCAGACACTCAATAGGATGACAGGAAAGAGTGTTTAGATTTATATATATATATAAGTCATCCACAGACACATGTTTCGGCGTTTCACGCCTCTTCAGTGTGGCTAGACACAAACTACGTCTGACAAGGAGCGAAATTCCGACTGACTTTCGCCAGCCCGATTTCTTAACCTCTTGGCCATTTCACAGCTGCCGTAAAGGGGTGGTGTTTAAACTATTAAGTACATACATTTGTTTATATATTTTACGATCACCAGAGAGATCCAGCCTGAACAGACAATCATTACTTTATATATGCTGGCAGTGAAAGTTAATTTAAGTCACCCCTAGAGAGCTCTACCGAGTTTTGGGAGCATATAATAAGTCATCCACAGACACGTGTTTCGGCGTTTCACGCCTCTTCAGTGTGGCTAGACCCAACAACTACCTCTGACCAGGAGCGAAATCCGACTGACGTTCTTTCTTTTTCTTTCTTTCTTTCTTTCTTTTTTTCTTTCTTTCTCTCTTTCTTTCTCTCTTTTTCTCTCTCTTTCTTTCTCTCTTTTTTTGTCTCTCTCTTTCTCTCTCTTTCTTTTTTCTCTCTTTCTTTTTTTCTCTTTCTCTTTTTTTTCTCTCTCTCTTTCTCTCTCTTTCTTTTTTTCTCTCTTTCTCTTTTTTCTCTCTCTCTTTCTTTCTTTCTTTTTTCTCTTTCTTTTTTCTTAGTACTTTGAAAACTTATACAAAGGTGTTAGTGTATAAAATAATAAATTTTATATAAAGAAAACAATTTAATCGAAATTCTAATTGTGTGTATCGGTTACATCACGCCTCAGGCCAGGAAACGCATCCTTTATTAAAATATTTATTACAGGAAATTCAGACACTCCTCTGTCATTCCTTTTTCATTGCTTTCAAAATATGAAAAAAAAAAGAAAAAGAAAGACAATTCAGATTAGCAAGGTCACCTTACCTCTTCCAGGAAAGAATGACATTTAGAATTAAACAATATATTGACTGATTCAAAATTCGGTTGGGTGTAGCTACACCGAGGAGACGTGATACATCGAAATACGCTGTAATAAATAAACTATCATCATCATCATGTCGGGCAAGTAGCACGGATATCCATGACAATCTCTTGCCAAACTTCCCTATCATTCATTGCCCCTGGGAGGTCTTCTGCGCAGCAACCAGCATCCTCGCATAGTTGGTCAATGTAGGTCCTTGGTAGGCGGCCCAAACTAGCATGTCCATGTGTTGGCTTCCACAGGAAAACGTCGCTTATAAGCTCGTCCTTGTTTTTCCAGCAGTGTCCTGCATGTCTAGTCCGTCTCACTCGGATGGTCTGAGATGTGGGCAGGTGGCCATACAACTGCTTCCTTGCTGCATGCAGTCTTGAACAAGTCGTGGAAACAGCACCCCACAAGGAAGCAGCTGTAAATAAACTATATATTATCTAAATAAATAAAATAGGTAATTTTCACCTTTAGTTGGCTAAATTAGAGTAACCTCCCTTGACGTTCACTTTGAAACAATCCGGTAGTCATTTAGAAAGTCTCCGTGCGAAATAAACAAATCTTAGAAACTTTTTCGAAAACAATACAACTGCATTCTTTAACATAAAAATATCATAAAATGTGTTCTTAATAACAATTAAGTTCATTTCAGATAATGCGCACGCACAATTTTAGGCTAGGAATTTTGTCAATTAAAGCTGAAAATTAACATAAAATATATAAACTATGAAAAATAATTTTAAAATTGTATTACTTTAAACGGAAAAAAATCATTTGCGAAATTTGTAATCAATTTAAAAAATAATTTTTTACTCTTACCCTTTTTTCAGTCACAAGAAGTTTACTAAAAGTTTGCAAATAAATAAATAAATACTTATTATTTTGTGTAAAATTTATGTGTAAAATATTCAAAATAATTATTTAACAAATAATTCATAGATGCACACAACATTTTATTTGAAGGGAACCAGAACTAAGTTTCATTTCAACTTGTTTTATTTTTTACTCCTTTAATAAATTTAATGATTTTACTTACTTATGATACAAACCCTCTTACATTGAATTTTTAACTCCACCCTACTCGGGCATTATATTTCAAAAATAAATCTTCATACCGCCCCGACAGTGTTTTTTTGTTGTTGCTAGTATATATGAAATATAGCATATATAAAAGTCGTCAGGGTGGCCTAAAGTCGCTATCAGCCAATCAGCGAGGGATTCTATCCCCTTTTCACTACCACTAGACCAAGGAGATTGTTTTTGCGTCTGAGGTGGAGCGCCAACCTACCATCAGCTCCTTACTTTACCGCACCGATTCCTGTGCTACTCATACGCTGGGTTGGCGAGGTCGGTATCGAAATAGGAACTTTGTGGTTTCTAGCCGAACACTCTACTGACTGAGCTAACCCAGGGTGTTCGGGATAAATTTGACATACTTATATTTGGTCCTTTTTCTCCGTAGGTTCGAGGTACTGACGCACACTATGCATCATTTAAAAGCTTGGACCCTTCTTCATTCATATACGTGATGACAATGGATGACTGGAACCCACTTGAATAATGGAAGAGAATAACTTGTATCATGATGATCTGCGCCAGCCATTAAAATAAAGGATTATGGTTGCTGCCCAGTGCCCCTGATCACTGTAAAAACAATCAGGCATGGACTGTTCGTACAGCAGTATTCCCGAATACCCACAGAAAAAGTGTTGGGGGACCCTGGCATTGGATTTCGGGCTATTTCACGTGAATTTAATGTTTCAGCCTCAACCATGAAGCTTGCACTCAATGAAGACCTTCGCAACTACTCATACAAGTGTTGCAGAGGTCAACTGCTCCCAGAAAAGGTCCGTGAAAATCGTCTGACAAAGACGAAGAAACTTCTGAGCAAGTGTAAAACATCCTTCTGAACCACAAACAATCTGGTTCTTTTCTGATGAGAAAAACCTTTGCCAAGATCAAAAGCACAACACCCAGAATAACAGAAAGGACACTCCTCGTGTCATGCATACTAAATTTCCCCAAACTGTGATGGTTTTTAGATGTGTGTCCTCTGAGGGTGATGTGATTCCTCCGCATATTTTTCAGAGAGGGTATCAGGTTGAATTCAGATGCCTACGTGGAGTTGCTAAACACTGTAGTCAAGCCCTGTATAACAAGGGTAGCCAATATTAGGCTATATGTATGGCATCAGGATTCGGCCCCCTGCCACACCTCTGGGAAAAGTAAAAAATGGTTGCCGGCGAATTTTTACGACTACACCGGTCCCAATGTTTGGCCACCGAACTCCCCAGATCTTAACCCCATGGATTATTATGTAAGTGACGCTGTTGAGAAAGACACCAATCACCGTGCCAGTACTACAAAAGCTCACATAATCGACAGAATTAAGGTAGTTTTTTGAGACCCTTCCCAGAGAAACTGTAGCATCAGCTTGCTCCAGGTTCCGGAGCAGGATTGAGGCTGTGATCGATGCTACTGGTGGTTATTTTCAGTGAAACTTGTTGACAGTAATGTAATTTCCGAGTCCGTTGAATTTCTTTACAATCCATTAAATTTTGTAGTTACCAAGCACTTTTTCTTTTTCCTTATGAAACTGTCAAATTTATATGATAGTTGTTTTTGCTTTTTTTAGATATTTGCACATAAGTTTCACGCACTAATTGTCACATTTTATTGGGGTGCGGACGGAGGTAGTAGTTAAACTTTGAACAAAAAAGGATGTTGAGAAATATAAGACCTGAAAAAAAGTAATGAAAATCTGTTGACAGTAAACAACACTGACTCAAAGTCTACAGTTGGGAGTGGGCTCGATCCATTAGACTGACCGCATATGTGTTAGGGCTCTCTCACTGAAAACTGTCAGTTCTAAGCTATCTTTTTTTTTACTCTGTCTTTTTCCTATTACGTAACTCCATCGGTGGAAATGGGGGTCTACATTTTTTTCTCTCACTCCAGTGCCCATCCTCCTGGGGTGATTTTGAACAAGAAAGGCTGTTGGGTAATATGAGATACCATAAAGAAAAAAAAAGGTGTTGCCTAACTCCGTTACATAAGTAACTTAGCGACCCTTTCTTCTATTTATTTTTTAAACAACCAATCCTGAGAGGTAAAAGAAAAAAGAAAGAAAATGGTGATGGGTGTGAATAAAATCCTCTCTCCCAGAACAGTTTAACAAAAAAAAAAATAGATCTATTTTATATAATATTTATCTTTTTTTTCTTCTGTCACGTGACACGGAGCCTTATTTTATTTGACTTTGCTAAATATCCACTTCCTGTACAAACGTAAATTACCATTTAATATATTTCATCACCTACGTTACTCAGCTACACCTTTATTCCATTTAAAAAAAATTTTCCTGTAAGTACCAAATGATTTGAAGGCATTCGGATATAAAGTGAATAAAATACAATCAGAACAATAGTTTACCAATATATATGCAATGTTGTTACCTTCTTTTCCATTGGAGATTATTTCGAAAACTCCAATGTCTGAAACATCAGTACTGAATATATAAATATATATATATATATATATATATATATATATATATATATATATATAATGTGAGTTGAAAAATGGAAATGAATCTGACGATATGTTGAAAGGATAAATAAATAAAGGATGGAAAATGTTCCTGTACACATTGTATTCTATTTATTATTATTTTAGATATGAAATGAAATAATAATAATAGAAAATTATAAAATATTTAAGTATACAAAGAAAACGGCCTTCTTTAGGGTAAAATGTTTGATATTAAAAGGATAAGTTGATAATGACAAATGATTATAGAAATTTTTTTTTTTAAGTGCAACTAAAATTTAATTGTTCAAATAGGATTACAATGAAACATTACAAATGAATCAAAATATTTTATTTGACACTGGTAGCTGCACATAATAAAGAACACGAGAAATAGGATTCATCTTTGGGTTGTGCCCAAACAAGAATTGACGGTCCATACGAGTCATACACTTCAATTACAACCCTTCCCAACACTTCACATACTTTACGGGTTCCTTAACTGTGTGATGAGGATGGGGGTTTTGTTTTACTTTCCCGGCTGCTTTTGGGTTGGGACCCTAGTGAGCCTAAACTTAATTTGTCATGTCCTGTTCCTCATAGGATACAAGTTAACAACAGGAAGTTATTTTGTTCCTTTAAGAATTCGACAAATGCCCCTCCCTTACACAAGCCAAACTTACGGAACTTCCTTTGCCCAGTGGGAAAAAAGATATAGGATAAGATCTAAGGAATGATAATGTATCTTTGCTTCCTACCAAAAAGATCTCTTTCAAAATAAATTAATTTGATACTATTTTCCTTTAGCAATGTTCACAGACTAATATCCTCATCTTTTCTGAATTTTTTGTTTTTGCTAT